>JAKIJQ010000188.1:0-313739 GCA_023373905.1 Rhizoglyphus robini
CTTTCGTCGACACAGCGTGTCGGACACAAAAGCATATGCTCGAGTCGAGTCAGACACACCACACTAGAGACACGATAAACGTAGCCGACACGACTCGACACACTAGACACATTTTGTGCGGGTACATGCTTTCTACTGAGAGTGCGCGTTCAAATCAAACGGCTACAAAGTTTGTTGTTCAAACTAATAGTAGCTAATCGTAACGCGCGATTTTATAATTTCACTATTATTTTAAATTTTAATTACAATTGTACATTATACACACAATAAACAATAAAGTTAACAATTGTAATTTTGTTTATATTGATACTACACAATGGAATGGAAGGGCCAAAGTAAACTACTTTTCATAGTATTGACAGTAATGTACAGTGAACGCTGCACATACAGTTATACAATGTACTGACAGTACTCAGCACTGGAGGAGGTACATGCTCGTACTTGCCAAGGTAACATTGATTTGGGGTTCTAAGGCTTAGGACAAGTAGCAGCTTAGTGACAGTTAGAGACCGCTTTCAAGTGATGTATCGCAATGTTATGATTGGTTTATGATCATGCTTTCACGATTCTCATCTTTTATTAGCTATATTATTTGTGATATTATTTAACTTTAATATATTTTTGTGTATCGATTAAAGAATATTATTTTATGTATGTCAACATTCCCACATTTTCTCGTGAATATCTTATCAATCATCACTAATTGTAATTCGAAATTCTGTCTTTTATTGTATTGAACAAGAAATTATTTATGACTGTCGTCCACTACCATCGATAATTTGTCTTCCTTTGTTAACCATTGAAACTTATTGTTTGTCGCAAAGGTAAAATTACAGTTGAGAATTAAACATTAGAGTCTAACACAAATTTGATTTAAAGATGGAATTGTCCAATGAATCGTCCAATGAATCGTCCAATGACATATGGAAATACTTTCAAGATACTGGTCGAGTCAATCCAAACAGTAACAAACCTTTTTGGGTCTGCCGCCAAGAGGAGTGCAAAGACGAGTACACTAAGCACGATAAAACAAGTTCAGTATTTGAAAATCACCTGAAACGCAAGCATCCAGAAGCATACTATGAATATATCCAAAAGAAACCTCCAAGAGTCAATCACCCTCGGAGGTCAAGCAAAAGTACAGTCGGACCAGAGAAAGAGGACCGAATGGACAAATTGATTCGAAAATGGCTAATTCAAGACATGCGCCCGTATTACCTAACTGAATCGAATGCTTTCAGGGAGATGATGACTGAGGCGATTCCAGGTTATGTGGTCAAGTCACGTAACCACCATGCTCGTCACCTCAAATTCGACTATGAGCAAGAGTTTGCGAAGGCACTTCAACTGCTGTCCACCTGTCAATGGGTCTCGTTGACTTGTGACTTCTGGAAAAGTAATTTCCAACGTGAGAAATATCTTGGAGTGACAGTACATTTTGCTGTTGAATCACAAAATCAAATCAAATTGAGTTCTTTTACATTGAAATGCGAGCACCATACAACAACAGAATCTGGTGTACACATTGCCGAGCACATGAACGCAATCATTGCTTCATTTCAACTTGAATCGAAAATTGTAATGATCAGTGCTGACGGTGATCCTAAGATGAAGAATGCTATTGTTCAGCAAATGAAGCGACCATACAATTGGTGCATTTGTCATCGAATTAATCTCTGCTACTCACACTTTCTCGATCTACCAGCTGAGTTGAATGGCATTACTTGGAACATGACTCCAGTGATTGAAGTGATCAAAAAGGTACAGACAATAAGTAAGACTTTTAGAGATGGAAATGCCAAGCGAATGTTGCAGAATACCCAAATTAAGATGAAGGTGAAGGAATCCGAGGTGGTGAACACAATTCTTTGGGTGGAGAACAGATGGAATTCGTCTTTTCTCATGTTGGTTCGAATTCTGTTCTTGCGTCCAGTTTTGGATATTATTTATCGAGACGAGCACGCTTTCATGAAGAACCATCGCAATTTGATCATTAAATTCGACGAGTGGAATTTAATCAATGATTTGATTGTCTGTTTGTATCAGCTGTACGAAGCCACATTCATTCTATCTGGCTACTATTATCCATCTCTTTCAATGGCCATTCCTGTGATCACCCGATGCTTTCAGTGGTACAAGAATGCTCAAGTTCGTCAATGCTTTCGGTCCAGTCATGTGGAGTTAATCGTCCAATCGATGGAGTTTCAACTTGAAAACTATTTCGGTGATTTAGAAGACCACAGAGAAGCAGCAATTGCCACAATCATGGATCCTCGATTTGACAAGCGCGACTTTAGATCCACACTTGCTTATGAACGTGCTTTTGATAATGCTGTCGATGAGCTGGCAACGAATCACATTGTGTCCCAATCATTTTCTAATTCGTCATCCTCTAATTCGTCATCTTCCAATTTATCATCTTCATCAGCAGGTTCTTCTCCATCACAGAATACTCCATCAATCAGTGCATCAACTCTTCGACCAAGTACAAATCGCGTTCGATTGACCTCACTCAGTTTGTTTTCCGATCGAGACGATTCAATTGCACAAATGCAAACATCAAATGGCGTCAACTACCGTCGAGTTTTGTCTAACTTTAAAGCATCGATCATCAAACGTCAAGATGATCCACTCCAGTACAACTTTCATTCAGTAGTCCGTCCCACAGCCCTAAAGTATCTCATATTGACTGCTTCATCAGTTTCATCAGAGGAAGTATTTTCAGATGCAAAAAACACTGTCACACAATATCGAAGCAATCTACTACCGGAGAGAGTGAACATGGAACTGTTCTTGCACTCGTGGTGGAGAAGATTGTCAATCATCAACAACCAAGTTGACATTGATATCAAACATTTTGCTGACATAATTGATGTTAACTCGCTTGAATGTTTGCGCTGCGATCGTGTTCTTGATTTGGTCAATGGTTCTGATGATGGCGATGATGTTTCTTTTGACGATTCGGAATTGAACCAACCATGTCCTTTTGCTTGATCGAATTATGTAACTTTGACAATAAAATTTGATGGAAATAAATTAGAGTAAAAAAAGTAGAAATGGAAACAGTTTGTTAATGTGATACGGTGAAATAGTTATTGGATTGTATAGGCCGTTATTGTAGATGTCCAAACACAGTTTCAGTCTGACGACTCACTGACTGATTCAAACTCATTCTACCGACAGTGCATTGTTAGAATCGTATTATAACGATTCACTGTCGGAATCAACAATTCATTTTGTCGACACACTTCTAAATGTGATGTTGTCACAACAACGTCCACTGCCACATGCATGCACTGGTCAATGACTCACTCACAATTCGAACCTCTCCATCTCATAGTACATTTCTTCGAATGAATTCACACGACCAATTGCTTTATTGTACTCATGTATAATTTGAAACTCGATTCAAATAATCATTTTTATCATTTGTACCATTAGTAATTTGATCATTAAGTACCAAGAGTGGAACCTAATCAATGATCTAATAGTATGAGACTTTTTGATCAACACATGCATATGAACGAGCCTACATTCGTGGTGGAAGAGACTGTCGATTAGCAACAATACAATTGATATTGACATCAAATATTTGAATGACATTATAGATACAAACGCACTCGACTTTTTGCGAAGTGATCGTGTGCTTGAAGTAGTCACTTGTGAGGATGCCGACGATGATTCATTTGATGATTCAGATTTGATCCAACCTTGTCCATTAGTTTGAGTTGTACAATTGAATATATTTGTAATCTTAAACGTAAAAAATCTAACAACATTGCCAATATTTCAGTGATTTAAATGCCTGAAACAACTTTTTGACAGAATTGATTGATTTTCCAAAAAGCCAGTTTTATTTAAATTTTTCAAAAAATATTTTTAAAATAATTAATTTCATCAAAATAATTTTTTAATTTGTCACTTTAAATAATATGTGTAATTATAAAGTTTCAATAATTACAAGTAAACAATTTTAAAATGTGAAATGAGCGTGTCGAGTTGTATCGAGCAACAGACTTTTGTCGAGAAATCGTGTCGACACAACTCGACACAAAACACTGTGTCGACTCGACGCGTGTCTGCAGACACAGTCGACACAGTCGTGTGTTGTACACCCCTAAAGCAGATCGAATCGATTGGTAGGTAGAGCTCAGATTTCCGGAATAATCGTTCCTAGCCGATAAAAAATCTGTTGAAAGTTTTAAATTTTCAGATCGAGACCGAGGATCTAGTAGAGCAATTGATTGGGGCGTTGTTCTATGGGTTGGGGTGGGCGTCACACAAATAACGTTATTCATACACCAACGTGCACAGAAAGCCACCTGGTAGTGAAGTGGCGAGAATTTTGGACTACAGATGGGATATTTGTACTCGGATAGATTATGGATTCGCTTTTGGATTTTGGATTTCTCTTTGCCTAAATTCCATGAAGAATCCAGACACAACATCACAAAAATCAAACTCCACTCATCATGACTTGTATTGAGAATTTGAAATAGAAAGTTCTTGATCACGGAATTGAGAGTTTCAGGTGATTTCAATTTTCGTGATATCAACAAAATGACAAAACACAAATTTCTATGTCTGAGTACGTTTTCGTCGTATTTGGGTGAAAGTTTGGTGTACGGGTGGAGCAGCTCAATGATTCTGTTTAGGTTAGGTTCAATTTGATCAAGATTTGAAAAGTAGAGACTCAGCAACTCGATAAGTGAATCAAAATTTGGGTCATCATTTTCATTGTTCAAACTAGCCATACCCAACATTCGGATCAGCGATTGGAACATGCGCAGTAAATCCTGTTCGTTTTTGATTAGATTATCAAATTGGATTTTGATCATTTGAGAGTCAGTTCTTGAGAGCGTCGGGATCGACTCCTCAAAATCCAAAACCCATTGATCGAACTTCGTTTGAATTGGATCCAGAAAGTACGGGATAACTCGATTTCCGGTAACTTCACGCTTGAACCAGTAGGAGCTTCCTTCTGGTTCGAGCAATTCTGTTTCCATCAACCGGAAACTTGTGACATCTCCGTTGGATACGGCGTAAAAGCTTTGAATCTTCAAATCTTCTGGCGGAAACTGAAATTCCGTCTGACCAAAATTAAAGTAGACCATCTGATGGCAGGTGAGTGTTGCGGCTGCGTAGTAAGGTTCGATCGGATCGAAATATATTTTCTTTTTCAGTTTCAATTTTCGACCATTTAGATAGAAATGAAATTGCCGTTTCTTAAAATCGATTCCACATCCTAAGATATCACCAGCTTGCCAACTTGTGGATCGATTTTCGTGAACTGAGTCGGAAAATTGGATCTTCTCCCCATCTGTGAAGTACCACCATATTATGGCCATCAAAACCAATCGATTTTCGGTCAAATCCCAGGCCTTGGTTTACCGTAAAATGAGCTTCTCTGGTACACCAACCAATTAGCATCACTCCACTTGTGACTAGAATTAATTCGTAATAAAATATCCCTGAGTTAACAGGAAAGGCTGATAATACTGGAACAAATACATCGTTTTGGTCGGTACGAGCTGAAAAACGATCTGCCGAAAGTTTAACCATCGGTAACTTATCATCTTCCTTTGTATCGAATATCGTAAATTGGTCATACAAAAACCATCGTGCGCACAATCCAACTTGATATCTGAAAGGTACTAGCCTTAGGCTAAACATTTCATCCGTTGGAACATGTTCGATGAAATCGGCTAAATCCAACAACGTTTCTCCAATTCTACGAATTCTGATCCTCAAAAAGTTGAAATAAATTTTCTCGATACATAATAAGGCGTACAGTACTGCTTCCATGTGCTCACAATTGGCCATAATTTGTGCTAAAGATATGATCGCTTCAATACAGCGATCATGATCGAGCCGGTCGACGAGCTCATCTAGGACAATCAGTAGAAGTAGGGATGCGTTACGTTGTTTGATCAATTTGTTGGGAGAATTGGAGTCCCAATCTATTCCAGTCAGGCAGATGTCGTACACTTCGAGAAGGTGGTTTGTGACGTCATTTTTCGTGACGTCATTTTTCGTGACGTCATTTTTCGTGACGTCATTTTTCGTGACGTCATTTTTCGTGACGTCATTTTTCGGTAGGCCATTTTTCATCGACCTCCTCTTCCCCGTAGTAATCAAAAAACGAAAAATAGCTTCAACTCTACACAAATCGAGCTTCTCTTCACAATTTGTCTCAATAAAACTGCAGCTCAGCCTAGATAGACCCGATTCTTGGATCCATTTTTCAATTTTCACCGAATCAAAATCGTGGTTAGCTTGTTTTAGAGATTTTGGCGGTTGGATACGTGGATTCAGATACTCGGAGATGAAAATGTCGATTTTCGAGTCCATTTTGTTGTACAAAAATGTTAGTCACTTTTTTGTTTAGATAAGTAAACCACAACAATAAAACAATGTCACTTTAAATAAGATGTACTACATGCATTATAATATATATTAACTAAAGGCCAAAGTTTTATTGAGCATTTTATCATATGAGCAAATCAACCTTGGAAACGATGAGATACTCAGTCTTATCAGTAGAAAGCAGTAGAAGTAGACTTTAAGGCCTAAGTTAAGAAATTTCTTTAAACAAACTATTGCTTTAACAAATAGGCTTGAATACATAAACTTTTGCATTAGCCTAACTGTTTGTCACAGTGTATGATATGATATGATTACTCATACATCCTGTCAATGCAAATGTTTATTGGCGTGATCGTATATACTAAGATATAATGCACATTTAGCTGGAAAAGATAAGACTCTGGGCATGAGGTTGCAGACTATTGCTTAATTCCCTCAAAAAAACTATTGCCTTTACGTTAAGTACATTTTTTATGTGACATTTGGATTGATAAAAGATCAAGGATGAAATTCTCTGCACGTGTAAAAGGTAATTTCAAATGATAATACTAATAATTTTTTTGACTTTAAAAAGCATTTCAGGTAGTTTCTAAAAGAAAATATCCAATTGAATGCTAACTTCTACTGTACATTGTACCATCTACCATCAATTAATCAACCAGTGTACCAGTGAACACACAACCTCATCTGAATATGTAAGCCTCTTCGTCTACTTAAAAAAACACATGCGCAGTAGCGACACAAAACGTGGAATTGGAAAAGTTTCCGGAAAAGTTGAGAAACTTCCCGGAAACTTTGATTTTTCAAAACTTACATGGGAAAGTTCTCGGAAGTTTTCAAAAATATTTCCGGAAACTTTTCCAAATACATGGTTCAAGGGTCATAACCATGGATTCTATCATCTCTCTACTGTGCATGTCCGTCGTACCTTCCACCATGCTTGTGCCCGAAAACCACGACTTTCAAAATTACTTTAATGTAGTTAGAATTAGAATGATTTTATAATAAAATTCTACAAACAAGTAGGACAAAGCTCAAATATTACAAAACAGCCTGAACACAGCTTCCAGTGATTACACTCGGCATATCTCACACTCGCACGATTGACACAACAAAATTGACATTCACTACTTCGATTGCTCGTGGACGCTTTCGTATAGAAATAAGCAAACTTCCCATCAGGGAAATCTGTGGGCGGAAATCTAAAAGGCGCTTGACCAAAATTGAATTCACACTGTTGATGAACACCCAGGCTAACGGTCGCAAAATAAGGTTTCGGTTTCGATGGCTTCGATTTGTGAATAGGGGTGTACAACACACGACTGTGTCGACTGTGTCTGCAGACACGCGTCGAGTCGACACAGTGTTTTGTGTCGAGTTGTGTCGACACGATTTCTCGACAAAAGTCTGTTGCTCGATACAACTCGACACGCTCATTTCACATTTTAAAAATTGTTTACTTGTAATTATTGAAACTTTATAATTACACATATTATTTAAAGTGACAAATTAAAAAATTATTTTGATGAAATTAATTATTTTAAAATATTTTTTTGAAAAATTTAAATAAAACTGGCTTTTTGGAAAATCAATCAATTCTGTCAAAAAGTTGTTTCAGGCATTTAAATCACTGAAATATTGGCAATGTTGTTAGATTTTTTACGTTTAAGATTACAAATATATTCAATTGTACAACTCAAACTAATGGACAAGGTTGGATCAAATCTGAATCATCAAATGAATCATCGTCGGCATCCTCACAAGTGACTACTTCAAGCACACGATCACTTCGCAAAAAGTCGAGTGCGTTTGTATCTATAATGTCATTCAAATATTTGATGTCAATATCAATTGTATTGTTGCTAATCGACAGTCTCTTCCACCACGAATGTAGGCTCGTTCATATGCATGTGTTGATCAAAAAGTCTCATACTATTAGATCATTGATTAGGTTCCACTCTTGGTACTTAATGATCAAATTACTAATGGTACAAATGATAAAAATGATTATTTGAATCGAGTTTCAAATTATACATGAGTACAATAAAGCAATTGGTCGTGTGAATTCATTCGAAGAAATGTACTATGAGATGGAGAGGTTCGAATTGTGAGTGAGTCATTGACCAGTGCATGCATGTGGCAGTGGACGTTGTTGTGACAACATCACATTTAGAAGTGTGTCGACAAAATGAATTGTTGATTCCGGCAGCGAACCGTCAGAATATGATTCTAACAGTGTCGTTAGAATGAGTTTGAATCATACAATGAGTCGTCAGACTGAAACTGTTCTTGGACATCTACAATAACGGCCTATACAATCCAATAACTATTTCACCGTATCACATTAACAAACTGTTTCCATTTCTACTTTTTTTACTCTAATTTATTTCCATCAAATATTATTTTAAAAGTTACACAATTCTAACAAACAAATAGACATCGTTGGTTCAATTCCGAATCGTCAAACGAATCATCATTATCGCCATCATCAGAAGCACCGACTACCTCAAGCACACGATCGCAGCGCAAACATTCAAGCGAGTTAACATCAATTATATCAGCAAAATGTTTGATGTCAATATCAACTTGGTTGTTGATGATTGCCAATCTCCTCCACCACGAATGCAAGAACAGTTCCATGTTCGCTCTCTCCGGAAGTAGATTGCTTCGATATTGTGTGACAGTATTCTTGGCATCAGAAAAAACTTCCTCTGATGAAACAGACGATGCTGTCAATATGAGATACTTGTGGGCTGTTGGACGAATTACACGATGAAAATTATATTGCAGAGGGTCTTCTTGACGTTTGATGATCGTTGATTTAAAGTTTGACAATACTTGTCGGTAGTTGATGCCATTTGTTGATTGCATTTGAGCCATTGATTGGTCTCGATCATCAAACAAACTGAGTGAGTTCAATCGAACGCGATTTGAACGTGGTCGAGGAGTTGATGCACTGATTGGTGGAGTATTCTGTGATGGAGAAGAACCTGCTGATGAAGATGATAAATTGGAAGATGACGAATTGGAAAATGATTGGGACACAATGTGATTCGTTGCCAGCTCATCGACAGCATTATCAAAAGCACGTTCATAAGCAAGTGTGGATCTAAAGTCTCGCTTGTCAAATCGAGGATCCATGATTGTGGCAATTGCTGCTTCTCTGTGGTCCTCTAAATCACCGAAATAGTTTTCAAGTTGAAACTCCATCGATTGGACGATTAACTCAACATGACTTGACCGAAAGCATTGACGAACTTGAGCATTCTTGTACCACTGAAAGCATCGGGTGATCACAGGAATGGCCATTGAAAGAGATGGATAATAGTAGCCAGATAGAATGAATGTGGCTTCGTACAGCGGATACAAACAGACAATCAAATCGTTGATTAAATTCCACTCGTCGAATTTAATGATCAAGTTGCGATGGTCCTTCATGAAAGCGTGCTCGTCTCGATAAATAATATCCAAAACTGGACGCAAGAACAGAATTCGAACCAACATGAGAAAAGACGAATTCCATCTGTTCTCCACCCAAAGAATTGTGTTCACCACCTCGGATTCCTTCACCTTCATCTTAATTTGGGTATTCTGCAACATTCGCTTGGCATTTCCATCTCTAAAAGTCTTACTTATTGTCTGTACCTTTTTGATCACTTCAATCACTGGAGTCATGTTCCAAGTAATGCCATTCAACTCAGCTGGTAGATCGAGAAAGTGTGAGTAGCAGAGATTAATTCGATGGCAAATGCACCAATTGTATGGTCGCTTCATTTGCTGAACAATAGCATTCTTCATCTTAGGATCACCGTCAGCACTGATCATTACAATTTTCGATTCAAGTTGAAATGAAGCAATGATTGAGTTCATGTGCTCGGCAATGTGTACACCAGATTCTGTTGTTGTATGGTGCTCGCATTTCAATGTAAAAGAACTCAATTTGATTTGATTTTGTGATTCAACAGAAAAATGTACTGTCACTCCAAGATATTTCTCACGTTGGAAATTACTTTTCCAGAAGTCACAAGTCAACGAGACCCATTGACAGGTGGACAGCAGTTGCAGTGCCTTCGCAAACTCTTGCTCATAATCGAGTTTGAGGTGACGAGCATGGTGATTACGTGACTTGACCATAACTTGACCATAACCTGGAATCGCCTCAGTCATCATCTCCCTGAAAGCATTCGATTCAGTTAGGTAATAAGGGCGCATGTCTTGAATTAGCCATTTTCGAATCAACTTGTCCATTCGGTCCTCTTTCTCTGGTTCGACAGTACTTTTGCTTGACCTCCGAGGGTGATTGACTTTTGGAGGTTTCTTTTGGATATATTCACAGTATGCTTCTGGATGCTTTCGTTTCAGGTGATTTTCAAATACTGAACTGGTTTTATCGTGCTTAGTGTACTCATCTTTGCACTCCTCTTGGCGGCAAACCCAAAAAGGTTTGTTACTGTTTGGATTGACTCGACCTGTATCTTGAAAGTATTTCCATATGTCATTGGACGATTCATTGGACGGTTCATTGGACGATTCATTAGACAATTCCATCTTTAAATCAAATTTGTGTTAGACTTTAATGTTTAATTCTCAACTGTAATTTTACCTTTGCGACAAACAATAAGTTTCAATGGTTAACAAAGGAAGGCAAATTATCGATGGTAGTGGACGATAGTAATAAATAATTTTTTGTTCAATACAATAAAAAGACAGAATTGCGAATTACAATTAGTGATGATTGATGAGATATTCACGAGAAAATGTGGGAATGTTGACATACATAAAATAATATTCTTTAATCGATGCACAAAAATATATTAAAGTTAAATAATATCACAAATAATATAGCTAATAAAAGATGAGAATCGTGAAAGCATGATCATAAACCAATCATAACATTGCGATACATCACTTGAGAGCGGTCTCTAACTGTCACTAAGCTGCTACTAGTCCTAAGCCTTAGAACCCCAAATCAATGTTACCTTGGCAAGTACAAGTATGTACCTCCTCCAGTGCTGAGTACTGCCAGTACATTGTATAACTGTATGAGCAGCGTTCACTGTACATTACTGTCAATACTATGAAAAGTAGTTTACTTTGGCCCTTCCATTCCATTGTGTAGTACCAATATAAACAAAATTACAATTGTTAACTTTATTGTTTATTGTGTGTATAATGTACAATTGTAATTTAAATTTAAATTTAAAATCATATTGAAATTATAAAATGGCGCGTTACGATTAGCTACTATTAGTTTGAACAACAAACTTTGTGGCCGTTTGATTTGAACGCGCGCTCTCTGTAGAAAGCATGTACACGCACAAAATGTGTCTAGTGTGTCGACTCGTGTCGGCGATGTTTATCGTGTCTCTAGTGTGGTGTGTCTAACTCGACTCGACATGCTTTTGTGTCCGACACGCTGTGTCGACGAAAGTCGTACACTCCTACCTTCCCATTATGGTAGAAAGTAAATTTGAATTCACTGCCACTCTGAGCATCGATCAAGCAGCCAATAACATCACCAGGTCGCAATGCTTGCGAAAATTGTCTCACTTTTCTCTGTTTGTTTGACCAAATTCCCCGAAACCCACAATAACCAATAGAATTCTGATCGCTTCCTAGAATGTTCTTTTCTAGAGCCGTCTCCTTAGTACTCCAACCAATGATCGACGATCCACTGGTAAGAAATGTGACTTCATAAAAGTAAACTCCAGATAGGACAGCAAAAGCAGATCGAATCGATTGGTAAATGTTTAGATTTTCGTTCGGTTGGAAATGATCATTACGAATGGATAAAAGGTTAGTGGAAACTTTTAAATGTTGGCTTCGAGATCGAGGATCTAATAGAGCAATTGATTGAGGCGTGCTTCGATGTGTTGGGATTGGCGTCACGCAAATCACTTGATTCAAACACCATTGCGCACAGAAGGCCTCCTGGCGGTGAAGTGGAGTAACATTAGAACATGGATACTCGGATAGGGATTCAATTCGTTTTAGGTGCTTAAAAATTCTGGATTTTTCTGGACCACTCTTATAATTCAGGGATTCAAAACACAAAAAGACAAAAATCAAACTCCACTCATCTTGACTTTGATTAAGGATTTTAAATAGGAATTTATGTATCTCGGATTTGAATATTTTGTTGGGAGTTTTTAATTTTCGCAATAGTATCAAAATGACAAAACATACATTTCGTTAACGATTGCATTTGCAATCAATTGCATCAACACATTTTCATCATAATCGGGTGCGATTGTAGTGTAAGGATAGAGCAGTTCAGTGACCTGAACCTGGCCTGAACCGTTGGTGACCTCACGTTACGTATGATCTTTGTCATACTTATTACTTAGAATCTATATCAAAACTACACAATTTTATCATGTGTTTGCTTCGAGAGAGAGAGAGAGAGAGAGAGAGAGAGAGAGAGAGAGAGAGAGAGAGACAATTTCCAAATACATCTTAAAGAAAGTGTAGCAGTATTTGGAAACTATTTGGAGATTAATTGTTTCAACATTAGCAATAAGACCACTAATTTAATCTTCCACGTGTAGATTGCTTTTTTCCTGCCAAACTGCAATAAACTGATCTATTTTATCGATAAAGATTTCCTTTCTTGTGTGTGCATTTCACTATGGTGATGAGATGATAATAATTTGACTATGTAAACAGCCTAAACTCTGTCTATTAAACTCAAAAGCCACTCATAAATCTTAAGTCGTCATTTGTTTTAAAAATTGTTTTAAAGATTTCTTAAAAGATGGAATACGAAAAAATGGACAAATTGGACACTCTCATCACGGATTACCTAAACCCTAGTCGACAAAATGCCCAAGCCAAATCACTGAAAGAAATATTCCGTGAACTCAATGCTGCGCCCCCCTACTGTCATCACCGAATTCAACAGTGGATTGAACAGGCGGGACTCGAGAAGCTGAGCCACAGTTTTATTATGGCAAATTGTGAAGAGGAAAAGTCTGTGAATTTGTGTAGAGTTGAAGCGCTGTTTGGTTTTTTAATTGTGAAAAGTAAATTTGAGAAAAACGTTTTAACAAACAATCTACTTGAAGTGTTTGACATTTGCTTGAATGGGATCGACTGCAGCGCCGAATATGATGACAAATTGATCAAACAACGAAACGCATCACTGATTATGCTGATTGTCCTAGATGAGCTGGTCGGCCGGCTCGATCAGGATCGCTGTGACAAGGCGATTGTATCCTTACTGCAAATTATGCACGATTGTGAACACATGGAAGCTGTGCTATACGCAATTCTGTGCGTCGAGAAGATTCATTTCCACTTTTCTCCAATTCGTATTCGTGAGATTAGTGAAAATTTGATGTGTTTAGCCAGTTTTTTGGAACATGTTCCCACGGATAAGTTGTACAGTCCACGGGCGGTGCCTTTTCGGTATCAAGTAGGCCTGTGCTCAAAATGGCTTTTGGATAATCAATTTGCTGAACTAAACTCGAACCTCGATGATGTTGCCCTCTCATTGGTTAAACTGACGCCAGATTGCAGATTTTCTGCACGAATTGATGATCCAGTTTTTGCTCCAGTTGTGTCGCCATTTGCCGTTACTTCGGGTGTTTTCTATTACGAAGTTATTCTAGTGACAAGTGGTGCAATGCAGATTGGCTGGTGTACCAGACAGTCAAATTTTACCATCGACAAAGGCCTAGGATTTGACCAAAATTCGATTGGATTCGATGGCTACAACATGACTCTTTGGCACGGAGGTGAACCAGTACCGTTCACATTGAACACAGATATACAGTCTGAAAATGAACTCACTACTACTTCGAATTGGCAGGCTGGCGATGTACTAGGTTGTGGAATTGATTTTCACAAAAAGAAATTCTATTTCTACTTGAATGGGCAAAAATTGAATTTCAAAAAGAAATTAATCTTTTCCAACAAGCCCTGCTACGCAGCCGCAACACTGACCAACCATCAGCAGTGTTACTTTAATTTTGGACAGTCCGAATTCAGCTTTGTACCTGATTTAAAATTTCAAAGTTTTTTTGAGGCTTCAAGCGGAGATGCTTGCTCATTTAAGTTAATGCAAACAGAATTGTTCGAAAGGGAGCAATCATACTGGTTCAAGCGAGAAGTGACCGAAAATCGGTTGATACCCTACTTTCTCGACCCAGCACAAGCGCAATTTGACCAATGGCTTGTGAGCTTCGAGGAGGAGATTCCAAAATTCTCAAAAGAAATTCACCAAGGATCCAAAGTAAACTTCAATAATTTGATAAAAAAAGATCAGGATTATTTCCGCCTTTTCCAATCACTGATCAGACTATTGGGAATGTCGGGTTTGAATGATAATGATGATAGATCCTCAAACTTGGATAGAATCATCGAGTGGTTGAGCATTTACTTCTTTACCGTCGATTTGACAGACCAAATTGAACCAAAAATGCACAAAATTCTTGAACTGATCTATCCTTACACTACAATCGCACCCGATTATGATGAAAATGTGTTGAGGCAACGAAATGTATGTTTTGTCATTTTGATACTATCGCAAAAATTGAAAACTCCCAACATAATATTCAAATCCGAGATACATAAATTCCTATTTAAAATCCTTAATCAAAGTCAAGATGAGTGGAGCTTGATTTTTGTCCTTTTGTGTTTTGAAGCCCTGAATTATAAGAGTGATCCAGAAAAATCCGAAATTTTTAAGCACCTAAAACGAATTGAATCTTTATCCGAGTATCCATGTTCAAATGTTACTTCACTTCACCTTCAGGTGGCCTTCTGTGCGCAATGGTGTTTGAATCAAGTGATTTGCGTGACGCCAATCCCTACACATCGAACCACGCCTCAATCAATTGCTCTATTAGATCCTCGATCTCGAAGCCAACATTTAAAAGTTTCCACTAACCTTTTATCCATTCGTAGCGATCATTTCCAACCGAACGAAAATCTAAACATCTACCAATCGATTCGATCTGCTTTTGCTGTCCTATCTGGAGTTTACTTTTATGAAGTCACATTTCTTACCAGTGGATCGTCGATCATTGGTTGGAGTACTAAGGAGACGGCTCTAGAAAAGAACATTCTAGGAAGCGATCAGAATTCTATTGGTTATTGTGGGTTTCGAGGAATTTGGTCAAACAAACAGAGAAAAGTGAGACAATTTTCGCAAGCATTGCGACCTGGTGATGTTATTGGCTGTTTGATTGATGCTCAGAGTGGCAGTGAATTCAAATTTACTTTCTACCATAATGGCAAAGCTAGTCAAGAGATTCGCAAATCGAAGCCATCGAAACCGAAACCTTATTTTGCGACCGTTAGCCTGGGTGTTCATCAACAGTGTGAATTCAATTTTGGTCAAGCGCCTTTTAGATTTCCGCCCACAGATTTCCCTGATCGGAAGTTTACTGATTTTTATACGAAAATGTCCACGAACAATAGAAGTAGTGAATGTCAATTTTGTTGTGTCAATCGTGCGAGTGTGAGATATGTCGAGTGTAATCACTGGAAGCTGTGTTCAGGCTGTTTTGTAATGTATGATCTTTGTCCTACTTGTTTGTAGAATTTTATTATAAAATAATGTTTTATTAAATAAATTGTGAATTGGCCCTCAAAGCACGTAGAGACCATTTATTTCAACTTGAACAGCCTAGTCCAAAAGATTTGTTAGAGAATACTTTACATAAACACATTCTATTGTAAGCGATGTTCCTGCAATACTCCTCACACACAACACACAACACGTTGTCCTCCTTTTCCGTTGAATAACTTCCTTCTCTCTCCTCAGCACGTGTGTGCACGTGCTTCAAACTATTGTCCCTTGATCTAAAATATCTTTTACCAGTTTCTGCACAAGAAATTGAAAAAGCTGTCACTAAGAGTCTTTGCTCACGCTCGACAATTAGTATTATAATTTAAAATTACCTTTTACACGTGCAGAGGATTTCATCATCCAACGTCTTTTATCAATCCAAATGTCACATTAAAAATGTACTTAACGTAAAGGCAATAGTTTTTTTTGACGGATTTAAGCAATAGTCAGCAACCTCATGCCCACAGTCTTATCTTTTCCTGCTAAATGTCCTTTAAATCATAGAACACAATGATAATAAAGCACAAACAGGATGTATGACTAATCATATCATATCATACACTGTGACTAACAGATAGGGCAATGCAAAAGTTTATCCAATAAATCAAATTTGTAATAGAAATAGTCTGCATGAAGAAAATATTATGCTATAACCTAATCCTGTTTCTAGTTTAAATTCTACTTCTGCCCATTGCTGATAAGACATTATCTCATTATCGTTTCCAATGTTGATTTGCTAATGATAAAATGCTCAATAAAACTTTGGCCTTTCGTAAATATATTATGCATGTAGTGCATCTTACTTAAATTGACGTTGCTTTATTATTGTGTTGTGTCTTACCAAACAAAAAGAAGTGACAAACATTTTTACAACAAAATGGACACCAAAATCGACATTTTCATCTCCGAGTACCTGAATTCACGTATCCAACCGCCAAAATCTCTTAAACAAGCAAACCATGATTTTGATTCGGTGAAAATTGAAAAATGGATCCAAGAATCGGGTCTATCTAGGCTGAGCTGCAGTTTTATTGAGACAAATTGTGAAGAGAAGCTCGATTTGTGTAGAGTTGAAGCTATTTTTCGTTTTTTGATTACTACGGGGAAGAAGAGGTCGATGAAAAATGGCCTACCGAAAAATGACATTACGAAAAATGACATCACGAAAAATGACGTCACGAAAAATGACATCACAATCCACCTTCTCGAAGTGTGCGACATCTGCCTGACTGGAATAGATTGGGACTCCAATTCTCCCAACAAATTAATCAAACAACGTAACGCATCCCTACTTCTACTCATTGTCCTAGATGAGCTCGTCGACCGGCTCGATCATGATCGCTGTATACAAGCGGTTATATCTTTAGGACAAATTATGTAAAATTGTGAACATATGGAAGCAGTACTGTACGCCTTACTATGTATCTAGAAAATTTATTTCAACTTTTTGAGGATCAGACTTCGTAGAATTGTAGAAACGTTGTTGGATTTAGCCGATTTTCTGGAACATGTTCCGACGGATGAGATGTTTAGCCTAAGATTGGTCCCTTTCAGGTATCAAGTTGGATTGTGCGCACGATGGTTTCTGTATGATCAATTTACGATTTTCGATACAAAGGTGGATGATAAGTTACCGATGGTTAAACTTTCGGCAGATCGTTTTTCAGCTCGTACCGACCAGAATGATGTATTTGTTCCAGTATTATCTGCATTTCCTGTAAGCTCAGGAAATTTTTTATTACGAAATTTTTCTCGTAACAAGTGGAGTGATGCTAATTGGTTGGTGTACGAGAGAAGCTCATTTTACGGTGAATCAGGGCCTGGGATTTGACCGAAATTCGATTGTGCTTGATGGACACAATATGGTGGTACTGCATGAAGGTGAACAAATCCAAATTTCAGACACGGATCCCAAAAATCGACTCACAAGTTGGCAAGTTGGTGATATTCTGGGCTGTGAGATCGATTTTCAGAAACGGCAATTTCATTTCTATTTGAATGGTCGAAAATTGAAACTAAAAAAGAAAATATATTTCGATCCGACCGAGCCCTACTATGCAGCCGCAACACTCACCTGTCATCAGATGGTCTACTTTAATTTTGGTCAAGCGGAATTTAAGTTTCCGCCGCAAGATTTGGAGCAGTTTCAAAGCTTTTACGCTGAATCCAACGGAGATGTCACAAGTTTTCGGTTGATGGAAACACAATTGCTTGAACCAGAAGGATCCTACTGGTTCAAACATGAATTTACCGGAAATCAAGTGATTCCGTACTTTTTGGATCCCACACAAACAAAGTTCGATCAATGGGTTGTTAATTTTGAGGTGTGGGCTCCGACACTCTCCAGGAAAGACAACTTTCAAGAAATCGAAATCCAATTTGATAATCTAATCAAATGCGAACAGGATTTTCTGCGCATGCTCCAATCTTTGATCCGAATGTTGTGTATGGTCAGTTTGAATGAGAATAACGACGACTCAAACATGGATTCACTGATTGAGTGGTTGAGTCTCTACTTCTCAAAAATCCATTCGATTCAAATTGAACCAAAAATGAACAGAATCCTTGAACTCCTCCATCCGTACACTCAACTTTCAACAAAATACGAAGAAAACGTACTCAGACATCGAAATTTATGTTTTGCAATTTTGTTAATATCACGAAAATTGAAATCACCTGAAACCCTCAATTCCGAGATCAAGAACTTTCTATTAGAAATTCTCAACACAAGTCAAGATGAATGGAGTTTGATTTTTGTGATGTTGTGTCTGGATTCTTCAGGGAACTTTGGTAAAGAGAAATCCAAAATCCAAAAGCGAATCCAAATTCTATCCGAGTACAAATATCCCATCTGTAGTCCCAAATTCTCGCCACTTCACTACCAGGTGGCGTTCTGTGCACGTTGGTTTATGAATCACGTTATTTCCGTGACGCCCACCCTTACCCATTGTACAAAGCCCCAATCGATTGCATTACTCGATCCTCGATCTCGAACTGAAAATTTGAAACTTTCTACAGATCTTTTATCTGCGAGGAACGATTTTCCAGGGAACGATCTTAACTCCTACCAATCTATTCGATCTGCTTTTGCTGTCTCATGCGGGGTTTACTTCTACGAAGTCACAATCCTCACCGGTGGATCGTTTCTTATTGGTTGGAGTACCAAAGGAAAACCGACTCTAGAGAAGAATGTTCCAGAGAAGAACGTTCTAGACAACGATCAGCACTCGATTTACTATGATGGCACAAGTCGTGAAATCTGTGCCAACAAACATAGACAAGTGACTCCAATGTTTTCGAGATGGAAAGCTGGTGATGTGATTGGCTGTTTGATTGATGCGCATGGGCAGAATGTTCTAGAATTTACCTTTTTCGTTAATGGAAAAGCGAGTGAGAAGATTCTGAAACAAAAGTTGAAGTCTAGGCTTTACTTTGCAACCGTAAGCCTGGGCGTTCATCAGCAATGTGAATTCAATTTCGGCCAATTGCCTTTTAGATTTCCTCCCGCAGATTGCACTGGTGGGAAGTTTAGTGATTTCTACACGAAAATGTCCACGAGCAAAAGCAGTGTTGAATGTCAATTCTGTTGTGTCAATCGTGGGACTGTGATATATTCCGAGTGTAATCACTGGAAGCTGTGTTTGGCCTGTTTTGTCACGTATGATCTTTGTCCTATTTGTTTGTAAAAAAATTTTATTTAAAAAATTAATTAAAACAGCCTTTGGTCTGGTACTGACACCAAAGCCATTCTGTTTCTCCCTTTCTTACTCAAACATAACTTTTTTAGTGGTTTTTCATAATCACAGTCAAAATTCCATAAAACTAAGATGAACTTGAGAAGCATATTTTGCAATTTTTGCCTTTTGCCTTTTGCCTTTTGCCTTTTGCCTTTTGCCTTTTGCCTTTTGCCTTTTGGTTTTTGGTTTTTGGTTTTTGGTTTTTGGTTTTTGGTTTTTGGTTTTTGGTTTTTGGTTTTTGGTTTTTGGTTTTTGGTTTTTGGTTTTTGGTTTTTGGTTTTTGGTTTTTGGTTTTTGGTTTTTGGTTTTTGCCTTTTGCCTTTTGCCTTTTGCCTTTTGCCTTTTGGTTTTTGGTTTTTGGTTTTTGGTTTTTGGTTTTTGGTTTTTGGTTTTTGGTTTTTGGTTTTTGGTTTTTGGTTTTTGGTTTTTGGTTTTTGGTTTTTGGTTTTTGGTTTTTGCCTTTTGCCTTTTGCCTTTTGCCTTTTGCCTTTTGCCTTTTGCCTTTTGCCTTTTGCAATGTTTGATTCCTTTTCTGACCGATAAATCAGAAAGCTGATGTCAGTACAAGGCCAAAAAATTGTTGTGTATTGAATGAACATTTTTTAAATAACAAAGTTTTATTACAAACAAGTTGGACAAAGATCATACATGACAAAACAGCCCGAACACAGCTTCCAATGATTACACTCGGCATATCTCACACTCGCACGATTGATACAACAGAATTGACATTCACTATTCCTATTGCTCGTGGACGCTTTTGTGTAGAAGTCACTGAAACTTCCTTCAAAATCCGTGGGCGGAAATCTAAAAGGCAACTGACCAAAATTGAATTCACACTGTTGATGAATACCCAGGTTTACGGTTGCAAAGTAGGGCTTAGGCATTAAATTTGGTTTCAGTATCTTCTGACTCGCTTTACCATTATGATAGAATGTGAATTCAAGAACACTCAGCGCATGCGCATGAATCAAACAGCCAATCACATCACCAGGTTTCCATTTCGAAAGTTCAGTCGGTTGTCGCTGTTTGTTGTGACAGATTTCACGACTAGAACCATCATAGCCAATTGAGTGATGATCACTTCCTAGAACGTTCTGTTCTAGAACATTCTTTTCTATAATTTCTTTAGTACTCCAACCAATAAGAAGCGATCCACCGGTAAGGATTGTGACTTCGTAGAAGTAAACGCCAGACGAAACAGCAAAAGCAGATCGAATCGATTGGTAGGTAGAGCTCAGATTTCCGGAATAATCGTTCCTAGCCGCTAAAAGATCTGTAGAAAGTTTTAAATTTTCAGATCGAGACCGAGGATCTAGTAGAGCAATTGATTGGGGCGTTGTTCTATGGGTAGGGGTAGGCGTCACGCAAATCACGTGATTCATACACCAACGTGCACAGAACGCCACCTGGTAGTGAAGTGGCGAGAATTTTGGACTACAGATGGGATATTTGTACTCGGATAGATTATGGATTCGCTTTTGGATTTTGGATTTCTCTTTGCCTAAATTCCATGAAGAATCCAGACATAGCATCACAAAAATCAAACTACACTCATCATGACTTGTATTGAGAATTTGAAATAGAAAGTTCTTGATCACGGAATTGAGGGTTTCAGGTGATTTCAATTTTCGTGATATCAACAAAATGACAAAACACAAATTTCGATGTCTGAGTACGTTTTCGTCGTATTTGGGTGAAAGTTTGGTGTACGGGTGGATAAGTTCAAGGATTCTGTTTAGCTTTGGTTCGATTTGATCGAGATTTGAAAAGTAGAGACTCAGCAACTCGATAAGTGAATCCAAATTTGAGTCATCGTTTTCGTTGTTCAAACTAGCCATACCTAACATTCGAATCAAAGATTGAAACATGCGCAGTAAATCCTGTTCGCTTTTGATTAGATTATCAAATTGGATTTTGATCATTTGAGAGTCATTTCTTGAGAGCGTTGGGACCGACTCCTCAAAATCCAAAACCCATTGATCGAACTTTGTTTGAATAGGATCCAAAAAGTACGGGATAACTCGATTTCCGGTAACTTCACGCTTGAACCAATAGGATCCTTCTGGTTCGAGCAATTCTGTTTCCATCAACCGAAAACTTGTGACATCTCCGTTGGATCCAGTGTAAAAACTTTGAATCTCCAAATCTTCTGGAGGAAACTTAAATTCCGTTCGACCAAAATTAAAGTAAACCATCTGATGACAGGTGAGTGTTGCGGCTGCGTAGTAGGGTTCAGTTGGATCAAAATATATCTTCTTTTTCAGCTTCAATTTTCGACCGTTTAGATAGAAATGAAATTGTTGTTTCTTAAAATCGATTCCACAACCCAGAATATCTCCAACTTGCCAACTTGTGATCCGATTTTCATGAACTGAGTCTGAAATTTGGATCTGTTCACTATCGTGAAGTACCACCATATTATGACCATCAAACCCAATCGATTTTCGGTCAAATCCAAGGCCTTGGTTCACCGTAAAATGAGCTTCTCTGGTACACCAACCAATTAGCATCACTCCACTTGTGACTAGAATTGTTTCGTAATAAAATATTCCTGAACTAACAGGAAATGCTGATAATACTGGAACAAATGCATCATTCTGGTCCGTTCGAGCAGCAAAACGATCTGCAGAAAGTTTAACCATCGGTAACTTATCATCCAACTTTGTATCGAATATCGTAAATTGATCATACAAAAACCATCGGGCGCACAATCCAACTTGATATCTGAAAGGTACTAGCCTTAGGCTAAACATTTCATCCGTTGGAACATGTTCGATGAAATCGGCTAAATCCAACAACGTTTCTCCAATTCTACGAATTCTGATCCTCAAAAAGTTGAAATAAATTTTCTCGATACATAGTAAGGCGTACAGTACTGCTTCCATGTGCTCACAATTGGCCATAATTTGTGCTAAAGATATGATCGCTTCAATACAGCGATCCTGATCGAGCCGGTCGACGAGCTCATCTAGGACAATCAGTAGAAGTAGGGATGCATTTCTCTGTTTGATCAATTTGTTGGGAGAATTGGAGTCCCAATCGATTCCAGTCAGGCAGATGTCGTACACTTCGAGAAGGTGGTTTGTTAGGTCGTTTTTCGTGACGTCATTTTTCGTGACGTCATTTTTCGTGACGTCATTTTTCGCTAGGCCATTTTTCATCGACCTCCTCTTCCCCGTAGTAATCAAAAAACGAAAAATAGCTTCAACTCTACACAAATCGAGCTTCTCTTCACAATTTGTCTCAATAAAACTGCGGCTCAGCCTAGATAATCCCGATTCTTGGATCCATTTTTCAATTTTCACCGAATCAAAATCGTGGTTAGCTTGTTTTAGAGATTTTGGCGGTTGGATACGTGGATTCAGATACTCGGAGATGAAAATGTCGATTTTCGAGTCCATTTTGTTGTACAAAAATGTTAGTCACTTCTTCATCATTTTGTTTGGTAAGACAAAACACAATATATAAAACAACGTCAATTTAAGTAAGATGCACTGCATGCATAATACATTTCCGAAGGCCAAAGTTTTATTGAGCATTTTATCATTGTCAAATCAACATTTGAAACGATGAGATAATCAGTCTTATCAGTAGAAAGCAGTGTAGAAGTAGACTTTAACTGAGAAAAAGGCCCAAGTTAAGAAATTTCTTTAAACAAACTATTGCTTTAACAAATAGGTTTAAATACATAAACTTTTGCATTAGTCACAGTATATGATATGATATGACTCATACATCCTGTCAATGCTGTTTATTGAGTGTGATCGTATATACTAAGATATGAAGCACATTTAGCAGGAAAAGATAAGACTGATGTGTATGAGGTTGCAGACTATTGCTTAAATCCGTCAAAAAACTGTTGCCTTTATGTTACCGTAAATACCCGAATATAGCCCGCGGGCTATACACGGAACAACTTTTTTTCGTGGCATCCTGCGGGCTATATTCGGGTGAGGGCTATACACATGATACTTTTCGAAAGTTTTAACCTATCCTAGCAAATCGATTCAATTTTTTCACATTTTAGGCCCAAATTTTACCTTATTTGGGTATTTTCGGGTAAATAGCATTCTAAATATGACAAATAATGCAAAATTAGTACAAAATGGACCCATAAACCAAGATTATAATGGGCAAATTAGTGGGTTTTCTAAAAGTGCGGGCTATACATGGGTGCGGGCTATACACGGGATTATTTACCAAAGCAAATTTTTCTGCGGGCTATACACGGGTGCGGGCTATACACGGGGTGCGGGCTATATTCGGGTATTTACGGTAAGTACATTTTTTATGTGACATTTGGATTGATCAAAGATGTTGGATGATGAAATTCTCTGCACGTGTAAAAGGTAATTTTAAATAATAATAATAATAAGATTAGGTTTAGGTTAGGTTAGGTAAAAATCAGCGATCGAAGGGGATTGAGAAGTGGGAATCATCCCGGAAAGGAGAGTAGGTTCTGGGTTGTTGCATTATTTTGAGTGAATAGTGGACTCGGATTTGTGTTTGTGGCACTTTTCAAAAAAGAGCGATCGAAGGGGATTGAGAAGTGGGAATCATCATGGAAAGGAGAGTAGGTTATGGGTTGTTGCATTATTTTGAGTGAATAGTGGACTCGGATTTGTGTTTGTGGCACTTTTCAAAAAAGAGCGATCGAAGGGGATTGAGAAGTGGGAATCATCCCGGAAAGGAGAGTAGGTTCTGGGTGGTGCATTATTTTGAACGAAAAGTGTACTTGGATTTGTGTTTGTGGCACTTTTCACAAAAGAGCGATCGAAGGGGATTGAGAAGTGGGAATCATCCCGGAAAGGAGAGTAGGTTCTGGGTTGTGCATTATTTTGAGTGAATAGTGGACTCGGATTTGTGTTTGTGGCACTTTTCAAAAAAGAGCGATCGAAGGGGATTGAGAAGTGGGAATCATCCCGGAAAGGAGAGTAGGTTATGGGTTGTTGCATTATTTTGAGTGAATAGTGGACTCGGATTTGTGTTTGTGGCACTTTTCAAAAAAGAGCGATCGAAGGGGATTGAGAAGTGGGAATCATCATGGAAAGGAGAGTAGGTTATGGGTTGTTGCATTATTTTGAGTGAATAGTGGACTCGGATTTGTGTTTGTGGCACTTTTCAAAAAAGAGCGATCGAAGGGGATTGAGAAGTGGGAATCATCCCGGAAAGGAGAGTAGGTTCTGGGTTGTTGCATTATTTTGAGTGAATAGTGGACTCGGATTTGTGTTTGTGGCACTTTTCAAAAAAGAGCGATCGAAGGGGATTGAGAAGTGGGAATCATCACGGAAAGGAGAGTAGGTTATGGGTGGTGCATTATTTTGAACGAAAAGTGTACTTGGATTTGTGTTTGTGGCACTTTTCACAAAAGAGCGATCGAAGGGGATTGAGAAGTGGGAATCATCACGGAAAGGAGAGTAGGTTCTGGGTTGTGCATTATTTTGAGTGAATAGTGGACTCGGATTTGTGTTTGTGGCACTTTTCAAAAAAAGAGCGATCGAAGGGGATTGAGAAGTGGGAATCATCATGGAAAGGAGAGTAGGTTATGGGTTGTTGCATTATTTTGAGTGAATAGTGGACTCGGATTTGTGTTTGTGGCACTTTTCAAAAAAGAGCGATCGAAGGGGATTGAGAAGTGGGAATCATCACGGAAAGGAGAGTAGGTTATGGGTGGTGCATTATTTTGAGTGAATAGTGGACTCGGATTTGTGTTTGTGGCACTTTTCAAAAAAGAGCGATCGAAGGGGATTGAGAAGTGGGAATCATCACGGAAAGGAGAGTAGGTTCTGGGTTGTTGCATTATTTTGAGTGAATAGTGGACTCGGATTTGTGTTTGTGGCACTTTTCAAAAAAGAGCGATCGAAGGGGATTGAGAAGTGGGAATCATCACGGAAAGGAGAGTAGGTTCTGGGTTGTGCATTATTTTGAGTGAATAGTGGACTCGGATTTGTGTTTGTGGCACTTTTCACAAAAGAGCGATCGAAGGGGATTGAGAAGTGGGAATCATCCCGGAAAGGAGAGTAGGTTATGGGTTGTGTATTATTTTGAGTGAATAGTGGACTCGGATTTGTGTTTGTGGCACTTTTCAAAAAAGAGCGATCGAAGGGGATTGAGAAGTGGGAATCATCCCGGAAAGGAGAGTAGGTTCTGGTGGGTGCATTATTTTGAGCGAATAGTGGTCTCGGATTTGTGTTTGTGGCACTTTTTCACAAAAAGAGCGATCGAAGGGGATTGAGAAGTGGGAATCATCCCGGAAAGGAGAGTAGGTTCTGGTGGGTGCATTATTTTGAGTGAATAGTGGACTCGGATTTGTGTTTGTGGCACTTTTTCACAAAAAGAGCGATCGAAGGGGATTGAGAAGTGGGAATCATCCCGGAAAGGAGAGTAGGTTCTGGGTTGTGCATTATTTTGAGTGAATAGTGGACTCGGATTTGTGTTTGTAAAGATTATCACATTCTGTATTACTGTGTTAAATAAATGGTATTTTTTATGTGATTTTTTGTAATGAATAAAAGTAATTAAATAACTCAATTAATTCTCCACTTTAAATACAGCTTATGTTATCTATTTCAACTTCTGGTTCATAAATATTTTTCATATTTTTTTTTCAACAAACTTTCGCGTTGTAATTGTTGATTCATTTTAAAGTTTATGTTTTAAGTGTGACCTCTGTAACTAGAAAATTTTTGCATGTGGATTCTAACAATCGGTTTGTGAGACTTAATTAAAGGTAATTTTGTTAAAGTATGCTAAAATCAGTTTCAAAATAAATTCCATTGAACCCTTGTTTTTCAAATTTTCCTCGTTACTAAATCGGTAAATTTTACTTTTATTACACTAGCTCTTTTACTTCATTTTATTATAAGAAATCTGCACAATCTTATGAGTCAGTTCGTGAGCTAGTCAATAACCAAAAATATTTAGATTTGATTCCTAATAAAACATAGATGCGTAAGGAAAGGGAGCTTTTCAAGGGTTTATTTACTGAAAAATTTCGTTTTTATTAGATAAAAAAAAATTATTCTAAATTTGAAACTGATTTGGAAAGTTTAATATATGAAATAATGCGAATTTAAAAGGGTTTTTTCAATAATTCTTTATTTTTAGGTAGATTTTATTTAATTATCATTTCTTAAAAATAAAACTTATTGTAAACGTTTGGGATCGATTTAATCAAATGGTTTTTAATTATGAATATTTCTGTTCTTTTAATAATTTTTGTTTTCTCTGAGTGTGATGGTTTTTATAAAAATTCATTACTTTTAAAATTCTTTACGATTGACATTCTGGTTTGAAAGGTCAAATTAATTTATTAAAAACAAATTTTTAATCACATGATTAAAAAAAATACATTTAAAGATTCCTCAAATACTCGATCATCTCCATCTTTTGTTTAATCACTGTCGAATCCGTAGCCCAGATCACTGGCCGCTCCGTTACGAAAGATTCCGGATACAAAGTATAGAATTTGTTCCAGAGATTTACGAATTCTTTCACACTTTCAAGATAGACAATCCCATACTCTGAAATGAGTTTCAATGTGAAATGAGCTTCCTCCAGTTGTTCCTTCGAAAACTTTCCAACTTTTCCTTTGACATCCAAATCCATGTAGGAATAAGTGTTATTTCCTTTAGAGTAGGAAAAAGATTTCCTATCAACCCAATCCCGCGAAGTCTGTCTGTTGAAAGCAGCTTCAAACGCACTGATCGCATCCTCCTTGTTCGAGTACTCCTCCACTCGTCTACCCTTGATTGTAGTTCCAATTCTTCCGTACACTTTGAATAGGTAGTACTTGCCAGTTCTGGTAAAATCCTTTTCTAAAATTTGGATTCTGTAAAATGAATTTTTGTTCTCGAAAATGTTCACTTTGGTCAACACAGCATTGTAGAGAGTATTTCCTTCTTCGAGAATATGAACATTTCGGAGTTCACAACTCGGGTCTGGTTCTATTCTGTAGATTACAGGAATATTTGATGTAGAATCTGTAGTGATACTCGATTCTGGATTCATCAAAGCTTCGAGTACTTGATTTGAACGAATTTGGAAACATTTTTCTAGGATTGGATCCGAGATTCTTTTGAATTTAGCATCAAATTGATAGTTATCCAAAAATTCGTACTGATCTTTGAGATCTTCTGGAATGTTAAATGGTTTCCGTTTTGGATCGTTGGTTGAGTATGAACAGGAGAATCCTTGACATACGTAGCGTCCAACTTTGTATAGTAGAATGCTGGAACACTTGGGACATGGATTTGCTAATCCAAAGGTGAGAGCGTCTGCTAGATGGTAGGAATCGTGACCAAAATCGTTAATTTTCAAACTGTTTAGAATTAAAAGTTCTGAGAAGTTTTTGTGTGGAAGTTTTGCCAGGTTTTCCAAATTTTCAAACAAAATATTCGATTGAGGTTTCAATTCTTCGGAAAGTTTTTCATCATCTTCTCCTTCAATTTCATCAAATTTTCGTTTATTTGTAGGATTTTTGGACTTTTTACGAATCGATTCCAAAATCTGTCTCTGATCCTCAAATCGCAGATACTCAAACCCATCAATCTCTTCGGGTCCCTTGGGCACAGCACATGAGAAGAAGCAGTGATAGTGAAATTTGTCCGCCAATCGATCGTCCGAAAAGTACGACTGTACGAGCACTGAGAGACGGATAGAGTTGACCGCGATTTGGATTGAGCATTTCTTGCAGCGGGCACGACCACTTTTGGCGTATTCACACGAGTAGGGCAGATTGGTGAACATGTTGGGATGGTTTAACGGTTAAGTATTAGTGAAAATACAAGTGATTTAACATACTGTATGCCTTTATATAGCATTGTTTTATGATTGAAAAGTTTGCATCATCGCTTGCAATGCAGCCATATGCTGTATACAATGCAGTATCGAATCGTATTGTCAACGACACATGTGTTCACATGCATTGTCATCAGTCTAACTGTACATACATGATATGGCTTATCGACTAAAGCTTTATTATACGAGCATGACAATGAACACAAATGTGCACATGTGTTAACACCCATATCAAAATGTCATAATAAGAGAAAAAAACATTTCAATGTTATACGAAGCTGTTTTGTTGTTGTGGTTGAACTAAACGACAATTAATTGCACCCACTGTTAATGCATTTTTAATTTAAAAAAGGTTACTATTGTTAGTATTTTTATTTATTAATTTGAATTACATATTTTTCTAACTACTTTTATTGTTAACATTTAATTTGTCCATTGTAAATTACAATGGATTACAATTTGTAATAAAAGTTTTTTAAACGAGTTTAAAATTAATTAATTTAAATTTTTAAATTCTAATTCATTTATCTTAAAAACTGAGTTTTAAATCTATAGTTAGAAAGTTTTTTTTTCGTTAATTTTTGATTTGTTTTCCGCGCACATTTCAATCAAAGGTAATTCTAATAAAATGTTTGTTTTGGAATTCAAATTTAGATTTTAATAAAACAAACATTTTCTGAATTTATTGTTTTGTTTTTAATTAATTTATTCCCATCTCTGAACGCATTTGAGTTGACCAGGAAAATATTCATCTATTGGCTGTGCATCTGTATTTAAAAGGGTCTTAATAACGTTAACGTTGATTTGTCTTTTGTAAACATTTTTTAAAACGGTTTTAAAATTATTAAATTCTAATTCATTTATCTTAGTTATAAAGTTATTTTTACTTGTTAATTTCTGCGCTTGTCACCAACATTTCAATCAAAGGTAATTCCATTAAAATGTTGGATTTCAATCAGATTTAGATTTTAAAAAACATTGTTTAAATGTTTTGTTTTGTTTTATTTGAAATAACTTATGCAATTCTCCGAATACTTTGAGAAGATTAGAGAGATTTCATTTGTTGGCTGTACATCTTCATTCCAAAAGGTCTTACAAACGTTATTATTTTTTTGAAAATAAAAATCTAAACATTTTAAAAATCTAAAGATTGATAATTTAAATATTCAATTGAAAATGTTTTATACATGGTCAACATACTTACTCAAATTTCAAAATTATATTTATGCAATCAATGTGCTGAAGGACGGCTTCATCACTTTGTACCACATTTCGTAACCCTTAACAGTCAAGTGCACATGATCAGGTGTGAACAATTCAGCAATCTCATGACCCAAACTGAGTTCAAAATGTACGGCCAAGTCGAGATAGTGAACTTGTTTGTTATCGGCAAATCGTTTGATCAGTGCATTGATGTCGTGCACCGCCTGGTCGGACTGTTCTGGTTGTCGTGGAAGGATGCTCAACAGCAGAACTTTAGCGTTAGGCATTTTAGTGCGCAGAGAAGCTTTTTTGAAGCTGTTCCGTTGTTGTTTAAAAAATGGTTACTATTGCTATTAATTTGAAATACATATTTTACTAAATACTTTTATTGCTAACATTTGATCCGTCCATTGTAATAAGATTTTTTAATAAAACTGTTTTAAAATTATTAAATTATAATTCATTTATCTTCAATTGTTAGTTTAAAGTTATTTTACTTGTTAGTTTCTTTCGCTTTTCACGAACGTTTAAATCAAAGGTAATTCCATTAAAATGTCGGTTTTGAAATCAGATTTAGATTTTTAAAAAACATTGTCTAAATGTGTAGTTTTGTTTTGATTTATTTTAAATTGTTTATCCTTGTCTCTGAACGCTTTGAGAAGATTTGAGAGATTTCCTTTTATTGGATGTTCATTTTCATTTTAAAAGGTCTTTCCTAACGTTATTTTATAAAACAAAAATCTAAACTTTTTTAAATTTAAATTTGAATTGTTTTAATCGTTAAATGAAAATGTCTTTACAAATGGCCAACACACATACTCACATTTCAAGATTCGTGGTTTCTCCCCTAGAATTGATAAACTAATTTTATTTTTTAATTTAAATCTTAAATTTTTATTTTTTGAAATTATTTTGGCTACTTATCATTTTGGATTCTTAAAAATACCGGAGATTTAAAACACAAAATTCAATTTGTTGTTATTCATGATGTAAGAAAGGTTAAAACATTAATTTCTTTTGTTTCAATATTACCGTATCCGTAGTACCCAGCACAGTTCGTTTATTAAAAGTAGTAAATTCAAAAAAGGGAAACAAAGAATATGGTATTTGTTCCAGAGATTGGTGAACACTTTGATTGTTTTGGCGGTAAGAAGTTTAGTTAAAAAATTGATGAATTTTAACACTTTGCCTTTATATAGCATTGCTTTTATGTTTGAGTTTGCATCATCAGCTTGCAATGCTGCCATATGCTGTATACAATGCATCATCGAATCGTATTGTCAACACGACACATGTGTGCAATGCATTGTCATCAGTCTAACTGTACATGACATGATATGGCTTATCAACTAAAGCTTTTAGTATACTCAATCGACAATGAGAACATATGTGCACACATGTGTTAACATATATCGGTAAACACCCATATATCAAAATGTCATGATAAAAGAGGGAATACATTTCAATGACATATGCGAAGCTGTTTTTGGTTGTTGTTTTGGTTGAATTACGTATAAAGCCAATTAATTACGATTGATATTTATGCTCATTTGAATTAAAAAAAGGTTTCTATTAAATATTATGACTTATGTACAAATTTTTAACAAACAAATTTGAACTCACATTTTTGACAACACATATTAATTGGATTAATGATACAAAATTTAAATGGTTTTATAATTATAATGTTTTTTTAATGTTGTAATTTGACTTATTTAAAAAAATCATGTTTTTATGTAAGTTATTTAGTGAGCATTTTTTAATAGTTTATCTGATTTTTTGTAACCTTAATTAATTAAAAAGGTAATTAATAATTAAATTTATAATTTGCATTTCATAAGCATTCAATTATCCCAATCCATGAACGCATTGAGAAGATGTTAGAAAGATTGCATCCAATAAATGGACACTTATTTTTCTTAAAGATTTTACTAACAAATAATTTTTAAAATACAAAATCAATGTTTCGAAAATTTAAAATTTGGGATTAAATAATTTAAATTAAATGGTTAACCAGATACATCTTTCTTATAAATGGTCAGAAATACATACTTTACTCAATTTCTCAAGGTTTTACACAGAAATCTCATTTAATTTCATAAACTCTCAAAAGTATCTAAGTTAACTAATGCACACTCACTTTTTTTGTTATTATCTGTCTAAAAATATGTAGAGATATATAATGCGCTGATGCGTAAACACACATGTCAAATCACTCATATTATAAAAATGCAAGTAAATCAATCATAATGAGAAATAGCTCGTTCCCATTTACTTATCACCTATCATGTAACCAAGGACAACAATAGCGGGCTCATTGTTCTTCTCCCTTCTGACTAATCGTGCATTGGGTCTGTATTGTATCTGTCTGTTTTGGGCACAAAAGCGAGGGGAGAGAAATAGTCAGACCGAGACCAACTCGTTGAGAGATCAAGGGAAGATTAGTTAACATTAATTAGTTTGTCGGTGGATCGGTTTCACTTGTGTGATCAGACACTTGTTGTTTTTGCTCTTCTGACGGAAATATCCTCCATTTGATATATTTCCCTTTTAATATAACTGTCATATATCTGTCAATCTAAGTTATTTGTGTGTTGTGTTATTTGTGACTAAAAGATACAGGAGACATATGACTTGTTGATGATCATCTAAAAACGTCTATTTTTGTGCGCAATTTTTTGGGGTGTCAATTTGATTCAAGCGTTTCTATTCCTGATTTAAACTGTTAAATCTTATTATATTGTAAATTTATTTTTTAAATACTAAAATGAACAATTCTTACGACGAATTTGACGCCGAAGTCGATGAAACAGGTATTTTCATAATATTATAAATTGATTTTTTTTAATTTTTCTTTAAACTTGTTCCAAAAAACAGAATTTTTTGACGCTTCAGAAGTTTTCGGAACTTCAAACTCAGCAACCGAATTTTTGAGTTCTGTAAAACCTCATGAAATTTCTTCATCTTATGCATCGAAACCGAAACGTTTTCTTCAATCTCAGACTTCTGTTATTGAAGATTTGAGTCATGAGCACGATCATCACGAATTACCTTCTCGTACTCAGTCAATATCATCGAAGCATGTTAGATTTCAGGATGCTGCAAATCAGTTTTACTTGGAACTTTCTTTGGAACAAATTCTGTCCGGTTCCAAAAAAGCGGTCCAAATCAATCGTTTGCGTTTTGATGAGAACGGTCAAGAAGTTCTTGAGGATAAAGTTTTTGAAATTGTTATTCAACCTGGCACGGTAGATGGCGCTGCTTTCACGTTTCCTAAAGAAGGAGATCAGTTGGAACCGGAAGCTATTCCTTCGGATGTGGTGATTAATATCCGTGAGAAGCCGCATCCAGTTTTCAAGCGTACAACACACGATGGCGCTGATTTAGAGTGCATTCAGTGGATTTCTAGGGCTGAATTAGAGAAAGGGGCTCAGATTAGTATTCCGACCCTGGAAGGCGATAAAATTTTGTTATCTATTGGGAAGGAAATCGAAGTTGCGCCTTTTAAGATTCTATCTGGTCTTGGGTTGCCTCATGTGGATTCATCACTTGAGAGAGGTGATTTAATTGTACGATTTGAGATTATCGAAGATTTGGATGAAGAAGAAGGACAAAGTCAAGACGAACCGGATGGTAATCTTGAAATTGATGGAAATGTTGGAAGGATTCAAGGGAATCTGGAACTGGATTCCTTGATTGCACGGCAAGAAGTCAAAGTTCAAGAGGAGGAAATCTCTGTTGATGATTTTGTGGATGGTATGTTTTAATGCCTAATGCCTAATGCCTAATGCCTAATGCCTAATGCCTAATGCCTAATGCCTAATGCCTAATGCCTAATGCCTAATGCCTAATGCCTAATGCCTAATGCCTAATGCCTAATGCCTAATGCCTAATGCCTAATGCCTAATGCCTAATTAATAATATCTAAACCGAAATATATTTTCTGTTTCAGAATCGCCAAAACTTCCACAAGACCCTCCAATTGAAGAAGAACTCTATGTAACCCTTAAGGAAGTGTTGAAAGGCAAGACCAAACGTTTGAAGATTACAAGAAAAGTCCTAGATCCAGATCGGACTCTTCGACGGGAGACTAAAATCGTCAAACTTGAGATCCAACCAGGCATGGAAGCTGGAGAAAAAATCAGAGTCCCTAAACTTGGGGATAAACGTCCTGGAGTCATACCAGCGGATATTATCTTTGTGATCCGGGATAAACCAAACACAATCTTTACCCGTGTTGATGCTGTAGATGTTGAGTATGTTGTGGAATTGGCTCGAAATGAGGTGGATTTAGGTTCGGAGTTGAAGATCCCAACATTGGATACTGAAGAAGCAGGTCATTTCATGACAGTTCATAAGGAGGTTCTTTCTGGAACGTTTAAGAGGATTGAGGGCAAAGGTTTGCCTTTTCGGAAGAATCCAGAACGACGAGGTGATATCTTGGTGAGATTCAGGATCAAGGATGAAGAAGAGATTAAGCTTGAAGGTATGGGACGTTATTGAAATTTAGCTAATATCCTTGAGTAGTATCCCTAGTTATCATACCTAACAACTATCCCCTATTATTACCTCTAACTAATATCTCCAACTAGTACCCATAATTAGTATCTCTAATTTGTATCCCTAACTAGTATCCCAAAATAGTATCCCTAATTTGTATCCCTAATTTGTATCCTAATTTGTATCCTTAAATAGTATCCCAAACTAGTATCCCTAATTTGTATCCTTAATTTTTATCCCTAATTTGTATCTCTAATTATATTTCTAATAAGTATCCCTAATTTGTATCCCTAATTTGTATCCCTAATTTGTATCCCTAGCTATCATACGTAACAACTATCCCCTAGTATTACGCCTAACTAATATCTCTAACTATCAGCATAATCAGTAACCATAAGTAGTATCCCAAAAGTTTATATCTCAAAAAATAGTATATTAAACTAATATTCCAAACCAATTTCCTAATTTTATTTAAAACCCTAGACTTTAAGATCGAACCGTCAAAACTCCCTATCCAACTCACTAAAGACCCTCCAATCGAGCACGACCTATTTGTCTCCCTAGAAGACATTCTTCGTGGGAAAACTAAGAAAGTTAAAATTACCAAACGAATCCTCGATGAAGACCGAACTCTTCGACAGGAGAACAAAGTCCTGGAGATTCATATCAAACCAGGAATGCAATCAGGAAGTAAATTGACCTTCCCTGAAGAAGGTGATCGCAGCCCAGGGGTCGTTCCAGCGGATATCGTTTTTGTTATATACGAGAAACCTCATGCTCATTTTAAGAGAAATGGAGATGATTTGGAGTATCGGATTCGGACGAATCAGATTCGTGGAGGGAAGGTAGTTATTCCAACCCTGGAACAGGAAGATTTGACACTGGAGGTTGATGTAGAACAGTTGAAGCAGGATCCGGTTAAGCGAATTTCGTATCAAGGACTTCCGAGTTACGGGAATTCAAGAGTCCGAGGTGATCTTGTCATTTACTTTGAAATGAATTCAAAAGTTCCAGAATTCTCAAATTTTCAACTTCCAAAACAATCGTCCCGTTTACCCCGACTCCCACCAACTAAAATCGAAGTTTCCTTCACACTTGTGGAAATTCTGAAAGGTTGCAAGCGTATTCAAGCAATTTCCCGAAAAAGTTTCAACAACTCCAAAGAAACTTCCGAGGAGGAAATAAAATCTTTTCCAATTGAAATCAAACCAGGAACCGAATCTGGAACACGTATCATTTTCCCTCAAGAAGGAGACCTTCTACATGACTACTCAATCCGCTCAGACTTGATCTTCATTATTCGCGATGCAGAAGATCCCAACTTCAATAGAATTGGACCAAATCTTGAATATACAGCAAAAGTAACGTCCTCTATGAAGGGTCCAGTAGAGATACCTTCTCTAGAGGATAAATCCATCTTTTTAGCCTTAAAAGATGGTGAAACGCTGACTAATGAAACGATCAAGTGCATCTATGGTCGTGGACTGCCTTATACGAATGATTCAACTATTCGAGGAAATATTCTGGTTAAATTTGAGATTCTCGAGAAAGTTACTGAAGAGGTCAAAGTTCCAGAACTCAGAGATTCAGAAGTCATAGTTCCAGAAACTAAAGACCTAGAAGTCAAAGATCCAGAAACCAAAGTTCAAGAGGCCAAAGACCAACCTCCAACCAAACCAATTGACCTACCCTTGACCTTTGAAGAGATGCTCATCGGTTGTACCAAGAAATTAAAAATCAAACGTAAACTCCTCTTACAGAATGGCGAAGAGCAACTAGATACGCGAGTTTTTGAAATTGAGATCAAACCGGGGATGAAACGAGGTGATAAGTTTACTTTCACACGAGATGGCGCCACTAGTACAGGAAGTAGTGCAGCTCCAATTGTATTCATAATCCAAGAGAAGCCACACCGACATTTCTGCTCCGAACTATCCGACATTATCTATAAATTGAAAGTGACCCTCAAGAAAGCACTTTGTGGATTCAAAGCTAAAATCCCGACCCTAGAGAAGGAGAAGCTGTTGATTGAATTCCCAGATGGAATCGAGGGTCCTAGTGCGAAAAAAGAAATCCAGAATCGTGGACTTCCCATTTTTGAAAGGATCAGAGAATCCGGGGTAATCTCGTAATTCAGTTCGAGATCGACTATCCAAAAGTGTTGACCAAAAAGCAGAAAGTTGGAAGTTGGCGGAGATCTTTTGAACATAAAGATTCAGTCGGATCAAGTAGAAAAAGATCGTATTTTGAAATTTAAGAATATTCCTGAAGAATCCAGCAATGATACCTTGACCTTCCATTGGGTTTAAAACAAGGATACTTTTAAACAAATTGACCAAACACAAGACTTGGAATGTCGAGTTGAGGTCACACTTGAAGAGGGTCTTTTTTGGTTGTATCCTTGAACTTCCAGCTCTAGATGGTGTTGGAGTAAAGCAAATCAGGATTAGAAATGATCCAGAGGAGTTGAATTTTGAATTTTTCAAGGTCAAATGGTGAAGGTTTACCGTATAATGAAGAATTCCCAACAAGGAAAGTGTGGAGATTTATTTGTGAGATTTGAAGTGGTTTTCCCGGATTCGCTTTCTGTGAAACAGAAGGGTGAACTGATCAAGTGTTTGCCTGATGTTGAATGATTTTTTGATTGATGTAATTTAAGAAAATGTTTAATAAAGTTTTAATACTAACCTGATTTTTGAATTTTTGTGTTTTATATAAATATACTAAAATTAATCAGTTTTTCACAATTAGTACTCTAATTAAAGGTAAAAAAATTTGTATTTATGAAAAGGATATTTATTAAATTTGATTCTAATCCTACTAATTCGATTGTCAGTTTGAGATGAATTAAGAACTTAACAATCGTCTTTTTAATAATTTTGTTTAATATTTACGATATTTATTTTATCTTAAAATTTCGAATCAACACGGCCAGCTTTTTAAAAGGTTGCTTTGCTATTAAATTTTTGGGATTTTAGTTATTATTTTCGATGATAAGCTCAATTTTATTATTTTATTATTTCTCTTCCTGAACATTTTCTAATAGTTTATTTCAATATGCACATTTTTGAAAAATACTTCATTCCGAACTACATTCGTTAATTTTCACGCTTTTCACGAGGAATGTCTTTTTGGTTGTATCCTTGAGTTACCCTTCCTTGAAGTAAAGCAGTAATTAGAAATGATCCAGAAGAATTTAATTTTGGTGTTTTCAAGGTCAAGGGAGAAGATTTACCTTATAAAGTTGAATCAAAGGATAATCGTGGAGATTTATACATGAGATTTGATGTGGTTTTCCCTGATTCGTTTTCTGTGAAAAAGAAGAGTGAACTGATTTTAATTCACGTGTATCTTGATAATGGACAATAAAATGGGTTTTTTAAATATTTTTTAATTTGTTAATTTGATTTTTAGATTATTTTCTGGATACATTCTAAAACTTGAGTTCCTTCGATCCAAGTATTAATAAAGGTAATCAAATTTAAATTCAATTCAATAGCTTTTGTTTTTCTTTAATAAATACACTTGTTGAACGCTAATTCGTTCATATCGAAAATTCTTGACATTAAAATGGTTGATTTAAAAGTAATTTTATTTTAATTTTGTTGGTTTTCTAAAAAAGATATGTTAAACTATTTATTTCCCACAATCCGTATATGTTTTTATTTATTTTTTAGCTGAGCGAAGTGAACTAACGAACGAACGCTAAAAATCGCCGCTGAAAAGTTATAAAAGGTTTTACGAAAATTATAAGTCCTTGTCTCATTTTTCGACGTTTACATTTACATTTGAGATTTCCGGGTTGATGTAACACTTGTTTGTTTTTATATTCTTGAATTATTACTCATTTTTTGAGGATGGTGGAAGCGATGGCCAGATGAATCGAATTTTGATTTCTAAAATAAGGACAAAGGTTTATTGTTCAATGGAGAACACAAAGTTAATCGTGATTTGTTTGTGAGATTCGAGGTGTTTTTTTATTCGCTTTCTGTGAAGCTGAAGAGTGAAGAGCAAAAAGGTTATTTTAATAGTGTTTTTATTATGCTTTTATTAAATCGTTTAAATTTAATTATAATTAGGATTTTTTCGATTCTCTTTTTAAAAGCTGTGCTAAGACTTGTCGATTTCGGATCCATGTGCAAATATAAGGTAAAAACTGTATTTATTTTTTTAATTCGAATTTTCATTGATAAGTAAAAACACTTTAGATCGTTTCAGATTAAATAGCAAACAAAACTGGTTATTTTGTTTTCAATTTTATTTCTATTTATTTCATTTTCTCTACTGATTGTGTTTCATAAGGTAATTCTTAAAATATAATCATAAAGATTAGATTATTTGTTGCTGTATAAGGTTACGAGAAGTTTGTACAAAAACATTTTTCTTGCTCCAACATTTAATTTTTCAAACAAATATTACAATGCATGAGAGAGGTTGTCGGATTTTATTGACATAGAAAAGGTTTATGGCCTGAGAAGTTTGTTATAAATTGTGGATTTGGTAATTGAAATCGTTTCTCTCCAGAATTAATAAAAAGTTTAGTTTTTTCTAATATTTCTAATAATATGACAAAATGATTTCAATTTACGCAGAATTTCTACTTAACAAGTGGATTTAAAGGTTTAAAGATTGTTTTAATAGAATTTATTCGATTATATTTTCAAAACACATTCAAAAAATTATATATACCTTCGATCCGTAAATGAATGAAAGGAAAGAAAATTATTTTGGATTTCTATAATTTCATTTTACTTCAATAAATACACTTGTTGAACGCTAATTCACTCGTATCTTGATTAATGCCAATAAAAATGGTTTTTAAAATTTTTTATTAAAGTTTTTGAATTTTAGAATCAAAGTCAAAGGCGAAGGTTGTCTTCACTGTAGAGAAATGTGGCTATATTAGCTTGTGGGATTCGAGGAGGTTTTCCCTGATTTGTTGATCGAGTAACAAATGGAAGAACGTTTAATAAGGTTATTTTTTTAATTTGTAAATTTGATTTTAATTGTAATAGTTTGATTTACTCGAATGTTTCAGAGGTTGTCTTGACTGTAGAAAAACTTGGATATATTTGTTTGTGAGTTTCGGGATAGTTTTCTCTTATTTGTCTTCCAAAATTCATCTAGAAAATTGTTAAAAGGTTAGCTTTTAATTTTAAAGTTTGATCTTAATTGAACTGTCTTATTGAATCCAATTTTCAAATATAATTGCGCAAATATGATTATCTTTAAAATTTTATTAAATTATGATTGTGGTTGTCACTGTTGTCGTATGAAAGGTTACAAGAAGTTTCTAAAATAAATCTTTTCCTTGATTTTAACATTTACTTTCTCTATTTGATATTACCCATTTGAACATTGCAATTATAAGCATAATAATTTAAAAAAGGTTTTTTTCATTTTTTTATCATATCTCTGCTGTTCGGCTTTGGATAGTAGAATTGTTTTAATTTGAGCAAACATTGAAGGCCGTGAGATTAAACAATTTTGATCATCTTCTGAAGCACATTTCGATATTTGGATATTTCTGATTCATGTCTAATTTTGTGTAAAAAGGTTTTTAAAAAAAGTATTTTCTCTCTTACTCAGACATTTACATTGTCCAACATATACAATGTTTTTTTATAGATTAATTTGGAAAGTGGGAGTTAAGGTTACACTGGAGGAGTGTATTTTTGATTGTGCCCTTAGGATGCCAACTCTTGATGGTGTAGGAATGAAACAGAATTAAGGGTAATCAAGAAGAATGTAATTCAGACTATATCAATGTTAAGGCAGAAGATTTGTGAGATTCGAGGTGGATTCGTTTTCTTTGGAACTTTGGATCAAGGAAAAGGTTATTTTAATAAAGTTTTTGTTTAATTGTTTTATTATGATTAGAAACTTTTTTAAAAGCTGTGATAAAAATTTATCAGTCTGACGATGAATTAATAAAAGGTACTAAAAAGTTGAATTCAATTTTATAAGCAAAAGCGCTTTGTATCATTTCTGATTAAATAAATATAAAACAGGGTTTTTAAATTTTATTTAATTTCTATGAATTTCATTACATCGAGGGCTTTGGTTTTCAAAAGGTAATTCTTAAAATTTTATTACAAAAAATATAAAATTGATTGATTGATTATTATATGAAATGTTACGAGAAGTTTAGAAAATCTTTTTCTTGTTACAACATTTACAGAGATACTTTACAGTCATACTTTATGAGAATTGACCAAACACAGGATTTGAAATGTCGAGTTGAGGAAGATACAGTTGAGGAATGAACAGAAAGGTTACTATGATAAAAATTTATATTTGGATTTTCTTGATAAAAATATATTCTAAAAATTATTTATGCTTTGATTAGAGTGTTGGTGAAAGGTTATTGTAAATGTTTAATTAATTTCTTTAAAACACTTTAATTTTAGCACTTGTTGAAAAGCTAATTCAGACTAATCAAGATGGTGACATAAAAATGGTAAAAAAATCTTGTATCGATTTTCATAATTTCAACCCAAAAATGGTGTTTAAACTTTTGTTATCATCATTCTTTATTTTATTAAAAACTTAACACTTGGGATTTAATAGTTAAAATGGTACAACAAAAAATTCACAGCACTATTATCTCTCTTTATTTTCCTAAATTTTTAACAAATTAAAAACTCTTTTTAACTTTTTTTAATAAAATAATTTTTTACCATCCAATTGCCAATGAAAAAGGTTTTAATATATTTTATGTTTATTAATTAATTAATTTATTTTTTAATTTCAATCTTTCTGCTAATTGTAAATTATGTAATTTCAGATTATGTAATTAAAAGAAGTTTTGGTTTTTTGGTTTTGGTTTCATTTTCTAGGTTATGTTGTGTTTAGTTAGATTTTCTTCAGAAAATGATTTATAAGGTATTTTTATTGTTTTTATTGGTTTATTGAAATACTTTATTCTTGTGATTCCTTAAGTGAATAGTTAAAAATGGTTTTAAGAAAAACTTTAAGAATTTATCTTTTTGCTCCGAAATTTACTTTTGAGAGTGTTTGTTTAGTGGGATTGTTGAATTATTAACTTTTGAGAGTAGTAATGGACAGATGAATGGGTTTTTTAATTTTTTTAAATACTAATAATTTTGATAAGTAAAAACTCTTTGTATTGTTTCGGATTAAATTAATATAAAACAGGTTATTTCTATTTTATATCTATTAATTTCGTTATTTATACTGTTTAGTGTTTCAAATGGTAATTCTTAAAATTTAATTATAAAGATTAGATTGATTTTTGCTGTATAAGGTTACGGGACATTGGTTTTCTATTCTAACGTGTTGGTTAATTAAAATTATTGATGTTTTGGGTTTGAGTTTTTTAACACCAATGTCAAAGGTTGGATATTTGTTTGTGAGTTTCGAGCTAGTCTTGTCTTCTTTGTTTACTAAGATTCTGCTAAGTGATTTTTAAAGGGTATTTTTTAAAATTGAAAGTTTGATCTTAATTGAACTGTTTTATTAAATCCAATTTTCATGCCTAATTTAATCATACAAATATACAGCTTAAAAATCAAGCACTTAAAAATTTTAAATTATAAATATTATTGACTGTATTTCGGTATGAAAGGTTACAAGAAGTTTCCAAAACAATTTTTGCTCTTGTTTTTTAACATTTAAAACTTATCTGTGTTTGGCCGTAAATCTTATCTTTTTTGTGGTATTCTTGAAGGTGTTGGAGTAAAGCAATTCAGAATTAGGAATGATCCTGAAGAAATGAATTTGGAGTATTTCAAAGTGAAGAGCGAAGGTTTATTTTTCTTTGGAGATTCATTAACAGAAACTTGGCAGTGAAAGGCGAGGTTGGTTTCACCTGATTTGTTTGAAAGAAACTGAATCGGGAGTTTTTTAAATCGGTAATTTTTGTATTTATATATTCATTTATAAATGTTATTTTTGTTTATATTCTATTAAAGTGTTCGTAGATTTAATAACGAATGATAAAAAAATACAGTTACTACCTTGCGACATTGTAAAAGGTTACAATACATTTTTATAAAAACTTTTTGACTAGATCCAACATTTACTTTGTCCTACAATTAATATGTTTTTTGAGAAGTTATTTAAATTTAATTCGTCAATCAACTTTTGTTTTGTATTCAGCCTACTTCATTTTAAACATAGGTTACACTTTAAAAAGTTTCTTTTACTTAAATTAAATTTATGAAACACGTTTATCGTTCATTTCAAACTGGCCAATATAAATGGGTTTTAACAAAATTTAATATTTCTCTTTATTGCTCTGAAAATATCTGTTTAATAGATTTTAAAAATAGACCTTTATCAAAAATCCACAAAAATTAAAAAGAAAACAACAATAAGAACAGAAACAAAAATGGTTTTCCTAATCAAACAAATTTTTATTTTTTAAATTTCTTTTTATAGCATGTTTTACAATTTCAATCAATAAATGGTATTCAAACTTTTATCATTGTTATTTTATTTTATTAAAAATTTAATACTTGAGATTAAATAGTTTAAATGGTATCAAAATATTCAAAGTACATTTCTGTTTCATTTCTTAAATTTTAACAAATCATAGACTCTCTAGTTACGCATCTTTTGGTACAGTTTTAAGAATAAGATCAATAGCTTTTTGGATCTCATCATGCAAAGTTCTCACTTCGGTCAGCACAGTTTTATTGAGACTCTTAGGAATCTTCAACAATTCCAACATTAGACTCAGCTCATCACGTACTTGAACCAACATTTGTTTGAGATAACGTTCCACACTTGGGGCTTGTTTAGGGGTTGCCAACATACCGCCAGTCTGTTCCACCAATCCGCGTAGAGATTTAACCATTTTGGTCGCATTTTGAAGCACTTTTATGGAACGTTGATTGTCAGTTCCGTCCCGTAACATTCGATCTAACTCTTTCATAAGAGGCCTGACAAGTCTGCTCATTTGTTGCAGCAAATCACTGGTCTTGGAAAGCACACCTAACCCTGTTTGTGTATGACCCAGTGGAACGGACAACTTGAGCATCGATCTCGTCATTTCAATCATAAATTCAAACATTGGCACAGTTGAATCTCTAAGTATTGCATACATAACCGGTGGTTTAGGCAAACTATTAAGCGCTCTAATAGTTCTTAAATCTTTATCAAGCATTTCTTCAACTTCTCTCAGATCATTAGCCACCGATTGATCAATATCGTGAGCAAGTTTCTTAGTTAAGCCGCTTTTTGCCAGTTCGATTGTCATCTTGTTGACAAAGTTTATAATTCTTTCAAATTTCGTATGAACTATACAAAAAATGCAAATTATTTTAGTTTGTATTACAATAAAAACATTGTATACTTACTGATGATGCCATGGGAAGCAACATTTTGGGCTGTGCCAGTTTGGGTTTCGCTAATTAGCACCAAACAGAAACCAAAAAGGCTAATCAAACTTGACATTTTTTGAGTTTTGAACATGATATTTCGGTTTCGGTCAAACAAAAGGAATACGAAGGTCTTTTCTATACAAAATGAACGTCCATGTCTACTAATCAATGTCAGCAAATGTTTTTTTCTAATCAAATTGACATTGAAATTGCATACATAATCAAGGCACGCGTGGCAACGATTTGTCGGTAAATTCAGGGCCAAGAGCAACGAACCTAATGCACATCCTTGCACTGGCGAAATTGTCATGTACATTGTTTCATTTTCAGTTATATTACAAAATCGCAAACGAATGTACTCGTATGTAAGCACTTACGTACATCCTGTGTAACCCCTGTGTTTCCGTTCAATACCTTCCTCAGACTCTAACTTCCTGTTGGTGGGTAGAAATGATTCATGCAATTTAGTTGATAGATTTTAAATTTTAGTCACCAACAAAATCATGTTTTTTATTTGCTTGTTGAATTTAAAAATGGTTATTTAATATAATTTCAATTTTTTATTTTTTGAATTTAAGCGCATTATTTATTTTTTAAAATTGTATCCAGCAAAGTTATTTTAAACTTTAAAATTGTGAGATTGAAAAAAAATGTTTTAAAATTGCTACCAATCGAGTTCATAGGATTTATAAAAGGTTTTTACTCAAATTTTTATCGTTTTATTTCCAATTCCTGTAAGTTTTGGAGTGAAGAAATTCAATATTAGGAGTGATTGAATTTAGATTATTTCAAGGTAAAGAGCGAAGGTTTATTTTGCATAAAGAACAAATAATTCAAAAAAACTTGTTTGCGAAATGCGAGGTGAGTTTCTTTTGATTTGTTGTAAAAAAATTGAATAGAAATGTTTTTAATAGGTGGCTTTATGCAAACTCTGAAAAGCAAAAGTTGATCGAGTGATTTTTGATTATTAAGTCAAAAAGGTTACTTATTTTAATTTTTTTGTATTTTTTCTAAAATTTTATACAATTTAAAAATCGAAATTCAATTCTAACTTAGCTCATTGTGAATTGTTCATTAGTTTACTCAAGTTGTATCATTTCTGATTAAAGTAATAAAATAGGTTTTTTTAATTTTTGTTCATTTCTATTATTTTACCCATCGAAGTTTTTCAAAATGAGGAAATATTCTGGTTAAATTTGAGATTCTCGAGAAAGTTACTGAAGAGGTCAAAGTTCCAGAACTCAGAGATTCAGAAGTCATAGTTCCAGAAACTAAAGACCTAGAAGTCAAAGATCCAGAAACCAAAGTTCAAGAGGCCAAAGACCAACCTCCAACCAAACCAATTGACCTACCCTTGACCTTTGAAGAGATGCTCATCGGTTGTACCAAGAAATTAAAAATCAAACGTAAACTCCTCTTACAGAATGGCGAAGAGCAACTAGATACGCGAGTTTTTGAAATTGAGATCAAACCGGGGATGAAACGAGGTGATAAGTTTACTTTCACACGAGATGGCGCCACTAGTACAGGAAGTAGTGCAGCTCCAATTGTATTCATAATCCAAGAGAAGCCACACCGACATTTCTGCTCCGAACTATCCGACATTATCTATAAATTGAAAGTGACCCTCAAGAAAGCACTTTGTGGATTCAAAGCTAAAATCCCGACCCTAGAGAAGGAGAAGCTGTTGATTGAATTCCCAGATGGAATCGAGGGTCCTAGTGCGAAAAAAGAAATCCAGAATCGTGGCCTCCCATTTTTGAAGGACCCGAGAATCCGAGGTAATCTAGTGATTCAATTCGAGATCGACTATCCTAAAGTGTTGACCAAAAAGCAGAAGTGGAAGATGGCAGAGATCTTTGAACATAAAATACAGGCGGATCAAGTGGAAAAAGATCGTATTTTGAAATTCAAGAATATTCCTAAAGAATTCAACAATGAACTTCCAATGGGTTTGAAACAAGGATACTTCAAACGAATTGATCAAACTCACGATTTGGAGTGCCGAGTTGAGGTGACACTTGAGGAGTGTCTTTTTGGTTGTAGCCTTGAACTTCCAACTATTGATGGTATTGGAGTGAAACAAATCAGAATTAGAAATGATCCGGAAGATTTGAATTTCGAATTTTTCAAGGTCAAGGGTGAAGGTTTACCGTACAATTTAGAATCATCTGGTAATTATGGAGATTTATTTGTTAAATTCGAGGTGGTTTTCCCGGATTCGCTTTCTGTGAAACAGAAGAGTGAACTGATCAAGTGTTTGCCTGATGTTGAGTAATTTTTTGATGTAGTTGAACAAAATAGTTACTTTAATAAAGTTATTAATTTTAAATAGTTTAATTTTTTATAATTTGGATTTTTCGATTATTTCTTTAAAATCTGCGCTAAAATTTATCGATTTCGGGAGCAACAATTTATAAACGGTTCTAAATTGTATTAATTTTTTAGGGTTGTGGCCTGCAGAAGTTTGTTATAAATTGTGGATTTGGTTTACGAAATTGGAATTGTTTCTCTCCAAATTTAATAAAAAAGGTTTTGTTTTTTTCTATTATTTATATTAATTTAAGAAAAGTCCTTCAATTTACACAGAATTTCCACTAAGCAAGTGGATTGAAAGGTTTAAAGATTGCTTTAATAAAATTTTTAATTGAATTTTTCGATTCATTTTTCAAAATATATTCAAAAAATTGAATGTTCCTTAGTTAGGACTATGAATGAAAGGTAAAAAATTATTTTTGATATCTATAATTTTATTTTACTTCAATAAATACAATTATCAAACTTTAATTCACTCGTATCGTGAAAATTGACAATAAAATGGTTTTTTAATTTTTTTAATTTGAGTTTTTGAATTTTAGTATCAAAGTTAAAGGCGATGGTTGTCTTCACTGTAGTGAAATGTGGTTATATTAGTTTGTCGGATTCGAGGAGGTTTTCCCTTATTTGTTGATAGAGTACCTAATAGAAGCATATTTAAAAAGGTTATTTCTTAATTTGTAAATTTGAATTTAATTGTAATCGGATAGATAGATTAAATCAAATTTATTCCTCTCAAAGTTGAAATGTATTTTGTATTAAAAATATATATATTTGAAAATAAGCTTTATAACTTCTATAGATGGCATAATCTTTACATGGCAAAAATTTTGATTTAAGCGATTCGAAATTACAAAAGGTTACAAGAAAAGATATTTTTTATTAATCTTCTCAGTTGGGACTTTCTTTCTTTGAACTAATAAACTTAGACTAATTTTGAGTTTTGAGTCTTTTTTAGGCCAAGGGAGGAGGTTGTATTGAATGTAGAGAAACTTGGATATTTGTTTGTGAGTTTTCGAGATAGTTTTCTCTTATTTGTCTCCCAATGATTTTTTTTAAAAAGGTTTTCTTTTAATTTAAAGTTTGATTTTGATTGGTCTTATTAAATCTAATTTACGAATCTAACTTAATCGCACAAATATGATTATCTTAAAAATCTAATTAAATTAAGATTGTGATTGTCACTACTATTGCCATATGAAAGGTTACAAGAAGTTTCCAAAATAATTCTCTTCGCTTGCTTTTAACATTTACTTTGTCTATTTATACTTACCCATTTCCGCATGACAATTTGAAACAGAACTGTCCCTGGAGTTTAAAAAAGGTTTTTAATTTTATTTGTATTTTTTAATTTATTTATTATATATCTCTGCTGTTCGATTTTGAATAATAGAATTGTTTGAATTTGAGCAAACATTGAAGGCCGCGCAAAGATTGGACCATTTTGGTCACCTTCTGAAGCACATTTCGATATTTGAATATTTTTTATTCATAGCTAATGTTGTGTAAATAGGTTTTAAATTTTTTTAGTATTTTCTCATACTTAGAATTAGGAGTAATCGAGAAGAATGTAATTTCGAATTTATCAATGTTAAGGCCGAAGGTTTATTGATCAATGGAGAACCCAAAGTTAATCGCGGAGATTTGTTTGTGAGATTCGAGGTGGATTTCCCTAATTCGTTTTCTGTAAAGCTTAAGAGTGAATTGATCAAGTGAAAAAAGATTGTTTTAATAATTTTTGTAAATGTTTTATTATGATTATAAACTACTCGATTCTGTCTTTAAACGTTTTGCCAAAGCATATCAACGTTTGACAATGTAATTAGAGGAGCGAACGAAAAAACTCACGCCGAGCGAGCGTAGCGAGCGAGGTGTGAGTTTTTGAGTGAGCGACGATTCTTCCCCAGACAAATCGGGAGAAAACGGGATTCTTGTGTCCACTGCTCCTCCGAAACCACCGTATGGATCGGTCTGAAAATTTAACCCAATGTTCTGGTGGTGGTGTAGATGTGCATATTCAATTTTGGTCCATATAGGTCAAAGGTCAACGCAGTGGCAATTTTTTGAAAATTGCAAATTTTGTATAGAAATGTGTTGGGACCGAGTTGTCAACATTGGGTGTGTGATGTTAGTGATGACTCATAATGAGTCATGAATGACACAGGCAAGCACACAGCGTACAGTACCGCCCGCCGGTTGTACTCAAAGTAGATGTGCACTATCCAACACATCCAGAGGCGGTGCAAGGCTTTTGCCGCCCTTGCCCGAATCTGGCGTTACAAATATTTTACCTTGGTATCCCCATTACACCTTTTCTGATAAATCAATTACCGCTCACTCTCCTAACCAAATGCCCATTTGACTTTGCCGCCATCGCCCTGTGGCAGAAATTTGAATTGCCGCCGCCCATTAGCACATCCTAATAAGAATTTAGTGATATACTGTTTAGGTGAGTACGCGAGTGTTTGTATTTACATTCTTGACTACTCTTGAGTACTTGAATACTTCATATTAATTGGTATCTTATCGATAAAATTGAACTATTTATTCAAAATATTTAGAGAACAGCCACTTTATCGTTTTAGGAAAAATCACCTGCTTTGCGCATTACTAAGTCAATTTAAGTCAGCTTTGTGTTATCTATCACTCATTCTACACAGATATTCTGAATTAGCTGTCTCCCTTTTTATATTTCTCTCTTTCCTAACACCTCGAAAGAAAGAACACTTTTGTGTATTGTTCTTTTGACTGGCCTCAACATAGATTTTGGTTTAAATAAAACCGAATTCAAGAAAGTAATCTGATCGCAGCAAACAATCAAATGGCTTATAAAGTGCAACAAATAGTTTATGATACTTCTAATCTAATTACTACAAAGTGATTATATTGATGAAACGATAAATGCTGTTTGTAAATTTGATTTGGTATCATAAAATAAATTCTTACATGTCCATGCTTTTTTAAGTTTAAATTAAATTTAAATCATGCTTGTGTTCACTGTGAATAGGAAACTGTCAATCTAAGTTCAGCAATGGTAATAATTTGGAACATTTTGCAGTTTCGACAGAATTGTGTGAATTTAATCAATTCAATTAACTTACATAGAGAAATGTCTGGTTGTTTTTCCACCATTGTAACATAGTCTATAAGGATACTAAAGAGCTTGATAATGGTGAAGGTTTTGATGAGACCTTAGTACCATTGTTAAATCAGGTTGACAATCAATCTCCTGATTAAAGAGGGTCGATTAAAGCGATGAGCGAAAAAGTTAGAAATTCAATGTCCCAAAACGGTACACCAATTAACGAGTTTGAATTTGAGTGTACCAGTATATAGTGAATTCCTGAGTGTCCGTCGTTCGCTCCGACTTTACGCCAACGGCGTTATTTATCTTTAAAAAATAAGAATGCAAGAACTTCATAACGCAGGCTGGTTCTAAGACTAGTTAATAAAAGGTATAACTAAATAGGTAATATTAAAAGTTGAATTGAATTTTTATAAGTAAAAAACGCGTTGTATCATTTCTGATTAAATAAATATAAAACAGGTTTTTTAAATTTTATTTATATTCTATCAATTTCGTTACTTCGAGGGCTTTGGCTTTCAAAAGGTAATTCTTAAATTTTGTTATAAGAATATAAAATTGCTTGATATGAGAAGTTACAAACATTTTTTCATGTTTCAACATTTACAGAGATACTTTACAGCCAGACTTTATGAGAATTGACCAAATACAGGATTTGAAATGTCGAGTTGGAACAGACAGAGTTGAGGAATTAACAGAAAGGTTACTTTGATAAAAATTTATAATTGATTTTTGTTGATAAAAATGTATTCAAAAATTATTTATGCTGTGATTAGAGTGTTGGTGAAAGGTAATTGTTAATGTTTAATTAATTTCTTTAAAAATACTTTAATTTTTAGCACTTGTTGAACGCTAATTCAGACGAATCAAGATGGTGACATAAAAATGGTAACAAAATATGTATCAATTTTCACAATTTCAACCCAAAAATGGTGTTTAAACTTTTATTATCGTCATTATTTTATTTTATTAAAAACTTAATACTTGGGATTTAATAGTTAAAATGGTACCCAAAATATTCAAAGCACTTATCTCTCTTTTTTCCAATTTTTTATCAGATTAAAAACTCTTTTTAACTTTTTGAATAAAATAATTTTTAACCATCCAATTGCCAATGAAAAAGGTTTTAAGGTTAACATTAATCGACATTAATTAAATATTAGCAGAATTACGCTTTTGGCACAGTTTTAAGAATAAGATCAATAGCCTTTTGGATCTCATTATGCAAGCCTCTCACTTCTGTCAGCACAGTTTTATTGAGGCTTTTCGGAATTTCCAGAAAATGCAACATTACACTCAGGTCATCACGTATTTGAACCAACATTTGTTTGAGAAAATGTTTAACACTTGGAGCCAGTTTAGTGGTTGTCAAGATGCCGCCAATCTGTTCCAACAATCCGCGTAGAGATTTAACCATTTTGGTAACCTTTTGAAGCACTTTTATGGAACGTGAATTATCAGTTCCGTCACTTAACATTCGATCGAGCTCCTGCATGAAAGGCCTAACAAGTCTGCTCATTTGTTGCAACAAATCACTGGTTTTTGAAAGCACACCTAACCCTGTTTGTGTATGACCCAGTGGAACGGACAACTTGAGCATCAAACTCGCCAGTTCAATCATAAATTCAAACATTGGCACAGTTGAATCACTTAGAATTTGATACATTACCGGTGGTTTAGGCAAACTATTAAGCGCCCTAATAGTTCTTAAATCTTTATCGACAATATCTTCAACTTCTCTCAGATTATTAGCCAGGGATTGATCAATATCGTGAGCAAGTTCCTTAGTCAGACCATTTTTTGACAGTTCGATTGTCAGTTTGTTCACAGAGTCAATAATTTTTTCAAATTTTGTATGAGCTATCAATAAAATGTAAAATATGTTAGTTTGTATTTTAAACTGCATGAAATTAAATACTTACCGATGATGCCATGGGGAGCGATATTTTGAGCTGTACCAGTTTGGGTACCACTAATTAGCACCAAACAGCAGCCAAAAAAACTAATCAAACTTAACATTTTTCGAGTTTTGAAGATGATTTTTTCGGTTTCAATTAAACAAAAGGAATACGAAGGTCTTTTCTAAACAAAATGAACGTCCATGTCTACTAATCAATACCAGCAAATGTTTTTTTTCTAATCAAATTGACATTGAAATTGTATACATAGCAATGCACTCGAGGCAAAGATTTGTCGGTAAATTCACGAGTTACGAACATGTAGCATTGCACTGGCGAAATTGTCATGTACATTGTGTCATTTCGGTTAAATTACAAAGTCGCAAACGAATCGATGTGTACTCGTATGTAAGCACTTACGTACATCCTGTGTAACCCCTTTGTCCTTCCGTTCAATCTTTTCCTCTGATTTCAACTTCTTGTTGGTGGGTAGAGATGATTCATGCAATTGAGTTGATGGATGATGAATTTTAGTCGCCAACAAAATTATGTTTTTTATTTGCTTGTTGAATTTAAAAATGGTAAAAAATTCCAATTGTGTAATTGTAAAAATATTTTAAAATTACGCAGTGTAAAGTTCCCACGATATATAAAAGGGTTTTTTAAAATTAAAAATTTTTGTTTTTGCCAACTTTGGCAGTAGGTCTTGGGAGTGAAGCAGTTCAGAATTAGGAATGATCCAGCAGAACTTAATTTTTGAGTATTTAATGGTAAAAAACGAAGGTTTATTTTACTTTAGATAATAGTTAGAAAAACTTGTTTAACAGTGGAACTAATAGTGGAATGCGAGGTGAGTTTCTTTTGATTTGTTAGAAAGAAATCGAGTTGTGAGTTTTTTACTAGGTTACGTTTTGAATTTTTATTTTCATTTATAAATATGATTTTTGATTTATTTGATTCTCATTTATTTGAAAATTTTAATGTTGCTCGTTTTAGTAACAAATAGCGAAACAAATACTTAAGTAATTATATAGCTAAACATTATTACATTATTAAAGGTTATAAGAAGCATATTAAAAATTATTCATTTTATTTTTTAATTCATTTTTCAAACTATAATAACTATAAAATAATCTGCCAATGTTCAAACTTTTAACTGAATTTTGACGTTCTATCAAAAGGTTACATTAAGAAATCTAAACATTTTTCCCTTTCTTGCTCTAACATTTAATCATTTTAATAACAAATAATAAATTTGGAATCATATGTTGTAGCAAAATAAATATGAGTTAGTGCTGGCTAGTTTTGAAAAATCTTACTATCGTGAGGCGCATGCGCTGTTTTATATTTATTGCATTCGTTTTTTAAAACTGCTCGTAAACAAAAAGTCAGCCAAGTGATCATTGCAGCCATCTGTAATTATAATCTGATTATATTTGTGAGTTTAAAAGGTTTTTATTTTGAAATTATTTTCAATATAAAAAAATAATCACGGTTGTTATTTAAAATTCTATTGTACCAGTAAGATTATGCTGTATAAAAGGTTACAAGAAATTTTTAGACGTTTTTCTCTGTTCTGAACTGATCAAGAGATTGTCTGATGTTGATTGATTTTGAAACGTAGTAGGAGTAGATAGAAACTTTATATTATTAAATAAAATTAGAACCAATAGATTTTATAGAGGAGGTGAACATTTGAGAGTGGTTGGGGCTTTAAGGTTTGTTGAATCAAAATGAATAATTTTTTTAAAAATTGTTTTTGTTTTGTTTATTACATCTTTAAATTTGATTTTACTTTTGTAATTGGATTGTAATCAGATTTAAATTCAAATTTATTACTTGAAATATTTAGCAACGGCTTATCAAAACTGTTTTAATCTAGTTTTTCACATCTTGCAATAGGTAACAAGAAACAATTCTTTAAATTCAACACATTTTATAAATTATCTTGAGATTTATAAAGTGCGTAGCTCAAAGTAAATTATCATTTGAATGCATAATTAGTATCTTTTTCTGGTAAGGGTATTAAAAAAGGTTTTCAATTTGTGAATTTATGTTTAATCTCCATTATTTTAACCATTTTTAAAGTTTTTTTATCCAGATGAAATGAATTTTAATGTTTTAAACATTAAAGGCGATTTGGACTTTTGGTTTGACCTTGTATATAAAAGGTTACATGAAGTTATTAAATATGCATATTTTTTGTTCCAACATTTACTGTAATTAAAATATTCAATGATTTTAATTTATTTGTTTTATTTAAGATTTACTTTCATGCACTACCTCTCTCGAGTTTATAAAAGGTTGCATGAAGTTTTGATTGCGCTAGAATTTCAAAATCCAACCTTTGAACGTACTTGAAATAGTAAATGAACTATTGCACTTTTATTTGTGGAATTGCGTTAGAATTGTCGTATTTTGGCTTGTCGATACAAAAGGACAGATCTTGTTCAAACATAATCATCAAACATCAGCATTTTGACATACGCAAAAGTACAAAGCTTGATCATTTTTGCGTTATCTTCTCAAACCGGTTATCTTGCTTGGCATTATTTAAACAGCAATCTCACGCATACTTTCTCATTGTGTTTGTATTGATTGACTTGTGCTGGTAGTGGTAGGCTCTTTTTTGTAACAAAAATTTGACGCAAAATTTAAATCAAACTCCCCTTCAAAAACCATGGGTTCCAACAAATATGGCGCCACCTACCGTTTCCGCATAAATCTTCGCTGTATTCTATTAGTCTTCCTTGAAACATTCGCCAACATCGTCAACGGTCTTGGTCTGTACAAGTATCGCAAGTATGCTCGCCTACCCGACAGTTTAGCAGGTAAAATTGTGCTGATTACGGGCGCTAATACAGGCATTGGTAAAGAGACTGCTAAAGTGGTGGCGAGTAAAGGTGCTCACGTGATCATGGCCTGTCGGGATGAGGGACGAGCGCAGAAGGCGGTGGATGATATTGTGAAAGAGTTGGGCAGGGAAGAGTTGAGGAAGAGCTTCACTGTGGTGCTGATGGATTTGGGCGACTTGGATTCGGTGAGAAAAGCTGCTGAACAGGTGAGTGTTCAATTTGACAAAATAATTTCAGAAACTATTCTCTAACAAATTCCCTAAAGTATTCCACAACTAATTCCTAATTTTTCCTTCATATAATTTCCCAAATTTTGTCTAAAACAATTCCTTCAACCAATTTCCGAAACTGTTCACTAAATAATTTTTTTTAAATATTCCTCAACCATTTCTCTAAAATATTTAAAAACTAATTCCCTAAACTGTCCTCAAATAATTCCTCGAAACTCATTAAATAATTTCTAAAACTTTGTCAAAACTATTCTCCAACCAATTTTCTAAACTATTACCCAATCAATTCCCAAAACTGTACTCCAAATAATTTGCTAAACTATTCCCTAACTAATTTTCAAACACGTTGCCTGAATAATTTCCCAACAAATTCCTGACAATTCCCCAAAACTGTTTCCCAAATAAATTCCTTAAATATTCCCCGAACATTTCCCTAAACTATGTCCCGACTAATTTCCAAAACAGTTTCCCAAATAAATCCCAGACTAATCCCGAAACTAATTTATTAAAAATATTCCCAAATTAATTCCCCAAACTATTCCCAAAATAATCTTAAAACCAATTTCCCTAAATTTTCCCAAAATAATTCCCAGACTAATCTCGAAACTAATTTCCCTAAATATTCCTTAAATAATTCCCAAAATAATTTCCCAAATAATTTCTCCCCTCTTTATCACCCAAACAGATAAACCATCAATTCACCCACCTTGACGTACTGATCAACAATGCGGGCGTAATGATGACGCCCGAGTGGACCACCAAACAAGGCCACGAATTTCAGTTTGGCACAAACCATCTCGGCCATTTCCTACTAACCAACCTACTTCTCAACAAACTCAAAGCTGCGCCCTCTGGTAACGCCCGAATTGTACACGTCTCTGCACTGTTGCTCTTGTTTGGAGATATTCATTTCGACAATTTGGGTCTCACTGGGATATACACACCGATGGCTGGTTATGCGAGAAGTAAACTGGCTAATGTTTTGTTGAATCGAGAGTTGGCTAAAAGACTTCAGGGCAGTGGGGTACACACGTATGCCTGTCATCCGGGCGTTATTCGGACTGAACTGTCTCGACACATGTCTGAGGGCGCAAATCGATTCATGAATTTCACTGGTGGGCTTTTAACAATTTCACCAGAAGAGGGCGCGCAGACACAACTTTACTGTGCATTCGATGAGAGGGTTGCCCTACAGACGGGATTTTATTACTCGTAAGTACATTATTTCAATCTGCAAGAATAGTTCTGAAAGTTATTTTACTGTTTTCTCAGGAACTGTACCATCAGAACCAGACTTCCGGCTCATGCAACTGACGATGCTGATGCAGAAAAACTGTGGGACCTAAGCCGTCAACTTTGTGGGTTGGATTAGTTCTCCAAATTTATGTTTATTGTTATAATTTTTAAAATGATTATTCAATAAATTTCCAAATTTTTAATTTTACATTTGAGCGTATTAAAAATTGTTTTATCCAGCATTTTAAACTTTTAAATATGTAATTGTGAAAATGTTTTGAAATTGTTTCGCGTCTCCTTCTGCCATAAAACGGGTTTTTGTTGTTAATTTTTTTTGTTTAAATAAAATCTCACAATATTTTTGCTTTACGATCTTATTTCATTCATAAAATTTGAATATTTACGATATAAAAAGTTTTTTTAATAATATATTTTACTGCGATTAGAAAATTTTACTTCTCAAATTAGGCCACGAAGGAGCGTGTTGGATCATTTAACTGGTAAACCTTAAATGTAAATTTATTTTATTTATACGTAATTCTGAGTTTTATTTCACAAAATTTAAAACAGTTATAAGATTGAAATGTGTTTTGTTTTAGGTTTTTACTTTAAATTTCTTGACTTACGTTTATATCCGATATGAAGTTTAAAAAGGTATTATAAATTAAAATCAATATTCAATTGTTTTAGTAAATTTTAGAATTTTTTAAATTATAGACTTCCGAATTGCAAAAAAAACCATTTGTCTTTTCCTTCTTAAACCTTTTTCTTAATGCACACAATTTTTGAATTTTTCTGACATGAAATATGTTGAATTTTTGGAAAGTTATCTAAGATGGTTCTTGAAAAAGGTATTCTCAATTTATTTTTAATGTGTTTCACAATTTTAATAATTACGTTATATTTTAAAAACAGTTTAAACTTAAATTAAGTTTGTATTTGTTAATTGTTTTCTAGATTTTAAAACTTAAACTTAAAAGACTTTGGATTGTTTGGATATGAGGAATAAATGGTTGCATGTATTTAATTTTTTTATTTAGCTCCGACACTTGATGATGCTCTTTTGCATGACGCAACACTGAATTATATCTTTTCTCGCACGTTAAGATTAAAAAAACGTGTACTCTAGCACTAATGAATTATCGTATTTTGTTCTCTCCCGTCATAAAGAGACACATGCAAAGGGACATAGCTTGTTCAAAAGTGCTACCTGTAAGGTAGGACAAGGCGCGATTGATAGTTAGAGTAACTGTTAAGGAGAAAATGCATGGTATTTGAGTTTTTTATAAACAGACCCAGAAACTTTATTTCTAAAACGATTTTGAATTAGTATAGCATTATTTAAAGGTAATTTCATGTAACTTAATTTGAGTTTGTCAGATTTTTCAAATTGATAATTGTTTTCCTTTGAATTTGCTACAAGGTTTCAAAAATTTATTTTGTCAAACATTTTATTTTTAATTTTTTTAAAATCAAGACTTAAAATAGAAAATCAAATTTATTGCCAGTAAATTATATGCAATTGCCTTTAACTCATTCCATGCGACCCTTGGCACGGGGCTAGAGACCGAACGGTGCGACCGATTGACTTGAAAAATTCAGGGAGCGTATACTTCAAGATGGGGGAATTTGGGGAAGCCCTGTGATTTGTTCCAATTGGAACTTCGGTGGAAAAGTTAAAGGTACCACTCTTTTTATGTTTGCAAACGATTCTACTCGTTAAACTAAACATTTTGATATATCACATGCCTGTGCAAATATTTCAACTTCCACCGGAAATCCTGGTTCCAAAATTCCAGAAACTAGAAAACTGGTCCCTGGATACCAATAAGTATGCCTAAATTATTCTTCTGATTTTTCTAAGAATTTTTGATATTTAACTCGGCGCATTTGGTCAACGGGAAGGCAGTAAAATAAATTTTAAAAAAATAAATCATTTAGGGAAAGCAAACTCCGGTTACAAACTCTGGCTAGAGCTTAGGTCCGCATGGATCAACCCCAAAAATTACAACAAAGACTCATATACCTTATCACACAATTGGGTTGCTGGTTCATATCCTACAACTGGGTTGCTGGATCATATCCCTGAATTGGGCTGCTGGTACATATCCCACAACTGGGTTGCTGGATCATTTCTCTGAATTGAGCTGCTGGTACATATCCCACAACTGGGTTGCTGGATTATATCCCTGAATTGGGGTGCTGGTTCATATCTGGCACTATCTCACAATTGGTGCTTCAGGATCATATCCCAAATGGAGATTCCGGAATATGCCCGCAATTACGCTTCGATATTTTATCCCCCATTTGAGATTCTAGATAAATACCAACAACAAAATTGATGGATAAGAACCAGCAACCCAATTCAGGGATATGCACCAGCAACCCAATTCAGGGATAGGATCCAGCAACCCAATTCAGGGATAGGATCCAGCAACCCAATTCAGGGATATGAACCAGCAACTCAATTCAGGGATATGAACCAGCAACCCAGTTGTGGAATATGAACCAGGACCCCAATTCAGGGATATGAACCAGCAACCCAATTCAAGGATAGGATCCAGCAACCCAATTCAAGGATAGGATCCAGCAACCCAATTCAGGGATAGGATCCAGCAACCCAATTCAGGGATATGAACCAGCAACCCAATTCAGGGATATGAACCAGCAACCCAGTTGTGGAATATGAACCAGGACCCCAATTCAGGGATATGAACCAGCAACCCAATTCAAGGATAGGATCCAGCAACCCAATTCAAGGATAGGATCCAGCAACCCAATTCAGGGATATGAACCAGCCCCCAATTAAGGGATATGAACCAGCAACCCAGTTGTGGGATATGAACCAGCCCCCAATTAAGGGATATGAACCAGCAACCCAGTTGTGGGATATGAACCAGCAACCCAATTGTGTGATAAGGTATATGAGTCTTTGTTGTAATTTTTTGGGGTTGATCCATGCGGACCTAAGCTCTAGCCAAAGTTTGCAACCGGAGTTTGCTTTCCCTAAATGATTTATTTTTTTAAAAATTTATTTTACTGCCTTCCAGTTGACCAAATGCGCCGAGTTAAATACCAAAATTCTTAGAAAATTTAGTAGAATAATTTAGGCATACTTATTGGTATCCAGGGACCAGCTTTCTGGTTTCTGGAATTTTGGAATCAGGATTTCCGGTGGAAGTTGAAATATTTGCACAGTCATGTGATATATCAAAATGTTCAGTTTAACGAGTAGAATCGTTTGCAAACATAAAAAATGGTGGTACCTTTAACTTTTCCACCGAAGTTCCAATTGGAACAAATCACGGGGCTTCCCCAAATTCCCCCATCTTGAAGTATACGCTCCTGAATTTTCAAGTCAATCGGTCGCACCGTTCGGTCTCTAGCCCCGTGCCAAGGGTCGCATGGAATGAGTTAAACGAATATATTACATGCGAAAATTAGTTCAGAAATGAAGATTCTGTGACAATTTGTACAAAAGTTCTCCAATTGCATTCATTTTCCCCCTGACAGATACTTTCTCTTTTACGGTATCGTGTCTTGCCTTAAAAATAAAACACAGTGAACAAGCTTTGTCCGTTAGCATGTGAAATTTTATGTTTTGCCGCGTGCATTGGTACAATGCTTGTTCATTAGTGTTGCAATATAATAACTTCTCTCGTATACGATATATAAAAGACAATCGTGTGCATTCGTGCTTCTCTCATTATTAGTGAGTGACTTGTGAATTTTGTAGCAGAAAACTCGATTGTGTCTCTGAAAAATGGTCAATTCAAAATCCTCCATACATCCTCAAAGCATGACCACCAACAAATATGGCACCATCTACCGCTGGTGCCAAGGATTCCGCTTCTTCTGGCAAGTCACCGAAGAATCATTCGCCAACATCTTCAACAGTCTGGGCCTGTACAAGTATCGTAAACATGCTCGACTACCCGACAGTTTAGCAGGTAAAATTGTGCTGATTACGGGCGCTAATACAGGCATTGGCAAAGAGACTGCTAAAGTGGTGGCGAGTAAAGGTGCTCACGTGATCATGGCCTGTCGGGATGAGGGACGGGCGAAACAGGCAGTGGATGATATTGTGAAAGAGTTGGGCAGGGAAGAGTTGAGGAAGAGCTTCACTGTGGTGTTGATGGATTTGGGCGATTTGGATTCGGTGAGACGAGCTGCTGAACAGGTGAGTTTGCAATTTGACAATTTATTCTCAAAATACTTCCCTAAATATTTCCCCAAAATATTTCTCAAGTAATTCCACAATTAAATCACAAATTAATTTCCAAATTAATTCTCTATTTGTTAATTCTCCAACAAAATCTCCTACAAATTTTCCGAGTATTTTCTCGAATAATTCAACAACTGATTTTCCAAAGTTTTCCAAATAATTTTCCAAATAATTCCCAAAACAATTCCACAAATAATTTCCAGACTAATTTCCAAAATATTTCCCAAACTAATCTCCCAATTAATTTTTTTGACAAATCCTTCAAATAATTTCCCAATTAATTCCCCAAATAATCCTCCAAATAATCCTCCAAATAATTAATCAAATAATTCCAAACATAATTCCATTAATAATTCTCTTACTAATTTCTTAAATTAAATTCCCACCCAATTTTCCCAATTAATTCTCAGACAAATTTTCCAAATAATTCCCAAAATAATTACCCAACTAATTTCAAAACAAATTCTTAAATATTAAATACCCCAAATAATTTTCCAAATTAAATCTCTCCTTTCCCTCTCAAACAGGTCAACCATAAATTCACCCATCTGGATGTACTGATCAACAATGCGGGCGTAGGTATGACGCCCGAGTGGACCACCAAACAAGGTCACGAATTTCAGTTTGGCACAAACCATCTTGGCCACTTCTTGCTAACCAACCTACTTCTCGACAAACTCAAAGCAGCGCCCTCTGGTGACGCCCGAATTGTACACGTCTCTGCTAAATTTGTGCTGTTGGGAGATATGCATTTCGACAATTTGGGCCTCACTGGGATATACACACCCTCAGCTGGTTATGCTCGAAGTAAGCTAGCCAATGTGTTGTTCAATCGAGTGCTGGCTAAAAGGTTGAAGGGAAGTGGTGTGAACACGTATGCCTGTCATCCGGGACTCATACGAACTGAATTTACACGACACTTCTCTAAGGGTGCAAATCGTGCCGTGGATTTGGTTGGTGGATTGTTGCATATTTCGTTAAAAGAGGGCGTACAGACACAGCTTTATTGTGCTTTCGATGAGAGGGTTTCGCAACAGACGGGAAATTATTACATGTGAGTTTACTACTTGAGAATCTAAACTCGAGAATTTTTCCGCAAATTTTTGAGATTTACCAAAAAAATCTTTCCAGGAACTGTACCGTAGTACCAAACCTTCCCGCTCATGCAACCGACGATGCCGATGCGGAAAAACTCTGGGACCTCAGTTGCAAACTCTGTGGCTTTGCTTCAGAATAATGTAACACAACAGTTCCACACGATAAAGCCTATTAAAAAAAAATATTTCTTTATTATACAACCTTTACGAATGACCCCCGAATTTTAGTTAACACTTTGATTTAACAACATGACGAAACTTTTGGCTATCTACTTATGCCAAAATCCAACAGTAAAAATAACATATGTAACGAGAAAGTCCTCTCCCCCTCAAATGTGCTTGTACGAGTACTGTCCGTAAAAGAGAGACTGTTCATAAAGTAAGTACAAGGCTATCTCAATTGCACCCTACGCAAAGTCATTGCTCAAACAAAGACAAACTTTTTGATCATATTCACAAATTAGTGGTATGCGATTTCTCTACGTATTTTTGTGCTCGACGATTAGTCACGCCTATGCTTGAAAATGCTTGTTATTACGTTACAAAGTAAATGTTGGTACATTTGTATTGAAATTAAACATTTCTCTAATTACTCAGAGTAAAGGCACTTTTTGATCACATTGCCCTAACTTTCAGACTTTGCTCGTACAGACCTTGATTTACTTGTTAACATTTCCATTTATCAATTGATTATAATTATAAAAAAATGTTGGTGTTTTTGCACTTTTGAGTACAACTTGCTATATTTGTGACGCTGTCTACGCATGCGTAAACTTTGTTATTTTAGTATATAAATGGTCTAGCTACAATGAGCAACCAAAACAGTTGAAAACATGTCAACGCCAAACAAATACGATTTCACCGGCAAAGTTGCGCTCGTCACTGGAAGCTCCACTGGCATTGGTGCCGCAATTGCTCTCCAATTTGCCCAGTACGGTGCCCAGGTTGTGATCACTGGTCGAAGTGCTGAGAAGCTCAAAGGAGTTTCCGAAAAAATTGCCAAAGCTTCCAAAAAGGGAGTTGCTCCAGTGCAGGTGATTGGTGATTTTCTCTCGGATCAGGAGCTGCCTAAGAAGTTGATTGACGAAACCATTCGTGCGTATGGAAGATTGGATTTTTTGATCAACAATGCCGGTGGCGCAACTCCTAAGGGAAATCTGGAGAGTCCCAATTTGTTGGAAGAGTTTGACAATGTTTTCAAGCTCAATTTGCGTTCTGTTGTCGCGTTGATTCAACTCGCTGTGCCTCATTTGGAGAAGAGTCGGGGCAGTGTGATCAACATTTCGAGTATTGGTTCTGTGTTTCCGGTAAGTTATATTTGAATGTCAAGGATTCCTTAAAATTCTGAAATATTTTGAGGGATTTTTGATGGATTCATAATGATTCTAAAGGATTCAATTTAATTCGTTTTTCATGATAGTTCCAAATGGTCTACAGTGCTTCGAAGGCGGCCCTAGACATGGTGACCAAGACAGCGGCACTCGAACTCGGTCCCAAGCAGATTCGCGTGAACTCTATCAACCCAGGCGGAGTTGTCACCGAATTTCTCCGCACAATGGGCGTGGCAGCAGAAGAGCAGCAGGCCGCATACTATGAGGGTTTGGTTAAAACCTCCCTCATGGGTCGAATTGGTACTGGTGAGGATATAGCAAATTTGGCCTCGTTTCTCGTGTCGGACGATGCCAGAAATATTACTGGATCGATCTATGTGAGTGACAGTGGTGCACTGTTGAAGCATTAAAAAATTAGTGTAAAATTTCTGGTTGTGCCCAAAATGGTTGCTCATTAAGTTCATAGTAAGTTTGAAATTTATAATTAAAATTTTTATTTTAAGCTTTTTGTGTTTGCAATAAAAAATTATGCCCTAAATTGATATCCTGGTTTTGTATATTTTGGGAGTTATGCACGGATATTTCGATAAAGCAACCTAATACCCATGTTAACAGCTAAAATATCTTTTTGGTAAAGAAAATCTACCATATCCCTCAAAAATCCTCATTTGTAACGAGAAAGCTTTCTCATCCCCATCATGTGACTGTACGAGTAATGTCTTCTGAAAGAGAATATGATCAAATAGTGAGTGAAATAACTTTTCATAGGAATCGTATGATTTAAACAGTCAGTTACTTTTTGTACGCATACACATTCGTCACAAAAGTTGATTGTCATTACTCAACCCACGATTTCACAGTATATTATGTACTGTCCTTGACTTTTTAGTTGATGAAATAGACACGCAACGCGGCAACCTCTCAAACGATTTCAGTTTTGCACTTTGAGTACAAACGATAGATTATGTTAAGAATATGCAGTAATTTTTTGACTCATTTGAATTTGTAATGAAAGTTCCTTTCCCAATTGTCCCAAATCCAAATTTATTTTTCCAACCCTCAATTCTCAACCCTAAATGGTCTCAATTTTTCAAATCCATAGTGCAAAATCCATCAACTTGCAAAAATTGGGTAGCATAGTTCATACTAATAATATTTCAATATTTCAATATTTCAATATTTTTTTAGTACTTTATTCTAACGACAATAAAATTTCATTTGTCAAGAATTTTTTTAAGTTTAAAGTGTTGAGAAGTGGCTCCCTCTCTGCATGACCGTTTGTCATCTTATGCTTAGTCATGGTGAAGCCACTATGTCTACTGTCACTTAGTGTGGACATAGCCGAACTCGGCTGCCTTTATAAGCACGCTGTGCTGAAGTGCTCTATCATCGAGTGTCTCATTGTGTCTACTCAGTTCTGACGATCAACTTCCCATCTGGCTCTACCACACAAGTATCATCATTGGTTTCTTTGTATGGCGCAGTGCCTACTTAGTTCAACCAAACCCTCCTGTATTTTTATTCTTCATCAATAAAGCTTTTAACTTAACATAAAGTGTCAGTTTTCAACCCGTAACCCGTAACCCACAACCCACAACCCACAACCCACAACCCACAACCCACAACCCACAACCCACAGCCCACAACCCACAACCCACAACCCACAACCCACAGCCCACACCCTAACCCACAGCCCTGACCCACACCCACAGCCCACAACCCACAACCCACAACCCACATGACCCACAGCCCCACAACCCAGACCCACAGCCCACAACCCACAACCCACAACCCACAACCCACAACCCACACCCACAACCCACAACCCACAACCCACAACCCACAACCCACAACCCACAACCCACAACCCACATATCTCTAACAGTAGAGATACCAATTATTCGGATTTACAAATATTTGAATATTCGATCAAAATTTTTCAAAAATTCGAATATTCGAATCGGGTTTTAAAGGAATTTTCTTTTGTCAAAATTTTATCATTTGGATTCATATTGTTGATAACCAAACATGTCTTAAACTACAATTAGCGAGTTGGTGGATTCTAACCCCAAAATTGGACTTGAAATATTTCCAATTTGGAAGTTGGATTTTATAACTTCAATTGGTTGGCCGGAAAGTGTCTAAATTGGGTTGATGAAAAGGTCCTTTTGAGGGAAATAATCGGAATTTTTTGGAGAATTGTGAAATGAAATTGTTTGCTTATGTCATATTTGTATGTTTTCAACACACAGAATAGAATCACTTTTAAGGATCTAAAAAACTTCGGTAAGATTCGAATATTTTGACCAAATATCCGAATATTCGAACCTCCCAAAAATCCCAAAAAATTTGAATAATTCGAATATACTGATTGGTATCCCTATCTAACAGCAACCCGTAACTAGATAAGCGTAATAAAAGAGAACCAATGTAACAAATGCTTACCCTATCCTGATCCTATGGTCAGAGGGTTAACTCAACAAATCTCAGCTCAAATTATCACAACTTGAAGCACACATATCCTTTATATCCTAATTAAACCATAAAATATCAAGGTATTACATACGTGTAATAAAATCAAATGTAAATCGTATGTTTGGTTAGTTTTTGTTCTTGTTGTTTACCGCTCGCTCAATTGACTCAATGATTGTGTGTGTTGCATAGTGTTTGGTTGGTTGTCATATAACTCGAGAGTGACTCAATGTCAAGTGTATATCCTCTCTCATTAGGCAATGATAAAAGTTCCTCTCTATCGTTGTTCATACATTTATGAACGACCCCTCAATTGAACAAACAAACTTTTGTTCTCTTCTATTAATACAAAAGATTGCAATCATCATCATCACATTCCATATGCTCAATTACTTGTGAGAGGATAATTTGGTTGTCAATATCCTCGTTGTATGATGATGATGATGGCGTTCTTATCACTGACAAAACAGACTTTGCTTTCCCTTTCCCATTTTTTGTTAGGTAAGCACAAAAGTAAGCTCAACTGATAACGCTTTATGTGTATGACTCATGTATCTGGTAACATTTGTAGGTTGTCTAATATATATGTAATAGTTGTTGTACATGTACATACAATGGCTTATCAGTAAAAAAAAATGAGAACAATAGGTTGCAATCATGTTAGTACGTGCATGCATGCATCAATCAATCCGTCTTGTTGCTCACGTTGTTGGCATTTGAGGATTTAAGACGAAAAAACATTTGGTTTCTATTTGGTTTTCTATTTTTGGTTTCCATTATTTTTTGAAAATGACCTCCAAAATCGAGAACCGCAAGTCAATCCTGTTGAATGATGAACAAAATTTCTCAATTTTTAACCTACTTGGACCGAAATGTCTTGTAAGTTTGATAATTTTTAAGTTTTTTTGCAAATTTTCTGATGTTTTTTGTCCTTATCAATAGACCTTATCAACCACCATGACTGTGGTTTCGGTCACAATTCCACCCGACCACGAGAAATGGAAAATGCGCTGCACTGGTGTCGCGTGCTTTGTGAAGGATTACCAACGGAGGACTTTTATGATACGACTCTACGAGTTGGATGGTCAGAGACTGCTGTGGGAGGTGAATCTGTGTGATGCTTCCGAGTATCAGGAGGTGAATCCACTGTATCATGTGCTGAAGCTTGTTGAGGTGAGTTTTGTGATTTTAAAATAAAGTTTCAGAATAAGTTTCCAAAAGTTAAAGTTCACCAATAAATTTCCTAAGATTATGTTCGCTGATTAAGGTTCCAATATTGAGTTTCAGAATTCCAATTATGGTTTCAGAATTAGGTTCCTAATAATGATCCCAAAATACGGTTTCAAATTACTTTCCCAGAATAAGGTTCCAATTTACTTTCCTAGAATAAGGTTCCAAATTACTTTCCTAGAATAAGGTTCCAATTTACTTTCCTAGAACAAGGTTCCAAATTACTTTCCTAGAATAAGGTTCCAATTTACTTTCCTAGAATAAGGTTCCAATTTACTTTCCTAGAACAAGGTTCCAAATTACTTTCCTAGAATAAGGTTCCAATTTACTTCCTAGAATAAGGTTCCAAATTACTTTCCTAGAATAAGGTTCCAATTTACTTTCCTAGAACAAGGTTCCAAATTACTTTCCTAGAATAAGGTTCCAATTTACTTTCCTAGAACAAGGTTCCAAATTACTTTCCTAGAATAAGGTTCCAATTTACTTCCTAGAATAAGGTTCCAAATTACTTTCCTAGAATAAGGTTCCAATTTACTTTCCTAGAATAAGGTTCCAAATTACTTTCCTAGAATAAGGTTCCAATTTACTTTCCAAGAATAAGGTTCCAATTTACTTCCTAGAATAAGGTTTCAAATTACTTTCCCAGAACAATGATTCAATTTGTTTTCAAATTGTGGTCCAAAATTAAAGTCCAAATTTTACTAAAAATGATAGCCCCACAAATAGGTTCCAAATTGTTTTAGAATAAGGTTCCAAATAACTGTCACAGAATAAAATTTGAATTTGATTAAAAATTAACTCAAAATATGTATTAAAATTTTATTCCAATTTATAAATTTGAGAAAAAGTATATGAATTATATTTCCCAATTATGTCTCAAGAATTTTTATTTTATTCTTTGCTTTCTAGAATGGATCCGTGGGTTTTAATTTTACCAATGAGGGTGAGGCTGCTCATTTTGCGGAACGAGTCCGGGAAAAGTTACAAATTAGAATTCGAAAATTCAACGGTAAGACTAGGGTCCTAGGGCCCAATTTTTTTGAAATTTGACAACTTGATTTATGAATGACTCTTTCTTCCTTTTAGACAATCCCGAAGCAAATCGCCTAAGTCTGTACCCAAGTTTATATTCACTTGACGGGATTGGAAAAATTGAGATTCTCGATCGGAAGCCTATGATCCCGGTTGCACAGAGTCTGGTACCGAATCCCGTTCCGAAACCACCTTTGAATCAACCCACAATAATAACCCGACCAGCCCCAAAACCCCCAACCCAACCCAAAAAAGCCATAACCAAGGGAGACATTGGTGTACCCTACAACTTCCAGCACCTGTACCACATTGGTTGGAGTGGTCAGACGGAAACATTCGAGGCGACCCGAAATGTTCTACAAAACAAAGCACTCCAACAGTTGCTCGCCTCAAAAGGCATCACACCCAATCAGATGAACGATAAGGATACACTGAAATTTATCTACGATTATCTTGATAAGAATGGAGGGCTGGATAAAACGATTGAGATTGCGCCATCTAGTGATGAAAAACGTAAATCAGCACTAAGACCAGCACCGCCCCCGCCTCCAAAACTTTTGAAACAAAGAGTAAACTCCCAGACAGATGATGAGAAGACTGCAATTTTGATGAAAGATCTGTTGATAAGTTCGGAAAAGTCTGCTGATAAGACTCTTGATAAGACTACTGATAAGACTCCACCTCCAATTCCATCGCATCAAACTATCCCTAAGCGACTTATTAGTGATGAAGATGATGATGATACGCTATCAGATTACGCCATACCTCCACCGACTCCACCTTCTCGAGGTTCGAGCAAATTTTATAATTACGATCTTTTGTTGGAAGAGATATCACAAGTAGCGACTGATAAACAATCTGATAAAAATGAAAATCCTTACACTGTAGAACCAACAGTGAAAAGTGACTCAAATCTTCCAAGACATGAGATCACCAAACCTACTAGTCCTCCACCTCGTCCTCCTCCACCTCAGACCTTCTTGACATCCAAATCTTCTGAAAGTCTTAAAGAAGTTGAAGACGAAGATGAAGATGAAGACGAAGAAGCAATTTATTGTGAACTTCAAATTGAGCCCTCCAAATCTTCTGAAAATCTTGACCAACCTTTCACAAATGACGTAACTAGTGAAATTTCAATAATCAAACCTACTAGTCCTCAACCTCCACCTCCAACAGCGAATATCTTAACCGAATCTTTTGAAAATGAAGAAAATGTTGCAGAAAACGTTAAACAAAATGAAAAAATTTGTATTGAAGTTCAAAATGTTGAAGACCAAAAACTTTCCGAATCTTTTAAAATTCCAGAACCCGAATCAATCCCAAAATTTAATTTTGCTTCCGAAGAAAAAATCCTCGAGAATCCGATACCAGTTCCTATTGCAGCAGTGCGGAAGAATCCTCCGATTCCGGCGCCTCGTCGAACTGTTGCCAACAAAGTCAACCGAGACAGTCAAATCTATCAGAATGTTGCAGAATTGGAATTGGATAAGCAGAATTTGATTGTTGCTTCTGAAAATGAACTTGAAATACAGAATTGAGATTCGATTTTTAAGTGTTTTTTGCATTTTTCCACTGCAGCTCGTCTTACAAAATACATTTGAATTAAATGATAAAATAATAAATTGACAATTTAATTTAATCAATCACAAATTTGAACCCAAAATGAACCCCTGTCACAATATTAAATTCCAAAATGTCAATGTTTCAGCTGTTTTTGGCTATGTGAGAACCGAAAACACATTTCTCATGTTATCTTTGTACCACTTCGTTTATCAATTCGAATGCGTCATTTGTGTAACGCTGTCTTTGTTGCTGTCAATCAAAGATTTTTCTTTATTTTATTAATAAGATCAAAAAGGTTAAAACAATTGTTTAAGGAGGGACGCGATGATGCTAACATATGTGAACGATCCCTATGACTTAAACGGGAAAAAGTGGGTTTCGTATTGTTCTGTTTCAAACGGAACCTATGGACCGATTTTGACATACTATAGCTTAAATTAAAGGTAAAGATGTAAACTACAAAATTGACTAACTGAATTTTTCAGTTTATACTAAATTAAAGATACACAGGTTCAAGAAGTTACAAATTTGACCAAAACAAGAGGGGTTTTGTTCTTTATGATCCTCTCACTGTCAAATAAGATAAAATATTAAAAATTCAGTTAGTCAATTTTGTAGTTTACATCTTTACCTTTAATTTAAGCTATAGTATGTCAAAATCGGTCCATAGGTTCTGTTTGAAACAGAACAATACGAAACCCACTTTTTCCCGTTTAAGTCATAGGGATCGTTCACAGATGTTAGCATCATCGCGTCCCTCCCTAAGTGTAGCACATGTGCATTAATGTTCAATTTGAACCCTTGAAACATCACTCAAAAACACTTGTTTCTAGTTGGAAGAAGAAGAAGAATGAGTGCCCTGTTCGTGTGTGTTATACCTTCACAAGCATTCACTAACAAGCACACACAAATGTTCGAGTTGATAAGATATATGATCGACCAAAATGGAATTGATTCTCATATGACCCACCATACTTACTTATACACGACTACTACATTGTCAAATGATGCACACAATTGGCAGACAAAATTGCCAATTAAGCCAAATCAATCGATTTAATCTGAAAGAGTGAGCAGGTGCTGTTTGTGATAATGGCATGTTTCGCTGTTTGAGTGACAAACGAATTGGCCACTGTTTGGGTATAAAAGCAGGACCACCGAGTGGGGTAAAAAGTATCTACTTTGGCTTACAAGTCTACTCAAATTTCAACAAAGCCTGAAAACCCCCCGCAAACAAAAACTCGGCAAAATGCAGAAAACCTTCAAAGCCACCTCGATTGGCATTGCCTTCCTGGGCATCTTCTACCTGGTCGCCATGAGTGGCACACCAAGTCAAGCCCAGGTGGCCATTCCAAATCCGCTACAGAGTAAGTGTCTCAACAATTTTTTTATCATTAATTTTTATAAACTTTGTTTGCATTTTCATTTGCATAGAGATTATTGACACGATTGTTGGCAGCATTAAAGACGCAATCAACGGAGCAGTTTCCCAAGTTCAAGATCTGATTTCCGATCTGAAAGACAAAATTTTGAACGCCGCTTCTGCTGGAATTGATCTGGGAAAGAATGTCGTCGGTAAAGTGGTGGACCAAATTAACGGAATATTGACAGGAGTGGTGAATATAGTTGGAGGCGCAATCAACGCATTGAAGGACTGGTTAGGAAACATTGGTGTGGATAACATCATTGGTGACTTGCTCGAACCACTGCTCGAGTTGCTCACCGACCAAGTGAGCCAATATCTCGATTTGGTTGGCACACTGGTGGAAAGTGGCTCGGATGAAGTGGGCGTTGTACTGTCGGCCAGTACGGACCTACTGAAACCGGTGAGAACATTTGTGAATGATCTGGTACAGTCACTCGGTCGACTGGTTACAGGTATACTCGATATTTTGATAAAAAAATAGGTTAGTTATCTAATTTGCCTGTCTTATCTTAGCCGTAGACACTGAAGCCGCCACGAACGTAATTCAAGTCCTGACAAGCACGGTCCAAGCACTGCAGGGCGTGGTCAATAAAATTGTCGGAATTTTGGCAAATCCAAAACTCGGCGACGATGCAAAGAGCGCTCTGAATGGCATCTTGAGCTTGGTACGAGGCACCCTGACTGACGTGTTGAGTGGGGTCAATGCACTGAGCCAGTCTTCCAGTAAATCAGTTCGAGACGCCGTGACTGCTCTCATTAAAGCAATCCAAGCAGTTGTTAATCTCATTCCCGCCTCAGTGCCCCAGTAATTAGACTTACTAATGTAGAATGTTGTTTTGTTTGTCATTTTGCTAAATCTTAATGAATCAAACAAGTGGGCAACTCTAATATTTGAAAATAAAATTATATTTTTTGCGCAAAATTTTTTTTTTTGTCTGAGCGTTTGAGAAGCGATGCCTTTTTAACATTTTTGTCGACGCAACTTCATTTTTCCAATTATAGATTGTCTAGGTGAGTCCACTTGTTTAATGTTTAAAATTAAAGTTGCAAAAAAATTGTCTGATAAAAATTAAGCTTGCTCACTGAACAGAAACATTGTAATTGATGAAATCTTAAATTGATTTATGGTTTAATAAATATTCGTTTTACTAAGGTAGGTTAGGCGCCGTGTAGGATTGGGTTTAGGTTAGGTGTTTGGTAAGTTAGGTGGTTTGGTGTGTTGGACGTCGTTGGATTTAAGCGTTAGGATAAGTTAGTTTTATTAAATATATTAACTACAATTTTTATTGGGTTTGGAGGAATGGGGGCCGGCTGGCAGCTTGTTGCCAGCGGCTTCATCTACAAAGTCCCAAAGGCAAAACGTCAGTTTTGCGGGACTTGTACGAAGCTTGTGCTTGAATTCTTTGAGAAACAAACAAATTTGTATATGTTTAATTGCAATTAACAATAAAATTTAGTATACATTTGCGCAAATCTCCTCCCATCCCAGAATTTTTAATTATTCTTTTTTGTTCGTATGTCTGTCTGACACACTTTTAACACAATTAATCAGTCACAAATTTAGAGTGATTGTTGGATTTGTTCAATTGTTGAAAGGATACTAATAGAAACTTCTGTTTGGGTTTAGTTGTGGCTAGAAATCGATTTTGTTTAGATTTAAGTCTTTGTTAAATGGTTTTAATTAGGCGTTGGCATTATGTTAGGTGGAGTGGGGTTAAGAGTTAGGATTGGATTTAAGTCGGTTAGGGCGTTAGATGGTTGGGTAGGTGCGACAGGGCGTTAGATATTTGAAAATTGTTAGAAGCAGTAAACACTGTTATTTTTGTCAATGGCGAACAATTGCACAACATCTACGAGGAACCTCGTTGACTTGTTCTGATACACCACCGATGCAGGCTGTTACGCAGCCTGAACGCATTATGGGTTAATCTTATTATAATTGTTCAAAAATTAACTATTTTACAAGGCACTCGAAATCAATTCAATCAGAATTGTTTAAATTTGCACAAATTTATTGTCAAACATTAAGATTACACATTTGTTGAATCGATTCATTATATAAAGATAACAATTCTAGCAACATTCAGTCTAGCCACTAGTCTAATTATTAGATAGATCAGGAATGAGCTTAAGAGCAGCTTGGAGAGCTAGAATCAGAGCACTCACAGCGTCGGCCACTGCTTTAGTGGAAGACTGGGTCAGTGCATTGACCGAACCCAAGGTTTCAGTGAGGATTTCACGTACCAAGCTCAAAATACCATTCAGCGCAGTCCTTACAGCTTGAGAGAGGTTCGGTTTCGCCAAAATAGCCAAAATTTGCTTGACCACTCCCTCCAGGGCTTGGACCGTGCTGCACAGGACTTGAATCACGGCCTTGGTAGCCTCAATTTTTGTGCCTACAATCAATCGACCCAGTGACTGTACCAGAAGAGCGACAAATGTTTTCACTTGATTCAGCAAGTTCACAATAGCACTCAGCACAACGCCAACTTCATCCGAAACAATGTCCACCAGAGAGACGACCAATTGGAGAAATGCGCTCACCTGGCCAATGAGCAACTCGAGCAGCGGTCCAAGCAAATTGCCAATCACTGCATCAAAAATGGCATTTCCCAACACTTTCAATGAGCCGATTGTAGTGTTGACCAAATCGATCACTCCACCCAATGTTGCGGCAATTAGGTTCACCGCTGTAGCGACGACATTCGCTGCAAGGCCAACTCCAGCAGCTGCTGCTTGAGCAATGCTGTTTATCAGTGCGGTGGTCAGATTGGCAACTTTCGTAACTGCAGCATTGATTGCATCTGCAGCACCTTTAACAAGTGCCCCAGCAATATCTATGAAAAATAAAATACAATGTGAGAAAAATGTTACAGTATAAATCAGATGTACTTACCTAGTAGCGGGATTGCAATGACTATTTGGGCTTGACTCGGTGTGTTAGTCATGGTTGCTACCAAGAAGATTCCCAACAGGGCAACGCCAATTGAAGCGGGTTTGAAAGTTTTCTGCATTTTTTCGGTTTTTCGGTTTTCGGTTTTCGGTTTTCGGTTTTTCGGTTTGCTTCTTACTAGATGAACCAGTAGACTGAAGTGGATACTTTTCTGCCATTCTGTGGGCCTGCTTATATACCCTTACAAATTTGCCAAATCTGTTTGTCAACGAATCCTCCGAAACACTTTCTTTATCACAAATAGCACATGCTAACTTATTTAGATTTAATCTTTAAATAACTAATTGGCTGCCAACTTTACATATCATATCTTTTCCAGCATCAGACAGGCATCATGCTGCAAAACATTTACCTGACTCACTACCTTCTGTGATAGTATTATCGAGTCACATAATATCCACAAAAGGGAACAATTGCTCCACAAATGTGAGTCACAGCGCACATGTGGCAAAATTTAGCAAATTAGTAGATTTGTGCAGTTATCGGTTACGTGACTTAACCCATATTCGTGTTGAAACATATGCGTGCTTTCATGAACAAGCTGAACAAAATTTGCTATTTGATTCCTGGTTGCAGGTCAGTACTGGTACTTTTATAAACAGATGAATACAAAAAGTTTCAACTAAACGCAATGTGTTAACGATGGTGGATGAATAGCTTTTGTACCGTTTTGTCTGTAACATATTTATTGCGCTTGAACATTCTTCAATTGGTTTGACTTGTGACATAGCAACATAAAAGATGACTCAACTCTCTTTCTGCCATTTGTGTCTGCTTGTGTGATGTTTTTGAAGGTGACATTAAACGCGTGAACATCACCCGCAATTAGTTAGACACAGAATAATGACACAAATGGCGCAAACTCGAATGGCATGCGAACAGATGGCCCAATCAGATAATGGAGCTATTGTTTGTCAGGCACATGCCTGTGGGATACGAGAAGCTTGAATTATTAAACAGGGACAATTTAGGGACAGTGGCATTTTTAATTATTTAATTAATTAAATTCATTTTAAATTAAAGTTTTTAAAAATTCTAAATTACTCAAACCTTAGTTACAACGTTGCTCAATGGCTGTGGAATCAACAATCTTTGGATGTATCCTTCTAAAATGAAAATTTTCTAGAATCTTTTCTAGAACCTTCTATGGATATATCCTCCTAAAAAAACATTTTCTAGAACCTTCTATGGATATATCCTCCTAAAAAAACATTTTCTAGAACCTTCTATGGATATATCCTCCTAAAAAAACATTTTCTAGAACCTTCTATGGATATATCCTCCTAAAAAAACATTTTCTAGAACCTTCTATGGATATATCCTCCTAAAAAAACATTTTCTAGAACCTTCTATGAATATATCCTCCTAAAAAGATCATTTTCTAGAACCTTCTATGGATATATCCTCTTTAAAAAACATTTTCTAGAACCTTCTATGAATATATCCTCCTAAAAAGATCATTTTCTAGAACCTTCTATGGATATATCCTCCCTAAAAAAACATTTTCTAGAACCTTCTATGGATATATCCTTAAGGAATTTTTAGAATTCTAAAAGGAGATGTTTTCTAGAACCTTCGATGGATGTATACTTCTAGAAAGGACATTTCTAGAACCTTTTGTAGATGTATCCTCTAGAGGAATATTTTCGCAAATTTTCGCAAACATTCTGAAAAAAAATAACTGGACAAAATCTAAAAGGTTCTATGAGCTGAATTGGAAATGCAAACATGTTTTTTATATTTAATTGTTATAGGATGTTGAAGAAATGTCAGGAATATTCCAGACAAACCTAAATATATACCTAAACAACTGTGACAGTGAGTTCGCCGCATTCAAAGTGTCATTCAGTATGATAATAATTATTAATCCCAAAATAACATTCAACAATTACATAGTCGTTCAATAGAATGGTTAGTTGCTGGGATAGAAATATCAAACGTGGCTGCTTGGAAAAGTAATGGAAACAAGTTCCGAACTGGAACAGTACGAAATTTACCAACTCCCGTAGCTACTCAAAGCAGATATAGTCGAACCGTTGTACACCCTAACTTGGGCCACTTACGCCAACAGCCCCGGTTATATCTGTCGCAGTCCATGCATGAACCTTAGACTCATTGCGTTTAGTTTGATTTTTGACTATTTGGATCTACCTGTTCATAAATGTACTAGTACTGACCTGCAACCAGGAATCAACATGCACATTTTGTCAAACTTGTTCGTGTAAGCACGCATATGTGTCCACAAGTATGTGTGTTAAGTCACGTAAACAGATTACTGCACAAATCTACTAATTTGATAAATAGAGGCGACTGCAAAGACACCTTGATTTTGACATGTGCGCTGTGACTCATACTTGTCGAGCTTTTTTGTACCATTTGTGATATATTAGGTGATTCGATAAGGATACCACAAATAGGTAGACAGTCAGGCATATTGTGAAATGTTTTGCAGCCTGTTTGATGATGGTAAAGATATGATATGTAAAGTTGGCAGCCAATTAGTGACCTAAAGATTAAATCTAAAATAGTTAGCATGTGCTATTTGTGATAAGGAAAGTGCTTCGGTGTTTCAGTAACACACAGATTTGGCCATTTTTGGGGTATAAAAGCAGGACCACCGAGTGCCAGAAAAGCATCCACTTCAGTCTACTGGTTCATCTAGTAAGAAGCAAACCGAAAAACCGAAAACCGAAATCCACAAACCGAAAAAATGCTGAAAACTTTCAAACCCGCTTCAATTGGCGTTGCCCTGTTGGGATGCTTCCTGGTGGCAACCATGACTAGCACCCCGAGTCAAGCCCTAGTAGTCATTTCAAATCCGCTACTAGGTAAGTACATCTGATTTATACTGTAACTTTTTTCTCACATTGTATTTTATTTTTCATAGATATAGCTGAGGCACTTGTTAAAGGTGCTGCAGATGCAATCAATGCTGCAGTTACCAAAGTTGCCAATCTGACCACCGCACTGATAAACAGCATTGCTCAAGCAGCAGCTGCTGGAGTTGGCCTTGCAGCGAATGTTGTCGCTACAGCGGTGAACCTAATTGGCGCAATATTGGGTGGAGTGATCGATTTGGTCAACACTACAATCGCCTCATTGAAAGTGTTGGGAAATGCCATTTTTGATGCAGTGATTAGCAATTTGCTTGGACCCCTGCTCAATTTGCTCATTGGCCAGGTGAGCGCATTTCTCAAATTGGTCGTCTCTCTGGTGGACCTTGTTTCGGATGAAGTTGGCGTTGTGCTGAGTGCTATTGTGAACTTGCTGAATCAAGTGAAAACATTTGTCGCTCTTCTGGTACAGTCACTGGCTCGATTGATTGTAGGCACAAAAATTGAGGCCACCAAGGCCGTGATTCAAGTCCTGTGCAGCACGGTCCAAGCCCTGGAGGGAGTGGTCAAGCAAATTTTGGCTATTTTGGCCAAACCGAACCTCTCTCAAGCTGTCAAGACTGTGCTGAATGGTATTTTGATCCAGATACGTGACATCCTCAATGAAACCTTGGTTTCTATCAATGCACTGACCCAGTCTTCCACTAAAGCAGTGGCCGACGCTGTGAGTGCACTGATTCTAGCTCTCCAAGCTGCTCTTAAGCTCATTCCTGACCTATCTAATAACTAGACTAGTGGCTAGACTGAATGTTTGCTAGAATTGTTATCTTCATATAATGCCTACTTTTGATGTTTGACAATAAATTTGCTCAAATTAAAACAATTCTTATTGAAATCAAGTTATTTAAGATTTTTAAATATTACATTTTGTTCATCGTATAAGATTCTGGATTCGCCTTACCTCTTAACTACTTTCAAGTTTTAAAAAACAGCAGACAACTTATAACTTAGAAGTTCATTTTCAAAGTTCTCTATAAGACCAAGATTCTGAATTTTAAAATTAGGTTTAAAAAAATTATTAGGTAGATTCAATCCTTGTACTTGTACACACTAGAGTCCCCCAATGGTCTGAAAAAATAAACCATAAATAGGCAAACTTCAGTTTGGTTTTACGGAAACCATAATGAGCCTATAGTTTTGGTTCGGTTTGTGAAATTTTCAGGAAATAAACTGTTCCCAAACCATTCCCAAACTGTTTCATTTTTCAGATCCCACTTATCTTAAAATTGTGGCGTGAGTATGTATGTCCGTCATCAACAATCATTTCTCAACAATGACAATTAATGAAAAACTTGAATAACTCAAGAAGTATTGGTCGTAGTGAGATGAGCCACATACCAAAAGAAAGATCTATTTTAACCGGATCGATTGGTGTGAGGTGTGGACAAGTGGGCAGTAATAAAGTACATGTAAATTAAGTTTAAAGGTGGACTTGGTTGAAAGTGATTGTTGAAAAGAGGAAAATGGGTATTGGTATTGTTGCAATCGTTGATTGTTGTTGGTTTTGAGATTTTATTTTGGTTAAATTTTGGTTTTAGGTAAGTGTGATTAGGTGGTTAGGTTGGTGTTTGGTGTTGTTAGGAGTAGAGTTAGGTTAGGTTAGGTTAGGTTGTTCGGTGGGTGTTGGGCGTCGTTAGGAGTAGGGTTAGGTTAGGTTAGGTGCCGTGTTAGGATGGGTTTGGGTTAGGTTAGGTGCCGTGTTAGGATGGGTTTTGGGTTAGGTTAGGTTAGGTGCCGTGTTAGGATGGGTTTTGGGTTAGGTTAGGTTAGGTTAGGTGGTTCGGTGGGTGTTGGGCGTCGTTAGGAGTAGGGTTAGGTTAGGTTAGGTGGTTAGGTGGGTGTTGGGCGTCGTTAGGAGTAGGGTTAGGTTAGGTTAGGTGCCGTGTTAGGGTGAGTTTTGGGTTAGGTTAGGTGCCGTGTTAGGATGAGTTTTGGGTTTGGTTAGGTTAGGTGCCGTGTTAAGATGGGTTTTGGGTTAGGTTAGGTTAGGTGCCGTGTTAGGATGAGTTTTGGGTTAGGTTAGGTGCCGTGTTAGGATGGGTTTTGGGTTAGGTTAGGTTAGGTGCCGTGTTAGGATGGGTTTTGGGTTAGGTTAGGTGCCGTGTAGGCTTGGGTGGGGTCGGTTTTGTGTGCGGGGTCGCCGCTGGCAGCTTGCTGTCAGCGGTTTCGTACAAGTCCCAAAAGGCAAAACGTTAGTTTTGCGGGACTTGTACGAATTTTTTAAATTTACACTAATCAACTTTAATTAATTTTTTACAAAATTATTTACTTAAAAAGTAAACGATTTGAGAAACTTCGACTTTTCGCTGCCGTATTATACCAACTATGATGATGACGAAAAGGAAAACAACACAATCCATCAATCTGAACGTTCGATCTGTGAAGAGGCTCGCAAAATATTTTTCCATGTCAACAAAGAAGAGCACACTACAATATATTGGTCAGAAACTGAACCAATTCAATTCTGGTTTGCAAATAAAACAAAATATTCTCTACTGTTCCAAGCCGCAATGTTCTACTTATAAATTCTTATGTCTAATTTATCTCCTGATACTGTGTCCAAATTACAGTACATCAATAGAAATCAAGAATTTGATTTATTGACAACTAAACTAAACTTCCGACATTTTAAATGCTTAAAAATTTTAAGTAAATTAATTTTGCTATGTGATAAATAATTTGTAATAAGTAATCTGCTATGTGATAAATACTCAACAGTTTGTCTTAAACCATTAATAGTTTGGTTTTGGTCTGGTCTGGTTTTGGTCTGGTTTCAGTTTGGTGGCAGTTTGGTTTAGTTTTGAAAATCTTTACACTTGGGGACCCTAGTACACACGGTCCCGGTTGTTCTGCAATCGTGATCCACCCTTGACACTGCGCTGTCCAAACACATTCTCTTTGGATTGAACGAAAATGTAGCCTAGTACCGCAAAGGTGACAATTACACTGAACAATAGAGCGCCACCTAGTGTTGGCCAGAACCAGTCATTGTAGCTACCGGTTTCAGTTGATTCTCCAGAGTAATCATCGGGTCCATTCCCGAGTTCATTCTAAGTCTCCCACGGATCGACTATATCTCCTTTCAAAAGTTAGGTTTCATGTGGTTCCAGTTCGTGACTAGTTTCCATTATTTTTTTTCAAGAAATCATGTTTTTACCTATACATACAACTATACCTGCAACTAAAAATGATCCTGTCTCTAAAATGTCCCTGTCACATAATTCAAGTCTATCGTATCCCACAGGTGTGCTTGTGCCTGACAAGCAACATCACCTTTATCTTAGTGTCCAATCTGTTGGCATGCTAACCGAATTCGCCCCATTTGTGTCATTATTTTGTTGCTATCTGTGATTATGTCACCTTCAAAAACATAGCCCAAATGTAGACACAAATGGCGGTAAGAGAGTTGAGTCATATTTATTGTCAATTCGACTCACTTAATTCACAGTCGAGTGTAGGGTTTCAATCCGATAATCGGCTGATATCCTAACCGCTACAATAAAATAACTTGAGGGATTCGTTCAAGTTCAAGTTTGAGTATATCCATCCACCACAGTTATATGACTCATACCGTTTAGTTTGAATCATTTTGTGGATCCATCTGTTTATAAAAGTACCAGTACTGACCTGCAACCAGGAATCAAATAGCAAATTTTGCTCAGCTTGTTCATGAAAGCACGCATATGTTTCAACACGAATATGGGTTAAGTCACGTAACCGATAACTGCACAAATCTACTAATTTGCCAAATTGTGCCACATGTGCGCTGTGACTCACAGTTGTGGAGAATTTTGTACCATTTGTGATACATTAGGTGATTCGATAAGGATACCACAAATAGGTAGAGAATTGAATTGTCAAATGTTTTGCAGCATGATGCCTGTCTGATGATGGTAAAGATATGATATGTAAAGTTGGCAGCCAATTAGTGACCTAAAGATTAAATCTAAATAAGTTAGCATGTGCTATTTGTGATAAGGAAAGTGTCTCGGTGTTTCAGTGACAAACAGATTTGGCCACTTTTTGGGGGTATAAAAGCAGGACCACCGAGTGCCAGAAAAGCATCCACTTCAGTCTACTGGTTCATCTAGTAAGAAACAAACCGAAAACCGAAAACCGAAAACCAAAAACCGAAAATCGAAAACTGAAAACCCAAAACCGAAAACCGAAAACCGAAAACCGAAAACCGAAAGCCCAAAATCGAAAACCGAAAAACCGAAAAAAAACGAAAAAACCGAAAAACCGAAAACCGAAATCCCCAAACCAGCAAAAATGCAAAAAACTTTGAAAACCACTTCAATTGGCGTTGCCCTGTTGGGAATCTTCTTGGTAGCAACCATGACTTACACACCGAGTCAAGCCCAAATAGTCATTGCAAACCCGCTACTAGGTAAGTACATCTGATTTATACTGTAACTTTATTCTCATTTTGTATTTTATTTTTCATAGATATTGCTGGAGCACTTGTTAAAGGTGCTGCAGATGCAATCAATGCTGCGGTCACGAAAGTTGCCAATCTGACCACCGCACTGATAAACAGCATTGCTCAAGCAGCAGCTGCTGGAGTTGGCCTTGCAAAGGACCTAGTCGTTACAGCGGTGAACCTAATTGCCGCAACATTGGGTGGAGTGATCGATTTGGTCAACACTACAATCGCCTCATTGAAAGTGTTGGGAAATGCCATTTTTGATGCAGTGATTGGCAATTTGCTTGGACCCCTGCTCGAGTTGCTCATTGGCCAGGTGAGCGCATTTCTCAAATTGGTCGTCTCTCTGGTGGACATTGTTTCGGATGAAGTTGGCGTTGTGCTATTGTGAACTTGCTGAATCAAGTGAAAACATTTGTCGCTCTTCTGGTACAGTCACTGGGTCGATTGATTGTAGGCACAAAAATTGAGGCTACCAAGGCCGTGATTCAAGTCCTGTGCAGCACGGTCCAAGCCCTGGAGGGAGTGGTCAAGCAAATTGTGGCTATTTTGGCCAATCCGAATCTCACCCAAGCTGTAAGGACTGCGCTGAATGGTATTTTGAGCCTGATACGTGACATCCTCAATGAAACCTTGGTTTCAATCAATGCACTGACCCAGTCTTCCACTAAAGCAGTGGCCGACGCTGTGAGTGCACTGATTCTAGCTCTCCAAGCTGCTCTTAAGCTCATTCCTGACCTATCTAATAACTAGACTAGTGGCTAGACTGAATGTTTGCTAAAATTGTTATCTTCATATAATGAATCGATTCAAAAAATGTGTACTTTTAATGTTTGACAATAAATTTGTGCTAATTTAAACAATTCTGATTAAAACCAATTTATTTAAGATTTTTAAATATTACCTTCTGTTCAGCGTATAAAATTCGTTTTAGCCCTTTACTACTTTCAATTTTAAATGAAAAAAATTCTGGCAAGCCAGGAAAAGAGCGAGACGAAGTCAGATTGAACTATTTCCACACCGAAGCCATGTGAGTAGAAATAGTCGCATTTGTTTACATACATCAAAATTTTGATCTTTTTGGCTCATATCTCTGCAACCAGATAACCTAAAAGGCTGATTTTTTGAATCCTACGGTTTCAGGTGGGGTGGAAAGGTGTGCCAAATTTGGTTGCTGGGGGTGAAGTGGTTTCTTCTCCCAAGCCTGCAACAGACAGACAGACAGACAGACAGACAGACAGACAGGGGTGAAACTATAAGTCTTCGACTTCGTCTCGCTAAAAAACACTCTAGTAAAGACAAATTATAACTTATAAGTTCATTTTTATAGCGCTCAATAAGATTTAAAAATTAAAAATCAGGTTTTAAAAGTAACACAAATTTTATTTGGTACATTCAAGCAATTCTACTCGAATTCGACTCGGAAGTGCTGTACTTGGTTCTTGGCGAAGCGGCACCACGTCCAGCAACCCTCGGTGTCTTGTACTTGTACACCCGATCCCGGTTGTTCTGCAGTCGTGATCCACCCTTGACACTGCGCTGTCCAAATGCATTCTTTTTGGATTGAACGTAAAAGTAGCCGAGTACCGCAAAGGTGACAATCACGCTAAACAGTAGAGCGCCACCTAGTGTTGGCCAGAACCAGTCATTGTAGCTACCGGTTTCTGTTGATTCTCCCGAATCATCATCGGTTTCGAGTTCATCCTCAGTTTTGGGGGCGCATATGAAGAATTTGCGCATTGGAATTCGGTAAAGCTTGAATTCTTCACCCTTTTGGCTGTTGATTTTCTGATACAAAAATTGATAGACCATCTCGGCGTTAAAGTCCCACAGGAAGACCTGATTCTTCACGATCACACCAAATGGAGGTTGACCCGAGGTGGTGAGTAGATCGCCATACTGAGACCCATCATCGGTGCTTGCGAAATAGACGGTCCATTCATTTTCGCTGTCTTGCGTCTTGACCTTGAGCACAAATGGCTTCGCTGCTTCAGGATTCTGATAAAGACGTTTAAAACTGTAGAAAAGAACGCGGTTGCCTTCAGTTTGTAAAAGATAGTTCTTTTTGTCACTGTTCCCGTTGAGAATTGTACTAAATGGGGCGTTAGGGTTGGGTGGTATTCCTGGAATACCGCCAGTAGTGATGTTGTCTCTAGGCTGGTCAACTTGTGGCCCACCCAGAACGAAGAAAGTACTGCCAAACTGGTAGTGCAGTTGTAGGTCTTGCTTCGTTTTCTTGTTACTCCCTATGCCCCTTGAATACATTCCAAAGTATTTGAACTCTCCCATTGGCTTGATTTCGCTCTCATAGACTGCGGGATCGATGATGAACCAGGGCACGTCGTAGTACTTGGCTTGCTGGAGCAGTCGCTGAGATACCTTCCAGCGGAGATACATTCGGGACAGTCTTGGAACGATCCAATCGTACTGTATCTCGTACAGATTGTCACGTTCAATCAGAATCATGTGCGACTGGTTGCGGGTGAGGGCTTGCATACGGATGCAGGTGTTGAGGGGTGAGGAGGATTGGATGCATGAACAGAAGTGCTCCTGTGTGGGAGAAGAGGGGACGGATGAGTGGATTAACAGGTGAAGTGTAAATTCTTACCTCCTTAGCAACTTCAGCCCGAACGCTTGCCACTAGAAACACAAAGAAAAGCATTTGGAAAAACATTTCAGAAATCAAAAAACAAGTTTAAGATTTCCAAATAAAACAGAAATAGAAAATGTATGATCAAATATATCACTGAAGAAGAAAGGGCCTTAAAAGAGAATTTAGAATCATATGTTGTTCGAAATTTTCGAAAATCGTTTTCGAATTTGAAATGTTGAAATATCTTTCAATAAAGTCCTTTATAGTTTCATTTTGAAATCGAATATTGCCAACTTGACAAGTCTTTCCATGATATGGATAAAGTTGTCTTTGTGGTGTTTCTTGTAGCAATCGTTCGAGCTGAAGTTGCTGATGAGGTAAGATTGATACATTATCACTTTATCTATCATTTGTCTATTTGTTCATTAGTAATGAATCATTATCCTTAACCTATCACCTATAACTTTTCATTTTTTAATGTTGAACTTTTTACCCTTCAGCTTTAATCATCCACCTTTCATCCATCACCCTTCACCTATCACTCTTCACCTATCACCCTTCACCTATCACCCATCACCCTTCACCTATCACCCTTCACCTATCACCCTTCACCTATCACCCTTCACCTATCACCCTTCACCTATCACCCTTCACCTATCACCCTTCACCTATCACCCTTCACCTATCACCCTTCACTTATCACCCTTCACCTATCACTCTTCACCTATCACCCTTCACCTATCACCCTTCACCTATCACCCTTCACCTATCACCCTTCACCTATCACCCTTCACCTATCACCCTTCACCTATCACCCTTCACCTATCACCCTTCACCTATCACCCTTCACCTATCACCCTTCACCTATCACCCTTCACCTATCACCCTTCACCTATCACCCTTCACCTATCACCCTTCACCTATCACCCTTCACCTATCACCCTTCACCTATCACCCTTCACCTATCACCCTTCACCTATCACCTATCACCTATCACCTATCACCTATCACCTATCACCTATCACCTATCACCCTTCACCTATCACCCTTCACCTATCACCCTTCACCTATCACCCTTCACCTATCACCCTTCACCTATCACCCTTCACCTATCACCCTTCACCTATCACTCTTCACGAATCACCCTATATCTATCACGCTTCATTTACGAATATAACATTTCATTTTTCACATTTCACCTTTTACTCCTCACTTTTCACTCCTAACATTTTACCCTCCATCCCTAACCAGCCAACTCAACCTTTAACCCTGCCCTACAGGATCACTTCTGTTCATGCATCCAATCCTCCTCTCAACCCCTCAACACCTGCATCCGAATGCAATCCCTCACCCGCAACGAGTCCCACCTCATTCTGATTGAACGTGACAATCTGTACGAGATACAGTACGATTGGATCGATCCAAGACAGTCTCGAATGTATCTCCGCTGGAAGGTGTCTCAAGCACTGGTCCAGCCAACCAAGTACGAGCAAGTTTCCTGGTTTATTGGATCCGATCGAGCCATGTACGAGTCACAAATCAAGCCGCACGGAACGCTCAAGTACTTTGGTCGTTATACGATCTTTGACGGTGGTGTAGTGGTACTGCACTATCAGTTTGGTCAACAGTTTGTCCACAGGATCAAGCACCGAAATGACATGGAAATGTCTAATTTCCAACTTTCTGGATATCCGGGCATACCACCGGTGGCTGGACTGCCCTTTAGTACCGTTCTGAATGGACACAATCACCGGGACGACTATCTACTCCAAACTGATGTCGCTAGAGGTCGAATCCTTTTCTACGATTTTGAGACTCTTATGGATTCTGGAAGACCTAGCCCTTTAGTCCTCAAGGTCAAAGTTCAAGACAGCGACAATGTATGGACCGTCTATTTCGCCCAGCCCAGTGATGAGTTTCATCAAGATGACGACGATCTACTCACCTCGGGTCAACCTCCATTTGGGGTGATTGTGAAGAATCAAGTTTTCCTGTGGGACTTTACAGCCGAGAAGGTCTATCAATTTTTGTATCAGCGCCTCAGCAGCCAAAGCGGTGAACCATTCAAGGCTCAAGTAATTCCAATGCGCGACTACTTTCGATGTTCGCCCAACACTGGAGATGAGCTGGCGAATCGACCCGATGACGGTGTGGAAGCACTAACCGATGGGGAAGGCAACTGGTTTATACCAGCTTTGGTTGGTGGAATACTGCTCAGCGTGGTAGGCACTTTTGTTGTGCTGCTGTACTTTTATATTCATTCCAAAAAGAATGCCCTCGGTAAAGGTAGTGATGGAAAGGGTGGACGGAAGCAGAACAACCGGGAACGGGTGTACAAGTACAAGACACCGTGGTGCACTACCGGTGGACGGACGCTAAGAACCAAGAACAGCTTATCAAGTGAGTCCAATTCAGCGTCGAGTAAAATGGTTTGAATTTTTAACTCTAAATAAAATTCCTTTTTATACCTCCGACAACTTTTTTCCCCTGCCCTCTTATAAACGCTTTTATGGTCTCTTTTACACTAGTCTTAAGTGACGCCGCTGGCGTGAAGTCGGAGCAGGGAGTATCCCGAGCATATCATTTCTTATCAATTCAGTCATCGATGAGTCGATCTCAGTGACAAAGCACACACGTTCACTCATTCCTCAAAACAGATCTATGTTAAATATCACTAATTATTTCCGGTACCCTTTTGACCTTATGTGCCAAAAATTTAACCAGGTCGTCTACACCCATACCAGAATTTATGATAAAATTTTTAGACCGATCCATTTGCTCCTCCAATTAAATTCAGTTCTATAGGATATTTCACAGATGTGCCTTACAACCGAATGCGCCAATCTGTATAGCATCTGCGCGCTTTGCCATTCGAATGCGTCATATGTTTTGTTTGCTATGAGCCAGGTGAACAAAACAAATGAACAAATGAACCAAATTAATGATGTAAAAAGGGTTAAACCTAGTAAAATGAGAATCTGGCTGCAATGCACATGATGTTCAAGTGTTCCATGTCACCTTCAAAACATTACATTGATTTTTTATTCAAAGAACATCTCAAACATATTACCTAAGTGATAGTTTTTCTTGTTTTCAACATTCCCAAGCGCATTTTCTTGTTTCAATCATTTACAAGCGCAAATAAAAAAATCTATCATTTTAATCTTGGATTTTTAAAAAATATATTTATTTTTAAAAATTGCCAGTTAACAACAATTACTGTAAGGGATTAAACTTTTTTTTCAACTCGTGACTAGCAACTATTCCACATCACGCGTGTTAATTAACTAATTAATTTAAAAATGTCAATTTAATTTGAGAAAAAACAACATGTTTTTCTATATATTATGTGTGTTTCGGCATCAACTCAAACAGGTGAAAACAGTATTTTTTAGGTATAAAAGATGCACACCACCTAATGGAAAGCACATTCCCACTTTTCTTCTACAGATTTGAATCAAAAGCTGAAAAAAACTTGCAACATAAACTTGCAAACATGTTCAGCCCAGTCAGTTCGACTGTGATTGGACTTTTTGGCTGCTATTTAGTATTGCTCATGAGTGGCAGCCAAACTGCTGTTGATGGCCAAAAAGTCGATTCGTTTACGCATCGTATCGAAGGTATTTTTTTGGTTGTCCGCCGTTTACATACGTAAATAATGACTTTTATTTTTTAAATATAGAATTAGCAAAGGTTATTGCTAACCTAACTGTAACACTGATTGGAGAAGTGAACCAGTTGGCTTTCGACCTGGCTTTCGAGACTGGCCTGACAAATAATCTCACTGATAGAATCGAAAATACACTGGTCGAGATTCGGTCGCATGTGCTGGCGCTGGTCAACGAAAGCCTAGAAGCAATCGATACCCTGAACAAGGGTCTGCTGGGAATAAAACCATCCCAAACGGATTTGGCCTCAATCATTACAAAGCTGATTGAGCCACTGTTGGACCTGATCACTGGCCTGGTGAGTGCACTGCTCAAGTTGTTTGTGTCACTGGGCGACTCGGTTGCAGGCCGCAGTGTGCTCAAAACAATCCAAGATTTGTTGGTGCGAGCGGACTCGCTTGTGAAGCCACTCTATTCAAGCGCTCAATCAGCTGATTAAGGGCTCAGATAATCAACTATCCATAGCAGTGATTCAATCGGTGACCAAAACAGTCCAATCTCTGAGCGGTCTGGTGCAGCAGATTGTTGGCCTCTTGGCAACTCCGAAGCTGCCCGATTTTGCCAAGAATGCTCTCAATGTTGTGCTGACCCAGATTCGTGGTATTCTGAGTGATATGTTGCATGCACTTGAGATTCCGCGGGAACTGAACAAAACAGTGCTTGTCGCAGTGAGGGCTTTGAGTGCTGCGCTTCAGAAAGCTATTGAGCTCATTCCGAAGGCTGGTGCCTAAAGATTTTTTTCAAAACTTTGACAATTTGTTGAGAATTTATGTTTTGTGGGATTTGTTATTAAGAATGTAAACAAAGATATTTTTTAATTGCAATTGACAATAAATGATAACTATATTTGCCCAAAAAATAAAAAATAAAAAATAGTTTTCTGTTCTGGGATTCGATCCTGCGGTCCTCAGAAATTATGACAAAAAAAATTTTTGGCTCAATGTAGGGGCAGATACAAATTAGGCTTGGTCGGTCTTTAAGCGAAAAGTAGAACTTTAACTCAAGCAACATTCGAATTAGAGAAATAGTTGCTTTGATTGTCACTAGATGGCGCTTTGAAATGCGTTTTTAAATTAAACAGAGATTTTTCGCAACATAGCCCGTATTGATCCTCTGATTTTTCAATAGTCCCACTTAGTTTAAAATTTTACATTTTTACATAACCCTCATACGCATGCATACTAAATATGCTAAAGCTATAAGGGGTTTAATTTTCAAATTGAACCCATGACTTGTATGATAAAAGTGGAAGATTGGTTTTGTGAAGTAACTTGCAACCTGCAGAGTTGCGGAAAGTTGAAATCTCCAATTTGAGTTTTCATTTGTGTTTTTGTGTGTGTCTGGTTTCCAGAAAAAAATTTCTACGTTTCAGCAATCTTCCAACATCATGTCTGCTCCATCTCTTACAGTAATGTTACTCACAGTGTCTGGCATCTCGCTCCGCCGTCAAGAAGCTCACAATTCTTATGTGAATGACCCCCGACCCGTGAATGGGTCCTCGTACGATTACATAATTGCGGGTGGAGGTGCAGCGGGTTGTGCTCTAGCGGCTAGACTAGCCGAATCTTCTAAAAACCTAACCGTTCTACTGCTCGAAGCTGGTGTACCCCAATCCGTGGTAACCGACATGCCCGGAAACTATCAAATCATTGAACTTGGAGAGTACGATTGGTATTACCACCTTGTGCAACAGAGATATGCTGGCTTGGCATTTCCGACTGTTTTTATACCGAGAGCCAAAGTGCTCGGCGGTGGCTCCACCACTAATTATGCCTATTATATGCGTGGAAATCCTGCGGATTACGACAATTGGGCCAACACCTATGGACTGACGAACATGTCCTGGTCGAATGTGCTCGAGTACTTTAAGTTTACTGAAAACAATACTGATCCCACGTTTCTAGCAAACGGTTTTCATGGTAACGCAGGACCAATTACCGTGAGAAGCGATACCGGTTCCGCATCTCGAATGCTCCATCTTTGGACTGAAAATATGAATCGTGTCGGTTATCCTACAATTGACTTGAATGGACCCACCCAGTTGGGTACAGCTATTGGTCAGGTTACTTATAATGAGCGAGCTGTACGGTCTAGTGCTCCCAATGGTTACATTGAGTCGAAGCCTAAACGGCCCAATTTGACGATTGTTGTGCGGGCTTATGTAAATCGGATACTGTTTTCATCGGATGGTGTGAGGGCTGTTGGGGTGCAGTATCGGGACGAGAAGACCGGAAATACTGTGGTTGTGAACGCTCGAAAGGAAGTGATAGTTTCTGCAGGCGCAACTAATACACCTCAGGTAAGATTTTAGGGAGAATCCTCGGGAGAATTCTAGGGATAATCCTAGGGAGAGTTTCAAGGAAAATCTCAGATATAATCCTAGGGGGTGTTTAAGAGAAAATCTTAGATGTAATCCTAAGGATAATCCTTGGAAAAGTTTCTGGGAAAATCTCTGAGAAAATCTTAAGGAAAATCTCAGAGATAATCCTAGAGATAATCCTTGGGAGAGTTTCTGGAAAAAATCTCTAGAAAAACTTCAAAGATTACCCTAGGGAAAATCTCAGGAACGATCCCACGGAGATTCTCGAGGAAAATTTCAGATATATTCCTAAATAGAATTTCCGAAAGAATCACAGGAATAATTCTTTGGATTATCTCATGTAAAATCCTTTTCCCGTTTTTCCAATAGATCTTAATGCTTTCTGGCATCGGTCCCCGCGACCATCTGAACGACCTCCAAATTCCAGTTCTCCGTGATCTCCCAGTTGGCAACAATCTACACGACTATGTCATGTCGCCGGTGTACTTTCGAATTCACGACGTCTCCCTAGTCCACCAGTATCCCGACTTTAACACCGAGAATGAGTACAACTATTTCGTGAATGCGGACGGACCGCTGGCACATTATCCATTCAGTTTTACTTATCAAGTAACGGGTAGCAATCCTAATCGTACTTGGCCGGACGGTTTCATTGGAATGTCTGTGGAGTTTATCAATATTTTTCAACAGGTTGTCGATCAGTATGCGGCTAATAAGTAAGTGATTTCATAAAAGATCCCACAAATAATCATACAACTGATCCCACCAAATGATCCCACAACTAATCCCACCAATTATCCCACAACTAATCTCACCAATGATCTCACAACTAATCCCATCAATGATCCTACAACTAATCCCACCAATTATCCCACAACTAATCCCACCAATGATCCCACAACTAATCCTACCAATTATCCCGATTTATCCCAAAATTTAGCCAAGCCTGGGCAGACTTCTGGAGACCCGTAATGTCGCTCCAGAATGGCACAATAGGTTACTTCATCTCGGTTCTGCACGTTCTTGCAAGGCCCAAGTCCCGTGGCACTATCCGTCTAAATGCCACAGACCCGCAAGGTCCACCGCTGATTGATCCAAATTATCTGTCAAATCCGGCTGACTTGCAAGCGATTATAGATATGAGTCGCTTTACTTTACGCATGATGCGTGAAAATCCAATTGCGAATGTCACCCTAGCTCCACCAATTCCTGGCTGTCCTGCGTGTGGCGCTGACTGTGAGGTGGAGTATCTCAATTGTCATGTGAGAGCACTCGGTAGAAGTTTCTACAATTTGGTTGGATCTGCTAGGTAAGTTTCCAAAAAGTTATTAGAAACTCATAAGTTTCCACGAATTCACAATATAGAATGGGAACTATCGATGATCCGAATGCGGTGGTCGACCCAACATTTCGTGTAATAGGTTTCCAAAACTTGCGAGTAGTGGACGCTTCACTAATGCCAGAAGTTCCCAACGGTCCAACATATCCTGCGACACTAATGTTGGCTGAAATGGCTTCAAGACTTATTATCAATGGACAATAATGTCAGAAGAAGAGTAGCACCGGTGACCTGTACAAACTGCTTTGACAAACAAAATCGAAATAATGCGTAATTAAAAAACGTTTCTCTCTGTAAATCAAACTTTATCGTTTTCGCATACTTTCCTTCCGTTACCACGTTATCGTTGTGTTGATTTGACACACAAAAAATTGACACTTTTCCGGTTATTTCAAAGTTTGTCTATCATTTGATCAACATTTTGTCGTTTTTCTTCTTCTCTCGTATTTTTTCAACTCACTTTTAAATTTCAATACATTTGTTTCATTTTGTGTTACACAACAACAATTTGAACATTTCTCATTACTCTGTTCGTATAGTTTGTTTGGTTGTTGGAAAGTTTAAGTTCAAATTTGGGAACATGGAAAAATGTTTAGTCCCGCTGTGTTGAGCCTATTTGGATGCATCTGTTTTGTGGCCTTGAGTGGCAGTCAAACCGGTGCTCAATGGATCGATCAAAACAAAGTGTTTCAAGGTAGGTCCGTTGTATGTTTGTTTGACGTTTAATGTTTTGCTTTGTATATAGAATTAATCCAGAAAACCACTGAAACAACTTATATGGCAATTGTATCGTACCAACAGTGGCTTTCCAACTTTGCTCAGTTTGGCTTGACGCAAAAACTGGCTCAAGAGGTTGGGCCGCAGAGATACTATCTTGACAAAGTAATTACACTGATGCAACAAACGGAGAATCAAATTAGGATAATGCAAGGTGAAACAGACCCGCCACAGACACGCGCTCCACTGATCACTAGCTGGCTTGGACCACTGTTGGACTCGATCACCAAACTATCCAGTCTCAGCACACAGATACTCGACAAAGTGGCGGGCAATGAAGAAGTTTTTGAAAAGGCGCTCTACAATGTGGATCGATGGTTGGTTCAATTGGAATATGCTGCGCATTATCAGTTGCAAGCATTGGATATGTTGATTAAAGGTGAGTGCTTTAAGGTGGGATGGGATATGGGTTAAAGGGCAAAATGTGTTGAGTGAAAGGTTAAGGATGAAAGGTGAAGTGTTGTAGGTTAATGGTAGATTGTAAAAAATAAATGATGCAAATTGCAAAAAGTTCAATGTATTATAAAAGTTAAAGGTTGAAAGGTTGAAAGGTTGAAAGGTTGAAAGGTTGAAAGGTTGAAAGGTTGAAAGGTTGATAGGTGATAGGTGATAGGTGATAGGTGATAGGTGATAGGTGATAGGTGATAGGTGATAGGTGATAGGTGATAGGTGATAGGTGATAGGTGATAGGTGATAGGTGATAGGTTGAAAGGTGATAGGTTGATAGGTTGAAAGGTGATAGGTGATAGGTGATAGGTGATAGGTGATAGGTGATAGGTGATAGGTGATAGGTGATAGGTGATAGGTGATAGGTGATAGGTGATAGGTGATAGGTGATAGGTGATAGGTGATAGGTGATAGGTGATAGGTGATAGGTGATAGGTGATAGGTGATAGGTGATAGGTGATAGATGATAGGTGATAGGTGATAGGTGATAGGTGATAAGTGATAGGTGATAGGTGATAGGTTGATAGGTTGAAAGGTGATAGGTTGAGAGGTGAAAGATGAAAGGTGAAAGGTAAATGGTGCAAATCAAACGAACAAAATGTAAAAAATACCTAATAAATTCTTTTTTTTATATCAACAGAGACAAACACTGATGCTACCTTGAGTGCAATTCAGGTGCTCACCAAAACAGTTCAAGGCTTGAAAGGCGTGGCACAGCAGATTGTGGACATTTTGAAAAGTTCGAAGCTTACTCAAGGTGAGAGAGCAGATTTCCAGGCCATATTAAAAAGGCCACAAGATTCGCTGAATTATTTGGCAAATGGCATTGCGACACTTCCAAAAACGACTAATCCAACAGTGCAGGTCGCATTAGATGGCCTGACTTAAGCAATTCAGGATGCGCTCAAGAATTGACAAAGTTTTAAAGCAATATGTGTTGTGCTTCGTTAAATTTATTGATACACTTTTAATTTTTAAATTATTTCAAACTTTTATTAAAAATATTACAAAAATAGAAAACAATCAAATGTTGGAAGAAGATGAAGCATAGACGTACTTCACATGGGACAAGCAGAGGATTATTCCTATATTACAATGGTGAGCCAATGGAATAGGACAGGTGAGAAGGCCAAAATTTTATGTCCAATTTTGCAACTTTTCCCCGTCGTACCTCATGGGTTCTTCCTTGTAATATAGGCATCTTCATCGGCTTGGCCCATGTGAGCTCACATCTGTTTCTGTAGAACCGCGGTTACATTTTGCTACTGCTATTCGTAATTTCCAGGTGAGATCAATTGTAGATCCTGTCGAGCCATGTTGAACAACCGATTGTATTCCATTTTCAAAATCGACTTAGCAGCAAAGACGTAGTAGTTCACAGGTCCAGGAATGAAAGCAATTCAAAGCCGAATTGATGACTACATTTAGAGAAAGTAAGGAAAGAAAAAAATAAATTGGTAAAGGTTGCAAGTTATAGAAATTACCAAACATTTTCCTGCGTCTGTATAGTTCAAGTTATTTTCAAATTTTTGGGCTCTGTTTTGTCGTTATTTTTATATTGAAAATATTATCTATCAAATCGAGCATTTTTTCGACTTGCAAAATCATATTTTTATATCGAAAAATCAATTAACCGAAAAGATAAAATGATTTCTATCTACAGTGACTCTTTGGCATTTATTCAAAGCCTCATTTTGTAGGATTTTTTTTCTACAATCTAATTTAATAATTGAAATGGAAATTATTGGTAATTTTATGGTCTGTTTGATTTCTGGTGAATGGTCGTCTAACTAAAATTTGGGTAGTATAGTGTTTTCAAATTTTTACCTTCTGACATTCATGTCCTGAACCTAAATTTTTGGATTGGGCAAAATTGGGAAAAGCAATTTTGACTTGGGAAACAAAGAGTCTTCGCTCACGCTCGACAATAATCAAAAAAATTGGTAGGGTAATAAGTGGTGGCAGTAGGATCAATTAGGTTTGCTTTCACTCTCCAACAACACTGTACAACAGTTGAATCTCAATCTCCTCCCAAACAATTGCAACAATATAGCAAATTGAATCAATTCAATGAACCATCAATCAATCAATCATCCGTGATTACAACAATTACAACATTCGCGATGTTAAACTCAGCTTATCCGGACAAGGATGGTTTCGAGTGGGAGTATGAGCTCGGTGTTGCCACCGACCCATTCTAGGATGAGGTCCAGATACTACCCAACTAAGTTGAACTGATCTATTGCTAAATTGGTGGATTGATTCTATTTGTATTGAGTCGTTTTTAATAAAATGTTTACATTTTTACACTAACATGTTACTTAAATCTGATCATGTATCGTGAAAAGGCATATGTTTTCACAAATTTTGATTCCAGTAGTAAATGCGCATGCGCACTCATCTCCTTATCACCTATTGCCATCATCATTCACCAATAGATATTTAGATATTTAGATATTTAGATATTTAGATATTTAGATATTTAGATTTTTAGATTTTTAGATTTTTAGATTTTTAGATTTTTAGATTTTTAGATATTTAGATATTTAGATTTTTAGATTTTTAGATATTTAGATATTTAGATATTTAGATATTTTGATATTTGAAAATTTAGATTTTTCGATTTTTAAATTTTTAGATTTTTAGATTTTTAGATTTTTAGATTTTTAGATTTTTAGATAAGTAACCAACATGTTAGAGACAAGTAATAATAGAGTTCTGTCAATATATCTGAATGTCCTTTCATAAACAACGTAACGTAACATTCTGTGCATTCTGAGTCATTCCTAACTCACACCAACTTACACTCTCAAATGTTCTATTTCTATTTGGGCATTTCTACTTTGTGCTGTGCTTGAAGTTGGATATCTTTCTTTTTGCTTCTCGTTTCGATTTCTATTTTGTTTTCACTTGGTTTCGAAATCTTTATGAGAATCCTTTGCAATGTCCAACAGGATTTACTCGAAAAAGCGACCTTTGCCATATGACCCTGAAGGGAACTCTGAAGAGAACTATTCTACGAAACGAAATTCTACTTTCCTTGAAAATGATAATCAACATATTCGACCTATGAAGACTATTAAGGAGGAATTCGAAGACGAGACTCGTGAACTTTGTACGGAATTTGGAAGTTTCTCCGAGCCTCACGAGTTCTGGTTCTTTGAGCATGACTTTGAGCAGCTGGATCGGCTGACCGACCGATGTCCTTGTGGACACTGCTTTGCACAGAATCGTTGTTCGACTGTTGCTCAAAAAGATAAAAATGTGGAATTTGAGTTTGCGCTTTTTAACATTCCACAGAAACCGATTAAACAAGAACCGAGCGAGGAGGATTCAAATTTGGTCGAATTCAAGTACAATCCCGTGCAAACTGTTGGTAAACAGAATTCTGCTATTCAAAATTCGTTGGATCCAGGAACAGTCCAAATTGGAGAAAATCTCGTATGGATCAAACAGGAACCGGAAGAAGAAGACAAATGTTTCAACGCTCCAGTTCCGGCTCAAGTACCTTTGCCACCTTTACGTTGGATTCGTCAAATAAAGTCGGAAGTTGTACAAGAATTTGCTGCTCTCAAGGATCACGATTATGCGATTCAGAATATTCCTGGAAATCAGGCTCAGAAAGTACCAGAAATATTCCAACCGAACTTGCGAAAGAATTTTAAGGTCCCAGAACCCGTGGCGCCATCTACTGCTACTCGAATCCGCCGTGCGGCATCCATCGAATGTGATCAAACCCGCTTCCTGATGATGGAATACGGTTTTCTGGAACGATCTGGAACCGGCAACCCAAAACGTAAACGACGAGGCTCATTTACACGATCTAAAAGCAACTGAAACTACATTTGATCCAGGAAGTATTTCATTATATATCTTAACTATTTTATATATTTTATATGTCCTTAAGACACACATTCACAAATGACGTTACACGTCAATTGTAGTACACAGACACACATCTTATCTATTCTATTAACCTCTTAACACATAGATGTAACATATTCTTTAGTCTATAATTAATAAATGAACACTCGAATTTGTAAAATCTTTAGAATTTCAGAAGAAACTTTGAGAAATGTCTTAATAGACAAAATCAATATTCATATTGTCCCTTCATATATGACGTAACACTCAATTGTAGCGCCCCCTACATGATTTTATTATCGATCATGTTACATAATTTTATGATCCAGCATAAAAAAGATTCTCATGGATATTTGGTTTTCTAGAAAACAGCTGTTTTACTTTGAAGCTCGAGTGTATCGATGAACTATATAAAATTGTTACACAAAGTATTAAGAATGTTCTAAGAGAGTCCTAAGAGAGTTTTAAAAGAGACGTAAGATAGTATTTTGAGAATATTAAGAGAGTATTAAGAGAGTATTAAGAGAGTATTAAAAGAGTATTATAATATACGACAGTTTTTAAAGAGTATTTAGAGTGTATTGAGAGAGAGTATCAAGAGGATTTTAAGGGTGTTAAGAGAGTGTAAAGAGAGTATTTAGAGAGTATTAAGAGAGTATTAAGAGAGTATTAAGAGAGTAGTAAGTTACTATCTACTATAGTGCCGCCATCTAGCAGTCAATAAATTCATCAATTTGCACTGTATCGACTATTGAAGAGATAAGAGTTCACTTATCACTTTTCTCTGTACTAGACTATATGAATGACTCATAGTAGAGTAATAGTAGAGTAGTAACAGTTGTCGAAATAGTCTACGTAGTAGCGCATGTCTCATTATCAGTTAGTTTGTTAGTCTGTTTGTGTTTGTCATACCGAAAGCATTGTCTCTTCTACTCTGCTCTCGTCAACATCAACTTTTGTTAGACATTTTCGCGTCTCTTTCTAACCTAGCCCTTAAACGAAAAGCATTGAAACCAGATGGACCCACTCTACCTAGACCAACTGGTCAATCTGTCCTGCTTCCACACGCCCACCCAATACCCAACCCTCGACCTGATGACCTCCCAACTGAAACGAATGCTCAAAATGGATAAGCCATACAACCACCAACATCACACACCGTCTCCAATCTTCCTGAAACGTCTGTACAAGATCACCTCTCTGCCCAACGAACTGCTACTGATGATTCTCAGTAATTTTGAGGCTGATGGACAGTTGCTGAACCTGAGAGAGGTGGGCAGACGTTGGTGTTCCGTGATTGAGAGCATTTTTGCCAAGAAACGTACTCTCATTCTCACTAGTGATGAGCTTGAACGCTCGTTGATTTCCAGTTCGTACAGGTAAGTGTTGAATTGAGTGCTTAGTTACTATTTTGTGAATGTTAAAAGAGTTTTAAGAAAATATTAAAAAGATATCTACAGAGCTTTAAGAGAGTATTTAAGTGAGTGTTAAGGGAGTACTAAGAGAGTATTAAGGGATGCTTAGTGAGTATTAAAGGAGTATTAAAGTTTAGAACTATCTTGTAAGAGAGTATTAAGAGAGTAATAAAAATGTATTAATAGGGTACTAAATGAGTATTAAAAGAGCATTAAGAGAGTATCATGAGAGTATTAATTGAATATCCACAGGGTTTTAAAAGGTTATTAGGAGAGTATTAAGGGAGTATCAAGAGAGTATTAAGGGAGTATCAAGAGAGTGTTGAGAGGATATCAAGAGAGTATTAAGGGAGTATCAAGAGAGTGTTGAGAGGATATCAAGAGAGTATTAAGGGAGTATCAAGAGAGTGTTGAGAGGATATAAAGAGAGTATTAAGGGAGTATCAAGAGAGTGTTGAGAGGATATCAAGAGAGTATTAAGGGAATATCAAGAGAGTATTAAGGGAGTATTAAGAGAGTGTTGAGAGGATATAAAGAGAGTATTAAGGGAGTATCAAGAGAGTGTTGAGAGGATATAAAGAGAGTATTAAGGGAGTATCAAGAGAGTATTAAGGGAGTATCAAGAGAGTGTTGAGAGGATATCAAGAGAGTATTAAAGGAGTGTCAAGAAAGTATTTAGATGATATCAAGAGAGTGTTGAGTATCAAGAGAGTGTTGAGAGGATATAAAGAGAGTATTAAGGGAGTATCAAGAGAGTGTTGAGAGGATATCAAGAGAGTATTAAGGGAGTATTAAGAGAGTATTAAGAGAAAAACTAGAACTAATAATGTTCTAACATCCTATCTATTCCGTACAGAACCACAATCGAACGGCGCTTCTTTGGCCAAATTGATCTGTCCAACGCCTTTCTGGTACAACTCAGATCCTACGAACCCCGTCTCGAATCCTATCTCCCGTACAATTTTGTCAATTTCTTCTCGAAACTCTTTCCCGCACTCGAAACCCTAATCATCACCTGTGAACTCAACAGTCAAGCCGCCAAGAATCTCTGTATCCTTCTGAGCAAACTCTCGCCCAGTCTGGTGAATCTTTCCTTGAACATTAGTCCCGGCCTGTACACTGCTCATCACTCTCTGTTTGATCACGTGTGCAAGTTGGAACAGCTCAAACGGTTGGATTTGTGTGGTTGCATCATCAGTGGGCTCCATCTACGGTTGGGCCTAATTTTGGTCCAATTGGAACATGTCTCCTTTACGCCTAGTAATGATTCCATTTACTTCATGGAACATCTAGCGCCCACTTGCACTCAACTCTGGTTGGACGCCTTCTGTCTCGAGACTCTAAATGGATACCTGAAATTGAATCCTTTCTCGGTTCGACTGTTGACCCACTTGAGACTCTCAGTTCCCAAGAAGAACGCCAAAGAAGTTGTGCATCTCATTTGTGGACACTTTCGATCCCTACGAGTGCTGGACCTTGATTTTGGATCACACGATCATCTGTTTGAGGTCAACTACACCGTGTCCCTATTTCCATTTGGCAAGTTGCGTCACTTGACCTCGCTGGCCCTCACCGGAATGACCTTTGACCTGGCGGAAATGAGACTGCAGCCTATTTTGTCGTTGATTGATGATGATGGTGATGGTGGCGCCACCGTGTCCCCTGGTGTCAAGACTTTGAATTTAGCGCAGATTTGGTTCAATTATGGGAACAATCATGTGAGTCGATTTGCATTCAATGGAGAGGCATTCTGTATGGGCCTGGCGGCTGTTTTTCCCAACTTGGAACATTTGGCGGTGGATGATAAGCGCAAGGAGGATCGTATGGCCGAGTATTTGGGCTACTTTGGCAAGTTGAAGTCGTATCGGTTTGGTTGAGCGCATGCGCAGAAGTGATCTACAGCATTCTATTGTGAAGCATTCTACTGTTTTGTTGTTTGAGCATGCGCGTGTATTATTATTATTATTATATATTCATGTTTGCGCAAAAACAGTATCCCACTTCTATTGTATTCTTGTGTTGAGCATGCGCAGTTGTCTAATTTCTATTATCAGATAACGCATTTGAGCATGCGCAGTAATCTATTTTCTGTAATTCTTAATCTAAGCATTTTCTATTTTTCAATAATAAATTCGAACGTTCCGTTTTGTGTCCAGTAAAATATTTTGATTTTTGATTTTTGATTTTTGATTTTTTTATTTTACCAAGTAAATATTTCTTGGAAGATTTGAGGAGGACGTTGAAAGATCTGAAGATTTGGACTGCGCATGCGTGAAGTGAGAAGAGTGTGTGTTCGCATGTCTTTGAGATAGTAAGATAACAAATTTTAGTCCATTATAAGCATGCGTAGTATTTTGGTGTATTTTTGTTTGATCATGCGCAGTTGTTTAAGGTTTATAATTATCGTATCTGAGCATGCGCAGTATTCGATATTTTTGGGTAATTTTTTTAATATCGAAATTTACTTTTTTTAATAAATTCGAACGTTCGTTTTTTTTGTTTCCAATTAAAACAGATTTTTTCTCGTTTTTTTTCATTTTACAAGAAAGACAAAATGTTTTTCTATTTCTACTTTTTAATGTTTGTTGGTTCTCTATCGGTTCTTCTTCCAGTTCAAGTCTTATCTATGGTAAGTTATCTTTTTGTTTGCACATGCGCAGTTAACTGTATGAGCTACTGCGCATGCTTCGCTTTCTTTTCTTGTACACATTTTTATCTTTTTACAGAACCACATCTGTGAATGTCTCATCACGAGTGCCACCCTCTCCTCATGTATCCTCATGCGCAGCCTAACCCGCAACTCGACTCACCTCATCCTGATTGAGTCTGACAATGTCTATCAGATCGAGCTTGAGTCATCGCTCCGTGAGATGGCCCGACGCGGACCACCGTTTGAGTTGCGTTTGACTTCGATTGAATCCAGGCCCAAAGGATGGCACGTGTACTGGTACCAAGATCCAGCTCCTGTAGCGCCACCTGTCGTAGGTGCACTTTTCAACACGGTGGTCAATGAACACAATTATCAGGGCTATCTGATGCAAGTGGATCCAAATGGGAAGTTGGTCTTTTACGATCTTGAAGTGATTCGCAATGGTAAGTTTGATCTTATTGGATTGACACAACAACTTTTACTTCTTACAGGAACAAGCAAACCGCTGCCTTACTATCTCAAAGACATGCGCACTCACTCGGCTCGCTTCACGCATGCGCAAACCGAATTACCAGATCTTCTCACGCCATCTTCTTCAAATCTTCCCTTCGGATTCATAGCACTGAATCATGCATTCCTGCTCGATTTCACCGCCGAACTCGTGTACACTTTTCCCTACACTCAACTCGAGCATTCTGGAACGTTCCAGTTTGAACGCTTTCGAATTCGAGACTTTATTCGATGTCAAGCCCATAATGGATACTTTGATGGAGATTATCCCGAGGAAGAAGATCCGGAACAGCAAAAAGGATCCTCAAACCAGAATCTACTGACCGTGGTGCTCATTCTGGTGGTACTGATTGCGGTGGTCTTTGTGGTGGTGTATCTTCGAAATTCTCGTACAAGACGTTATGCGCATGCGCGTGCCAGGAATCCGAATGCTCCAAATTCAATCACGGAATATGTGCAGAAGCGTGCAATGTCCGGTAAAATGATGATGAAAAGTTATGCACTAGACTTTAGTACTGCGCATGCGTAGTATCAAGAAGAAGCAACAGTTCTTTTATTACTAAATAAAATTTTTATTTCCAAATTTTTTTGGTGGTCGTTCATAAATGAGGTAACAACGTTATTCGTGATGAGATTGTGTTTTAAAAGATTTGGATGTTGGTGGTGGAGGCGGAGGATTCGCGGGTCGAATGATCACCGATTTGGAACGTTGAATCAGTTTGCGCATGCGCAGTTTGGTTTTCTTTGGAAGTGTTGGAGATTCGGTAGCTTTTCCCGTTTCTTCTTCTTGTTTTTCTTCCACAACTTTTGGTTCAACATGATTAATTCGAACCAACGGAATGATCGGAAGAAATTTTCCTTGAGATGATGAAGGAGGAGAATAAGAAGGTTGAACATTTTGATTGAAATCCACAAAATTCTTAGTCTTCTCATTCCAACTGATCTGACGTAGAACGCGAAATTCAGAAGGGAGACCTATGTCATCTTTGGTTAGTCGCTTGGGACCCGAATTTTTGAAATTCGAGAAGCTAACCAAATTTTTTGGAATTCGAATAGACATTTTGTCCTTGATCTGTTTTGCAAAGTGCATCGCTTCTGGTTGATCGTAAAATTTGAAACCAACGATACCGTTCTATTCGTAAAAGAAGAAATTGTTACTGCATTTGTGAATCGGAGAAAAAATTTACATCAAATTTCAGAATGTGAAACTCTGGTTTCAGGTCTTTGTATTCGGTTGCGTTGCACAGGTCTTTGGTCCAGATGATTTGACGATTCTGGAATGAAAATTTGAAAATGAGTTAAAAAATAGATCCGATAGTTACTTGATGAAAAAAACCATTAGACTCAATAGCCATTAGATCCAAAAGCTATTAGATCCAAAAGTCATTAAATCCAAATGCAATTAGATCCAAAAACCATTAGATCCAAAAAACTATTAGATCATAAAGCTATTTGACCTAATAACTATTAAATACAATAGTTACTAGATCCAATAGTTACTAGATCTAAAAGCCATTAGATCCAAAAACCATTAGACTCAATAGCCATTAGATCCAAAAGCTATTAGATCCAAAAGTCATTAAATCCAAATGCAATTAGATCCAAAAACCATTAGATCCAAAAGCTATTAGACCTAATAACTATTAAATCCAATAGTTACTAGATCCAATAGTTACTAGATCCAATAGTTACATGACCCAATAGCTATTAAATTCAAAAAACCATTAGATCTCATAAGCTATTAGATCCATTATCCAAATGGAAATAGAATTGAAATACCTGTACGTTTGGCATGTAAATATAAAGTGAAATTTTTTCATTTCATCTTCTAGCTGCGCAAGCTGTTTGGGCATGTATTTACAAATGCGCATGTTAGTGCGCATGCGTATTATGTTACTGAACTCTGACCAATAGGCTAAAGGGCACAGCTACAGCTAGATACATTACCTCCAAATTGAACACCTGTACATAGAACGACTTTTTCTCGTAATCTTTCACCAAACAAGCGACCACATCGTTGTGTCTCGTTTTCCAGGCTACTGGTTCGTAAGGCAAAATCAGCAGAAGTTGAACGACGGTTGTTGAAACACTCTTTATAAAAGCGTTTAATTTTCAATAGAATACAAATTAACAGAAAAAATTGAACAAAAACTTACGAAACATCTCTCCGTAATCAATTCTTTGAGAACTGAAAATTGTGATTCGGTTAAGAGAATTGATTTTTTATTACGCAGTTTGATTGACATGTTGGTTAAATTCGAGTGAATTTTAATGTTTCGATTCGAAATTTTAAAGTCAATGTTATGTTATGACTAATATTATGATTTCATAGTTCAAGTGAAATAGTTCAAATTCAAAGGAAATAGGAAAACGAGATTCTGGTTAGATTAGTGAATTGTTATTTTGATGGGAAATGAGATTATAGCAGATAGATATGTTTGGTTTGATTGTTTCCTTCTTTTTACTGAAGTTTGTCAATAAATTCTGTAGTATAAAGCATGTAGAGGGCGCCACCGCCCCATTGAATATAAAATCAACCACCAATGTTAATTAAACACAAACCCCAATGCTGTTGTATCCATCCATCCGGGCGACTCAATTGGGGGACTTTGATTATCACCTGTTTGTAGACCATAAAGTTTTTTTTCCTAGTAACAACTATCTACGCGTAAGTGTACCCTATCTATACGTATCTACGTGTTTAATGTACATGTTATATATTTGACTGATGTTAGTAGTAAGGTAATGGTATGTCTGACATAATATGTCACTCATTTCACCTCACCTGAGTCGCATTGTTTGCGATAGGAGAGTGATATACTGCTCGAGTGTGACACAAACAGACACTCAAACTTAAGACGTACTCTAAAACTAAAATTATTTGTGCTTGTTTGTGCCTGTTTGCGAATTGTGTGATTGTTTTGTGGGTAATTATGGAAATTGATTTTAAGAAATTATTGGCAGAAGAAGATTTAAAGGAGCTGAAGGAGTCACTGATTTGTATGGAGGCAATGAAGAATGATACGGACAAATCTTTGTGGTTTTTGAATAAAGTAAAAAATGAAAAAGAATGGACTCCGAAAGAAAGTATTGAGATTATACTAACTGAAGATGTGGTGAATTTGATAGTTGACAGCTGTGAAGAGCCTTGGTGGATATTTTTTCATTTCATGTATTTATCTTCAGTGTCTCGTGCAGTACAATGCTCACTGGTTCGACTGTGCACATCGGTGAGTGATCGAGTGGAATGGAATGGGGATGAATGGAAGGGACATTGGGTGGTGTGTTTGCTGGTGATGTGGATGGTAGAGAAATGTGAAGATGAGTGGAATGATGAAACTATTGAATGTTTGGTGGATTACTTGGTGAAAGTAATAGAACTTGAAGATATGAAAATGGTGAAGTGGGCGATACTGGCGGTTGAAAAATTGTGGGTAATGAAGATGAGCAGTGAGGGAAGAGATCGATTACGCATAGCTGTCACTCGACACTCACAAACACATACTGACATAGGAGAGAGGAATATGGACCCAGACGGGTGGGATGCGGAGAGGTACCAGGTTGGGTGGTGTGCCAAATGGTGCCAAGAAAAAATTCGGATGAATAGCTTTGAAGAGATACCATGTATAAAACTATCACAAAATCGATTCGAAGCAAGATCTGACAATTACACATCTCCCGTCCGTTCTTCTTTTCCTTTAAAATCGAATGTTTATTTTTATGAAGTTATTTGTGTGACGAATGGGGAGATACAAGTGGGATGGTTCAATAGGAAAAATAAAATTGATTTATTTGATGGATTTAAAAGTGAAATACACTCAATTATTTTGAATTTTGATAATGAAAGTTTTATCCAACACAACATGCAAGATCACTACATCTCAACCAAACCTCTTCTTCGTTCATTCAATGTGATCGGTTGTCTGCTCGACCTGGACGATCAACGATTCAAGTTTTATCTCAACGGACAAGAACTCGAGTGTACAATACCAATACAGCCACACTTCTTTCCCCAACCTTATTTCGCCACGGCACTTCTCTCGCCCTACCAGCAGTGTCACTTTAATTTCGGTCAGTGTCCCTTCAAGTTCCCCCCACGAAATATTCAATTCACAACTTTTCATAAACAAACTGGAAAAGATCAAAGTAAATATCGATTGGAAGTGACGAATAGGTGGAGGAATTGTTACTGGTACGCACACATCCCAATGGACAACCAAGTGAGTTTGTTCTTTGATGATGAAATGCAAAATGAAGTGAACAGAGAGGTGAGAAGAGTGGAGGGTGACATACAAAATGATCTAATTGGGGAATGGAGTCTGAGGAATGATGCTGATGATGATGAAAAATGTTTGAGAGGATTGAGATACATCCAAGCTATCATTGAGGTAATGGGGAAAGTAGGTGGAGAGGATAAGGTGGATACGATGGCTCAGTGGGTTGGGCGTGTGATCGAGGTTGTGATTGATAAAGTTGATACAGCCAAACTATTTGACCTGCTCTACCCATATCTCCACCTTTACCCCACCGAGTCCACCTTAACCCAACATCGATCCATCTGTATCGTTCTACTGCATCTCATCAAATATGGACAAAAATATCAATACAACATCATCAAACCCATCCACACCTCAATCTTCCAGTACCTCACCCACACTCTCACTTCCACCTATGACCTGTGGACTCGGTTGTTTGTGTTGATTGCACTCGAAGACTTGCAGATGAGTGAGGATGAGAAGAGGCAGATCGAGGGTTGTGCAAAGCTTGGACAAATGGTGGAGAAGTGGAGAAAGACATTTGAAGAAAAGGATGTTGGCCAGTTGATCGAATCGGGAAAAGAACATAGACTCCAATACCAACTTTATGTCTGTTCCCAGAAGTTGCTTAATTCAATCAATCCGAATCCAAAAAATGTCAACCTCACCACCCCCGCCACTCTCAACCCGCACGACCTCACCCCCCAACTCACCCTCTCGCCCTGTCACCTCTCAGCCCGGTCTGATTGGCACTGGCAAAGTGTTCGGTCCGTATGCCAAGTCAGTTCGCACATCTACTACTTCGAGGTGATGCTGCTCACAGGCGGACCAATGACCATTGGCTGGGCCACAAGAAGAGCTGACTTGGCCAGGACAGAGCTGGGTGGGGATGAATTCTCCATTGGATTCAATGGATACAATCTTTGGGTTCGTCACGAAGGAAACCAATCAATGACGGAAACCATTCCCCGATGGAAACCAGGCGATGTCGTTGGCTGTCTTCTTGATCACGCTAACAACAAATTTGCCTTCTCTCTCAACGGTCACCTTCTGCCCCTCTCCCAAAACATTTACTTCTCCTCCTTGCCCTACCACGCCAGTGTCAGTCTATCTCCTCACCAGCAAGTCTTCTTCAATTTTGGACAGACCACCTTCATGTACCCAGCAAAACGAATCGATTATCTCGACTTTCACCTTCATTTCTCAAAAGAACTCAATGAACAACCACCATCCAAAATCCTCCATCACTCTTCACAATGTCACCGTCAATAGTTCAGTTCTCAGCATCGAATCCAAAGTTTCCACCGAAGACATTACTATTCAACACAAAACTCAACCATCAACTTTTTCATCTCCTTCAAACCGTAAGTCATAATCGTATTCAACAATATCATAGTCAACAATTCCATATTTTTTTCTAGTTATCCAAAATCTCAATTCGCCCACAATCTGTCAACTATGTCAGGCCCCAATGGCCACCAAACGACTACGCTTCGAGTGTTGTGACCATCTGAAATTCTGTCTCAAATGTGCAGAAATACTTGGCGATTGTCTCAAGTGTAAAGTAAATGCACAAACCAAATGACAATGTAAACGCGAATATATGTTTAATCAATAAATTCTGTAACATAATTAATAATAATAAAAAGGCGCCACTGTCCCTTTGAATACACAATCAATGTTCAACACAAACCCCATCGTAATTGTATCGATCCGGGGGACTCAATTGGACAATGACATTAGTGGCTGACTTTGGTGGCGCCACTCTAGGATTGGTTTTAATTCTACAGCTTCGTCTTTCACTAGTGCCATAATTGGCGAATGATGGCAATGGTGACAGTGGAGGTGATAGTGGAGGTGATTGGGCAATTATTACTGGAACCAAATTGGTTGTGGGTTCAGAATTGCGACAAAATTGACGACACACGAGCATGATGATGACCAGAAGGAGGATCAGGATGATGGAAAGGAAGATGAGTGGAGATATGGTTGAGGCCCAACGGGTCAGGGACAGGGGTGAGTGAAAGATCTGGGAGATGAGACTTTCTAAGGAGAAGAAATATAAAGTCAAATGCGTGATTGATAAAGTTATTTTGGTAATCTTATGATTCTAATAGATCTAATGGATTATGGATCTAATGGATTATGGATCTAATGGATAATGGATATAATTGTTACTGAAACTGATGAATCTAATGGATTATAGATTTAATGGTCCTTGGATTTAATGGCTATTGGATCTAGTAACTATTGGATCTAATGGATTATGGATCTAATGGATCATAGACCTAATGGCTATTTTATCAAATGGCTATTAAAACTGATGACAATTGAAATTGATGGATCTAATGGATTATAGATCTAATGGCAATTGGATCTAAATGCTATTGGATCTAATGGATTATGAATCTAATGGATCATAGACCTAATGGCTATTGGATCTAATGGCTATTGGTTCTAATGGATTATGGATCTAATGGATCAAAGATCTAATGGCTATTGGATCTAATGGCTATTGAAAGCGATGACAATTGAAACTTATTGATCTAATGGATTATAGATCCAATGGCAATTGGATCTAGAAACTATTAGATCTAATGGATTATGGATCTAATGGATTATGGATCTAATGGATAATGGATATAATGGTTACTGAAACTGATGAATCTAATGGATTATAGATTTAATAGATCATAGACCTAATGGCTATTTTATCAAATGGCTATTGAAACTGATGACAATTGAAACTGATGGATTCAATTTATTATAGATCCAATGGCAATTGGATCTAAATGCTATTGGATCTAATGGATAATGAATCTAATAGTTAATAGCTCTAATGGTTATTGAAAGTGATGGATCTAATGGATTATAGATCTAATGGCAATTGGATCTAAATGCTATTGGATCTAATGGATTATGGATCTAATGGATCATAGACCTAATGGCTATTTTATCAAATGGCTATTGAAACTGATGACAATTGAAATTGATGGATCTAATGGATTATGGATCTAATGGATAATGGATATAATGGTTACTGAAACTGATGAATCTAATGGATTATAGGTTTAATAGCAATTGGATCTAAATGCTATTGGATCTAATGGATCATAGATCTAATGGCTATTGGATCTAATGGCTATTGAAAGTGATGGACCTAATGGATTATAGATCTAATGGCAATTGGATCTAAATGCTATTGGATCTAATGGATTATGAATCTAATGGATCATAGATCAAATGGCTATTGAAACTGATGACAATTGAAACTGATGGATTCAATTTATTATAGATCCAATGGCAATTGGATCTAAATGCTATTGGATCTAATGGATAATGAATCTAATAGTTAATAGCTCTAATGCAAAATGCGCATAAAACAAATCTTACCTTCATTTGAAGAAGTATCATTGCCGTATTGAAAGAAAACCGAATACACTTCGGAGGACATGATGAACAGAAGTCGAACAGATTCGAGAGCAATATGAACACAACAACGAGTGGAGAGACAATGACATGAAGCAATGATGATGAATAGGGAAAATGACTAATTGCAAATAGCTAAAGCTATTAGCTATTATAATGACTAATGATCTCGTATTATCTTTACACAATGAGATCAAATTACACTATCTATATGACAAATGAGAGTATCATCACTTTGAATCAGGGGGAGGTTTGGAAGGATCGCTCGGCGCCTTCTCCTGAGCTTCTGTCTCCTGTGTCAATTTCGCAAACAGACCATCTGGCACGTTGAAAGCTTTAATTTTGGCTTCTTTTTCTTTGGCGCTTTGTTTTGCAGAGATATGTTTGGCAGAACTCTGTTTTGTAGAGCTTTGTTTTGTAGAGCTTTGTTTTACATAACTTTCTTTAGTAACACTACTTTTAGTGCCAGTGCCAGTACCAGTGCCAGTGCCAGTGCCAGTGCCAGTGCCAGTGCCAGTACCAGTGCCAGTGCCAGTACCAGTGCCAGTACCAGTGCCAGTACCAGTGCCAGTGCCAGTGCCAGTACCAGTGCTAGAACCACTTGTGCTAGGCTGTGGTTCAGATATAGAAGTAGTAGCACTTTTCTTTGCTAGTACTGGTGCAGTTGTAGTATTGGTGGTACCGATTGACTTTGACATACATTCAGTGGATTGATTGGGCAGTAATAGTGCCGGGATTATTTGATTCAAGGGAGAGTCAGTCACTGTGGGATTGCCAAATAGACTTGTTGCTTGGGTGGTTGATACTGACGGGGCACTTGGATCCAGTTGTGGCAGGGCTCGAACAGACAACTGTTGAGGTTCAGGTTGGGGTGTTGGAAATGGGGCTCCAATTGATGCTAGCGCTTTTGATAGTTGAGCTTGCGTAAAGGTAGGGAGTAGTGGCATAGGTGGTGTTTGAGTTTGCGGAGTTTGAGGTATAGTTGACGCAGTTGTAGATTTAGGTCGCCCAATTGGTAGTCGGACTTGCTCGTATGTTAGAGGTAAAGTTGACTCATATGTAGTTGGAGCTTGCACAATTGGAACTTGGGTTTGCGCAGTTGGAGGTAGAGTTGACGCAGTTGTAGTTGGAGCTTGCACATTTGGTGCTTGGGTAAGCGGAGTTTGAGGTAAAGTTGACGCAGTTGTAGTTGGAGCTTGCACAATTGGTGCTTGGGTACGCGAATATTGATGTATAGTTAACGCAGTTGTAGTTGGAGCTTGCACAATTGGAACTTGGGTTTGCGCAGTTGGAGGCGGAGTTGGCGCAGTTGTAGTTGGAGCTTGCACATTTGGTCCTTGGGTATGCGCAATTAGAGGTGAAGTTGACGCACTTGTTGGAGCTTGCACAATTGGTGCTTGGGTTTGCACAGTTTGAGGTATAGTTGACGCAGTTGTAGATGGAGCTTGCACATTTGGTACTTGGTTTTGAACATATTGAGGTAAAGTTGACGCAGTTGTAATTGGAGCTTGCACATTTGGTGCTTGGGTTTGCGCAGTTGGAGGTAGAGTTGACGCAGTTGTAGTTGGAGCTTGCACAATTGGAACTTGGGTTTGCGCAGCTGGAGGTAAAGTTGACGCAGTTGTAGTTGGAGCTTGCACATTTGGTGCTTGGGTTTGCAAAACTGATGCTTGGGTTAGCGCAGTTGGAGGCTGATTTGGCGCATTTGTAAGTCGAAGTTGCGCAGCAAGTGTTTGGATATTCGCAATTGGTGTTTGGATTTGCGTTGTTGGAATTGTAGGAATTTGATGTCGATATTGCTCGGTCTGTGCAAGGGCTGGAAAAATTGTGTGTCTCTGCTGATTTTGCGGAACTGGTTGTCGAGGTTGCGTAGGTTGAGCTTGGGTTGGCCCAACTAGTTGTCTAGTTTGCACAGCCACTGCTTGGTTTTGCGGAATTGTAGGTTGAAGTTGCGGTGTCGGTGTTTGGGTTGGTGAAACTGTTGGTCCTGCTTGCGGAGTCGGTGTTTTGGTTGGCGGAACTGTTGGTCGTGTTTGTGGAGTCGGTGTTTGGGTTAGCGAAACTGTTGGTCCTGCTTGCGGAGTCGGTGTTTTGGTTGGCGGAACTGTTGGTCCTGCTTGCGGAGTCGGTGTTTTGGTTGGTGGAACTGTTGGTCCTGCTTGCGGAGTCGGTGTTTGGGTTGGCGGAACTGTTGGTTGTGTTTGAAGAGTCGGTGTTTGGGTTGGCGGAACTGTTGGTCGTGTTTGAAGAGTCGGTGTTTTGGTTGGCAGAACTGTTGGTCCTGCTTGCGGAGTCGGTGTTTTGGTTGGTGGAACTGTTGGTCCTGCTTGCGGAGTCGGTGTTTTGGTTGGTGGAACTGTTGGTCCTGCTTGCGGAGTCGGTGTTTGGGTTGGCGCAACTGTTGGTCGTGTTTGAAGAGTCGGTGTTTGGGTTGGCGGAACTGTTGGTCGTGTTTGAAGAGTCGGTGTTTGGGTTGGCGGAACTGTTGTTTGTAGTGGCGCAGACTGTTTTAGGGTTTGCGCAATTAAATGTTGAAGTTGCGTAGGTGGAGCTTGTGTTTGCGCAATTTGAGAATGAGCTTGCTCAGTCGATGTTGGACTCGGATTAACCTGTTTATATACTTGCAGAATTGTCTCAGCTTGGAAAGGTGTAACTCCAACGACAGTGCCCTCTAATTGGGATTGTGTATCTGATAGTTTAGCTGACGCAATTAGAGACTGCGCAGCTGTAGATGAAGATTGCGCAGCTGTGGATGAAGATTGCGCAGCTGTGGATGAAGATTTCGCAACTGTAGATGAAGATTGCGCAGCTATGGATGAAGATTGCGCAGCTGTGGATGAAGATTTCGCAACTGTAGATGAAGATTGCGCAGCTGTGGACGAAGATTGCGAAGCTGTGGATGAAGATTGCGCAGCTGTTGATGAAGATTGCGAAGCTGTGGATGAAGATTGCGCAACTATAGCTCCAGATTGTGGAAGTTTAGCCTGCTGCTGAGTCAGAACCAACTGTCCCTCCTGCTTCATGACTCCCTGTGGTTGTAGAGGTTGCTGTTGTTGAGATATTGGATTTAATTTTGTTTTCTCCGGAATAAGAGCATGTGTTGATGGGCTCTTCTGGAGTTTGGGAGATTGAATCTGTTGTTCTTGAGATTGGGCTACTGTTGGAAATTGAGATGGTAGAGTGGTTTCGGTTGATCGGACAGGTCCTTTCGGTTGGGGATAGGAACGAGCTTGGTATTGGATATCGGGTTGAGATTGTGGCTGTTGTGGTTGTGTTTGTTGAGGCTGTTTTGGTAGTGGCTGCTGCTGTTGTTGTGGTTGTTGGGGCGTTTTTGGTGGTTGCGGTTGTTGCTGTGTTGGTTGAGGCTGTTTTGGTAGTTGCGGTTGTTGTTGTGTTTGTTGGGGCGTTTTTGGTAGTTGCGGTTGTTGTTGTGTTTGTTGGGGCGTTTTTGGTGGTTGCGGTTGTTGCTGTGTTTGTTGGGGCGTTTTTGGTAGTTGCGGTTGTTGTGTTGGTTGAGACTGTTTTGGTAGTTGCGGTTGTTGTTGTGTTTGTTGGGGCGTTTTTGGTAGTTGCGGTTGTTGTGTTGATTGAGACTGTTTTGGTAGTTGCGGTTGTTGTGTTGGTTGAGACTGTTTTGGTAGTTGCGGTTGTTGTTGTGTTTGTTGGGGCGTTTTTGGTAGTTGCGGTTGTTGTGGTGGTTGAGCCTGTTTTGAGGGTAGTTGCTGTTGTTGTTGTGTTTGTTGAGGCTGTTTTGGTAGTTGTGGCTGTTGTGGTGGTTGAGCCTGTTTTGAGGGTAGTTGTTGTGGCTGTTGTGGTGGTTGAGCCTGTTTTGAGGGTAGTTGTTGTGGCTGTTGTGGTGGTTGAGGCTGTTTTGGTAGTTGCGGTTGTTGTGTTGGTTGAGACTGTTTTAGTAGTTGCGATTGTTGTTGTGTTTGTTGGAGCGTTTTTGGTAGTTGCGGTTGTTGTTGTGTTTGTTGGGGCGTTTTTGGTAGTTGCGGTTGTTGTGGTGGTTGAGGCTGTTTTGGTAGTTGCGGTTGTTGTGTTGGTTGAGACTGTTTTGGTAGTTGCGATTGTTGTTGTGTTTGTTGGGGCGTTTTTGGTAGTTGCGGTTGTTGTGTTGATTGAGACTGTTTTGGTAGTTGCGGTTGTTGTGGTGGTTGAGGCTGTTTTGAGGGTAGTTGTTGTGGCTGTTGTGGTGGTTGAGGCTGTTTTGGTAGTTGCGGTTGTTGTGTTGGTTGAGACTGTTTTAGTAGTTGCGATTGTTGTTGTGTTTGTTGGAGCGTTTTTGGTAGTTGCGGTTGTTGTTGTGTTTGTTGGGGCGTTTTTGGTAGTTGCGATTGTTGTTGTGTTTGTTGAGACTGTTTTGAGGTTAGTTGTGGTTGTGGTTGTGTTTGTTGAGGCTGTTTTGAGGGTAGTTGCTGTTGTGGTTGTGTTTGTTGGGGCGTTTTTGGTAGTTGCGGTTGTTGTGGTGGTTGAGGCTGTTTTGGTAGTTGCGGTTGTTGTGTTGGTTGAGACTGTTTTAGTAGTTGCGGTTGTTGTTGTGTTTGTTGGGGCGTTTTTGGTAGTTGCGATTGTTGTTGTGTTTGTTGAGACTGTTTTGAGGTTAGTTGTGGTTGTGGTTGTGTTTGTTGAGGCTGTTTTGAGGTTAGTTGCTGTTGTGGTTGTGTTTGTTGAGGCTGTTTTGAGGTTTGTTGTTGTGGCTGTTGTGGTGGTTGAGGCTGTTTTGAGGGTAGTTGTTGTTGTTGTTGAGGCTGTTTTGAGGGTAGTTGTTGTGGTGGTTGTGTTTGTTGAGGCTGTTTTGAAGGTAGTTGCTGCTGTTGTTGTTGTGGTTGTTGTGGAGGTTGTTGTGGTTGTTGAGGCTGTATTGAGAGTTTTGGCTGTTTTGATGGCTGTGGTTGTTGTTGTGGTTGTTGAGGCCGTTTTGAAGGGTGTTGTTCTTGTTGTTGCGGTTGTGGAAGCTGTTTTGATGAATGTGGCTGTTGCTGTATTTGTTGAGGCTGTATTGATGAATGTGGTTGCTGAGGCTGTTTGTTAGGTAGTAGTGGCTGCTTGTTAGGTTTTAGAATCAGTTTTTTAGGTGGTAGAGGTACTTTGAATGGACCTTGTTGTTGATTCACAGATATTTCATCCCGTTTCGGCCTTTCAGCTTCCTCTAGTGCTCTGAGTTCGGCCCACACCTTTTTGAAAGCCGCCTTCAATCTCGGATGATGACAACAGATTGGCTTGTAAGCTGACCATTTTGTCCATGTTGTTTTACGGCTTTCATCCGTTAGAGTCGAAAGTCGACGGCAGAACGATAATTTCTTACCGTCCGGGGACACCTTGAACTGCAATCTCATTTCCAAATGTTTTTGTACCAGTTGAAACGCTCGTTGGTATCGTTGTTTTATCCTTCTTTGTTGTAGTAGTTTCGCCCATTTTTGTTTCTCCTCATCAGTTGTTGGCAACTTGTACTTGGCAGCAAGGTGTGCAAGGTGTGGCGGCAATACTCTCGGTTTTGGATTGGCCGGTTTCTTCATTTTGAACTTATCCGCCTCTATCTTGGCCATTTCCTCCAGAGCATCCAAATTAGCAAAACCATCCGGTTCCAGACCCTCAGGTCTCTGAGCATAAAACTCTTCACGAATAAGCCAATGTCTGTCCTGATCACTCATGTCAACATCAATTGCCCTATTCACAAAATCTCGATGTTTCGTGCAAAAGTCCACAATATCTTGCTTCGATTTGGTGCGCATAAAGTTGGCCACATCGGTGAGATTCTTTTTGGTGTAGTGCATTATGCCCGCCACCAGTAGGGTCACCTCCATTCGGGACCATGTTTTTGATTCATTTTGTTCGCACATGCGTTGATCGTAAAATTGGAAGGAAGGTGCTTGTTTTCGAAGTTGCTCACAGCCCTCCTCAATTGTCTGGTTGATCAGTTGAATGTGCTCACGACATTTGGTGGCCTTGCGGTGGGTTGACGCCGTGATTGGCTCCATTGTGTCACGGTTGGCTATGGTGTCGAGTGTGTGACTCATCAGGCGATTGTCCACGTAAAAGTCGTCGTGGAGTAGGTCGTTTCGCTCGGGAAAGGTGGTCAGGTAACGAAACATGGTCATTGTTTCTAGGATTTGAAGAGGGAAAGCGAGAATTAGTTTGGTGATCATAAAAATCGGGTCAGAAACAAAACTAGGTTCAAGTCAGAACCAAAAACTAGGTTCAGGTCAGAACCGAAAACTAGGTTCAGGTCAGAACTAAAAAACTAGTTACAGGTCAGAACTAAAACTAGGTTCAGGTCAGAACCAAAAACTAGGTTCAAGTCAGAACCAAAAACTAGGTTCAAGTCAGAACCAAAAACTAGTTTCATTTTAAAACCAAAAACTAGTTTCATGTCAAAACCAAAAACTAGGTTCATGTCAGAACCAAAAACTAGGTTCAGGTCAGAACAAAAAACTAGATTCAGGTCAGAACCAAAAGCTAGGTTTAAGTCAGAACTAAAAACTAGTTTCAAGTCAGAACCAAAAACTAGGTTCAGGTCAGAACCAAAAACTAGGTTCAGGTCAGAACAAAAAACTAGGTTCAAGTCAGAACCAAAAACTAGGTTCAAGTCAGAACTAAAAACTAGGTTCAAGTCAAAACCAAAAACCAAGATCAGGTCAGAACCAAAAACCAAGTTCAGGTCAGAACCAAAAATCCAAGTTCAGGTCAGAACTAAAAACTAGGTTCAAGTCAAAACCAAAAACCAAGATCAGGTCAGAACCAAAAAACCAAGTTCAGGTCAGAACCAAAAACTAGGTTCAGGTCAGAAACAAAACTAGTTTCATGTCAGAACCAAAAACTAGGTTCAGGTCAGAAACAAAACTAGTTTCATGTCAGAACTAAAAACTAGTTTCAAGTCAGAACCAAAAACTAGGTTCAGGTCAGAACCAAAAACCAAGTTCAGGTCAGAACCAAAAACTAGGTTCAGGTCAGAACTAAAAACTAGGTTCAAGTCAGAACCAAAAACCAAGATCAGGTCAGAACCAAAAAACCAAGTTCAGGTCAGAACCAAAATCCAAGTTCAGGTCAGAACTAAAAAAACTAGGTTCAAGTCAAAACCAAAAACCAAGATCAGGTCAGAACCAAAAACCAAGTTCAGGTCAGAACCAAAAACTAGGTTCATGTCAGAACCAAAAACTAGGTTCAAGTCAAAACCAAAAACTAAGTTCAGGTCAGAACCAAAAACTAGGTTCAGGTCAGAACTAAAAACTAGTTTCAAGTCAGAACCAAAAACTAGTTTCAGGTCAGAACCAAAAACTAGGTTCAGGTCAGAACTAAAAACTAGGTTCAGGTCAGAACTAAAAACTAGGTTCAAGTCATAACAAAAGAGTAGAATCCGGTCACAACAGCCACTCTCCGATCACTTACCATCTTCTATCCACGGCTTCGCCTTATTCTTATTATTCTCCTCCTCCACCAACATGTCCACATAGCTCATCCGCGGAAAAGTCTTGTCCCGATAGTAGTACTGATACAACTCAGCACAGTACTCAGGCTTGCCCCGCATCATGCCCAACTTATTCTCCTTGAAAATGGCCTTCTCACAGTAGCTCCGCTCATTGATGCTCATTCTCTTGACCTTCTTCACCTGGAAGCCCATCTCCTCAAGGGCACTTTTAGTGCAATACCCACTGAGCACCAGCTTGTACAGTGAATCTTCCTCGTTGTAGTTGTTTCGCATCAGCGCCGAATCCATGTAATCAACCAGATCATGTGGCAGGGCCCAGGGCACCCGGCGCTTGTACTGGTACCAGGACCACATCAGTTCATCGGGCTCAGTATTGGCCGGGGGCTCGAGTAAGGCTGGATTGTTCTTCGGTGGGATGTAGTCCGGCACTTCCACCTGGAACTTGGCACCTTTGCGTGGGTCTATATAGTGCTTGACTGGAATGAGATAGGTGGGCGCAACTTCGTTTTTATTAGTGTGTGCTTGGGATCGAGTATTCACCGACGGGCGATAGCGACTGTCGTGCAGTTGCTCATCGTCTGATAAGTGAGACATGATGAAGATGAGTTGATGAAGATGAGTTGATTAAATGAGTTGATGAAATGAGTTGATGAAATGAGTTGATGAAGATGAGTTGATGAAATGAGTTGATGAAATGAGTTGATGAAATGAGTTGATGAAATGAGTTGATGAAATGAGTTGATGAAGATGAGTTGATGAAATGAGTTGATGAAATGAGTTGATGAAATCTGATAATAAATAGAAGAGATTAACAGTTTACGCTTTCAACTAATAAAAAAATCAATTACCTGGTCAAACGCCCAGATGTACAATTTGGGAAATTTTCTGTTAATTCAGTTTAAAAGAAATTTTCCTGGTAAGATTAAGACAATAATTTAGATGTGAAATACAAAATAGAAGATGTAAAAAGATTAAGGCTCTCTACTAAAAAAAAGAGAACACTTACCTGATTAGATAAAACATTTCGTAAAATTTCCGTTAATTCAGTGAAAATAAGAAAGAAATCTTCCCAGAAAGATTAAGACATAATAATCTAGATATGAAATAGAAAAGGTTGACAGTTAACTCTCTCTACTAATAACAGAGAGTACCTACATGGGCAAAAAACACTCAAAAAATCAATTTGGGAAATTTTCTGTTAATTCAGTTTGAAAAAAATCTTCCTGGTAAGATTAAGACATAATAATCTAGATAAGAGATATAAAATCTTATATTAGAAATAAACTATAATAAAAACAAAACCAAAACTAAACTAAACAAAAAAACAAAGTAAAAAATCAAATTACATTATCGTAAATTTTCCGTAAAGATAAAATCAAATCAAAACGAAAAGAAATCTTCCAAGTAAGATTAAGAAACTGGTTAAATAATCTAGATAAGAGAAAAAATGGTTAAATAAACGAGTAACAAAATATATAGCAAACTTACAGCAAAAAACAAATAAAATCAAATAAAACAGTAAATTTCCGGTTAATCACTGCAACTCAAAGAGAAATCTTCCCCGAAAACATCAAGATAATCTAGATAAGACAGCAAAACATTAGAATTCCGATTTTTAAATAACAGTAATTAAAATGCTCCGGTATAATAAGAAAAAAAAAATACTTACAACAAGGATCAAGTTACAATTTCGTAAATGTTTTGTAAAACTGTGAAAATCGATAAGAAATCTTCCCGGAAAGATCACCAGATACTAAAAGTTGCATAAGAGATAAGAAATTTGCGTAAATAGATAAGAAAATTATTACCTGAGTAACGTTTTTGTCCAAGTGAGTGAAAGTGGAATCCTCTCTGCCAGACTGGAATAGCATAATAACAAGGAAAACGGCTATTTTAACCCATGTAAATGAGAGTATGTGCAAAATGGGTAGAAATAGTCGATTTTTTAAAATTACATTATTTTCAGTTATTTTGCGTTTTTACGTTTTTTATTGGGTTTTATTAATTTTTAAATCACAAAATTAGATAATAGATTAAGGTTAGATAACATATTGCACGTAAAAATAGGTAAATTGTAAATACGCATGCGCGATTTTGTTTAAACGTGAGAAATAGTTTTGTAATTTGAGTCAAATGTTTAGATTTCGGCGATTTTTGGTGGTTGGACGGATTCTTTTTCTGGGAACTTCTTATCTGGACTGTTGATCTTTCCGGGAATATTCTCAGGAACTGGAATTGTGACCATCGCACCCTTCGGACCGGATCCTCCAAGTGAAACTTGATAACCATCATAACGACGGGGTTTCTCGCCAGTAGAACAAAGACCAACCATAGGCAGCTCCTTACTATCAGATCTACTGATAACAATACGTGGAATACGAATAGAGAATCGATTAGTACGTGTATGATAGTGGCGAGGGGCGACACGATCGTACAATCGATAGTTGCCTGCATTGCTACGACGACGACTTCCGTTGCACCACAATCGATAGGCACGTGCCACAAGGCAGAAGATTATGCAGATAAGGATGAGAGCTCCAACGATAACGATCGTGATGCATGCGAGACCATTGAAATCGTTCATCAAATTAGGAACGATTACTTCATCTAAATATTAAAAATGATTAGAATTTGATCAGATAAAAAGAAGATAAATCACCCGAAAATTGAGGAGCAGCCGTAACTGGAACTTCGAGAGATTTGTCCGAATCATCTCCGTGGTGAATTTTCATTGCAATTGAGGTGGTGGTCATCCTGAAACAGTTTTTTAAGAGAGAATCTATCGAAATTCAAATTCGAAATCCTAAAAGTCAATTCGAAATACTAAACTCGGATTTCACTAAAGCAGGAGATTTTATACTAAAGACTCGCCCTGGGCGTCATTACCATCATCATCTGCGTCGTTTATTTAATTAACCAGGAGATCATATTTCATCAATTTAAACAAATTTAAATTATTATCGATAGTAGTCGTTTATCACTAATCGATGAAATTCAATTTAAAATTAATTAAAAAAATAAATCGATTATGATCCTTTAGCTATCGTTCATCACAAATCGATTAAAACTAATTTTCAAAATAATTTTGAATTTCGTAAATTACTAATATATAGGCTTCGTCCATCACTAATTGATTTTATTCAATTTTTAATAATTAAAACATTTATTTGCTAGTAATCTATTGTATTCGTTCATTAAATTCAATTAAATTATTTTTTTTGTGGATTCCAGGTAATTTTTTTCAAAATTATTTAATTTATTGAATTTAATCGAGATATTAATCTATTGCATTCGTTCATTACATTAGATTAGATTAAATTTTAATATTTTTATATAATTTAAATTAAAATTATTTAATTTATTGAATTAAATTGACAGTAATCTTTACCATTAAATTGATTAAATTGAATTTTAAATTATTTAATTAATTTTGATTTTAAAATTTAATCTATGATATTGTTTAATATTTTTCATCATTAATCGATTAAATTTAATTTTAAGATATTTAAATGATTTATTTAAATAATTTAATTTAAATCCAAAAATTATTTAAATCTTTGAATTTCACCGATAGTACTCGTTCATTACTTTCGATTAGTGTGCAGTAGCGTTAGTTTTATGATATTTTGTGGTAGCAGCAAATGGGGGCGGTAACGCACAAATTGAAATCTTGTTTTATATAGAAATATGTTGGTAACGTTCTTTATGAATATATTATTTTGTGTGTAGTAGCGCTCCCAGGTTTAATATTCTGAATACGTACATTTTCCCGCTTTTTCGTCTGTTGTTGTGTTATGTTGTGGCTGTAGTAGTGGTACAGTTGTGTTGTGTTTGTGTTGACATGTGTTTTAATTGTCTGTAATAACCTTTTTTATTTCCCGGTTTTGCTTCTTTTTTCAAGGTATTTATCTTCTTATCTAATTAATCTGATGTATTCTATTCCCGGGGAATATTACCCTATCTATAGATGCCTTTACGGGAAGATTCCATACGAACGGACAGTAAATACGAGGATGGTGATGAATACGAATATGAGGAAGGAGGATTTGATGATGGTGGATCTCACGAAAATGATGAGGATGATAGTACCCATCACGCGGCAGATAATATCTCCTTTAGCGATACGAAATCGGATCAAGTCCTGTCTAGTCAGGTGGTGGCTACTTTATCGGATTTGGGTCACTACAATCGGATGACCAATACGTATCAGTTGAATCATCGAGATGCGGGATCCTGTTTGAAGGATTTTATTCGATTTCTCAGGAATGATGGACTCAACTTTCTGGTGAGACGACAGATGGGTATGTTTTTTTATATATTTTATATTTTTTTAAAATCTATTTATTAATATCTATATTAATTTTTAAAGGTATAAATATTCGACGGTGTTTTTAAGGATTTTTCTGTTGATTTTCTACTGTTTTTAAAATTGTGTTTTTTGTGTATTTTGATTTGATTGAGGATACTCTTCTTCTTATGGTTATGGATCCTATAGTTGGGAATAGGGATTCTCTTCTCAATTATATATTGTATCTATTGTGTTTAGTTTTAAATGAGGATTATTTTATTAGGAATGAGGATTCTCTTTTCTCTGTTTTCTATTTTGTTCTGTCTAATACCCTTTGGGTCCTAGGGTTTACTGGCTAGTTAGGATTGTTCTCTCTTGTCTATCTAGGAATGAGGATTTTCTATTTAGGATTGAGGATTTTCTATTTAGGAATGGGGATTTTCTATTTAGGAATGAGGATTATTTAGTTTATTGTTATAGGATTAAGGATTGACTATTCCTATATTCCGTTTCTATTGACTTATTAGGAATAATGAGGATTGTTCTATATATATTGTATATTTACGATTTAGGGTTCTAGGAGTTAGGATTCTTCTTCCTTTTGTCTATTGTCTAAATAGGAGTTAGGGATCTTCTGTCTTTTATCTATCTAGGAATGGGGATTTTCTATTTTGGACTGTAAATTCCTTATGTCTATGGTTTTTATTATGTAGATGAGATCTCGAGTCCGAGGAATGTTTTCTTTAAGTTGAGGATTCTCTTCTCTGTTTCCTATTTTGTCCTTAACCGAGATTTAGGAGTCACCTGTTAATTACGAGGATTATTTTCTTTAATACCTATTGGGTCTATTGTAGGAATGAGGATTCTTTTTGTCTCTTATCTATTTAGGATTGAGGGTTCTTTTGTCTCTTATCTATTTTGATTTAACCCATTTCTAATCACATTTTCCCTCTCCCCCCTTCCAGGCATATCCAACATTGTATCGAACGATCTACTGCCCATCGTGGAGCAGCACACAGTCAATGCCCAGTCGGGCGCCATCACGGAAGTCTCCAAATCGATCATGGACAAGGTGATTCGTCTCCTCGTGGATCTGACCAACCCTACCATGCTGCACTACAAGAATCAACAGGCGCCCAAAGAGGACAAACACGAGGTGCAGATCTACATGGAGTTGCAGCAGATGTTGTATCAGTACAAGTGCGCCTTTGCACTGCACAAGCGCTTCTGGATTGTACTGTCGAAGCATCTCACCAGGATACTCGAGTTGGAGGAAGAGGAGAGACAGGTGAGAGGATTGTGCTTGGGTATTGTGTGTATGGATTGAGCAATGTATTTGGTTGTGCCTATACTGTTGATTATATAGGATAGGATTGAGGATTGTGTTTAGGAATGTAACTAGATTGAGGATTGTTTACTTCTATGTATTGTAGATAGGAATGAGGATTGTTAGGATTGAGGAATGTTTACTACAACTATGTATTGTAGATAGTAGGATTGAGCTTTTGCGGATTGCATGTAAATGCAGGATTGCTTATTGTATTAGGTATTGTCTGTGTTGTTTAGGATTGAGGATTGTGTTTAGGAATGTCTAGCTATTGATTGAGGAATCTATTCTATGTTTTGGATTGAGGATTGTTGACTACTGCTATGTATTGTGGACAGGAATGAGGATTGTTTAGGATTGAGGAATGTTTACTACAACTATGTATTGTAGATAGTAGGATTGAGCTTTTGCGGATTGTATTGGGATTGCTCTCTATAGATAGGATTGAGGAATGTACTTTGTTTTCTATATGTTAAAGTATGGATTGTTTTGGTTAGGATTTAGGAATGCTTACTACTCTTCTGTATTGTAGATAGTAGGATTGAGCTTTTTGAGGATTGTGTTTTGTACTGTCTATGTTGTGCCTATAGTATAGTATTGATTAGGATTGAGGATTGTGTTAAGAATGTCTATGTTAATAGTAATGTAGGTTAGGATTGAGGATTGTCAGTTTTGAGAACAGGATAGGATTGTGTGTGTGGATTGTCATGTTGGGATTGTGCGCTATTGAGGAATGTATATGTTTTTGAGGATTGTTTATATTCCTTTTGCTAATGTTTCTTTTTACCTCTCCCCCATCCAGGTCGAGGACGGTCTCATGTTTGAACGTATCATTGTGCTCATTCGAAACGTCCTACACATTCCCCTAATGGACACGGCCACCACCGAGGACATCAACGCCCACGACCGTGTCATTGAGCAGATGCACCACGCAGGCATACTCGACATTCTGCAGTACATGATCTCGGCTGACGAGTACAAGGACTATTGCTTCCATCTGGCCGAGATACTCTACCTACTGTTTCGTGAGCAGAGTGCCGAGTTTTTGGCTAAATCGGTGGAGGGCGATCCACTCGCCTCGGCACATCTCGACAAGGAGACCCGGGACCAGCTGTTGGCCAGCTCGGGTAGAAGTTCCTTTGAGGTGGAGTGCGATCGGAAAGAGATGGACGAGGTGAGGCTAAGGGATCGGCAGATTAATGCAGTGATTGCGGCCAAGTTTGATGCTAAGAGTGCGAGTAATAGGTAAGTGGACTTGTTTTACTTTTCTCAATTCTGTTGATATTCCTCAGTTTTATGAACATTCCTCAAAGCCTGCCATTCTATGTAGGATACAATCCTCAATCAGCCATTCCTCAAAGATGCTTGTTCTTAAGATCAATAGTGCCAATTTGTCTAGTTGTTGTTGATACAACACGGTCCTAAATAGACTATTCTATTTGTCATTAGATGTTAGACAGAATAGACACGATCCTCTATTGCTATTTGACACGATAGGCTATTTCCTATAGATATTAGACGCTCAATAGGAAGAATCGATACATTAGAATATACGATAGGTTGTTACCTATGACCGTTAGGCATTAGATCCCAATAGACACGATAGTCTCTTATCCATAACCATTAGCCATTAGACACGATAGGTTGTTACCGGTAACCGTTAGCCATTAGATCCCAATAGACACGATAGGAATTGGCATTAGCCATTAGACACGATAGGGTTATTGCCGATAGCCATTAGATACCAGTAGACACGATAGGAATTGAGCATTAGCTATTAGACACGATAGGGTTATTGCCGATAGCCATTAGATCCCAATAGACACGATAGGAATTGGCATTAGCCATTAGACACGATAGGGTTATTGCCGATAGCCATTAGCCATTAGATCCCAATAGACACGATAGTCTCTTATCCATAACCATTAGCCATTAGACACGATAGGTTTTTACCCATAACCGTTAGCCATTAGATCTCAATAGACACGATAGGAATTGAGCATTAGCTATTAGACACGATAGGGTTATTGCCGATAGCCATTAGATCCCAATAGACACGATAGGAATTGAGCATTAGCCATTAGACACGATAGGGTTATTGCCGATAGCCATTAGATACCAGTAGACACGATAGGAATTGAGCATTAGCCATTAGACACGATAGGGTTATTGCCGATAGCCATTAGATCCCAATAGACACGATAGGAATTGAGCATTAGCCATTAGACACGATAGGTTTTTACCCATAACCGTTAGCCATTAGATCTCAATAGACACGATAGTCTGTTACCATTAGCTATTAGACACGATAGGCTATTACCGATAGACATCAGACACAATAGACACAATAGGCTGTTACCCATTAGCCATTAGTAATTTGACACATTAGAAGAATCTAACCTTCAATTCAAAAATGACACAATAGACAATTGTCGAGAACCGTTAGCCATTAGATTCAATGAGACAGAGTGGACGATCTCAAAGTGCTCTTGGACACAAACGGTAATTGCCGTTAGCCATTAGACATTAAGCTATATTTGCTATTGACATTAGACAGAATAGACACAAAAGGAAAAAGCAGTTAGCCATTAGACACATTAGAAGACTCAATCCACAATTCTATTATACAATAGGCAATTGCCGATAACAGTTAGCCATTAGATTTGCATTAGACAGAATAGACTCAATAGACTATTACCTAAGCTCATAAACCATTGGTTTCAATAGACAGAATAGACGATCCTCAATTGCCATTGGATACCAAAAGCAATTGCCATTAGTCATTAGACACAGTGGATAGAATAGAGTATATCTCCATTAGTCATTAGCTATTAGATGCTAGATTAGAAAATATGCAATTTTTACAATCATCAATCCTATCCTACATACTCGATAATACACAAAAAGTACTGTCTGCGCAGACAATCCTCAATTTAGACAATCCTAAGTAGACAATCCACAATCCTAGACAATACCAACAATCTTGTACCTTTACAATCAACAATCCTATCTAACCCATTCTAATCTTCCTATATCTCTTACCCCCACCTAGATACGCCCGTCCCACGTACGTAGTAAAGAACATGAAGTCCATCTCTGACCGAGACATCATCTGTCACCAGCCGTACATGAATCCCGAAGTGGAAATTGATCTCAATCGTAACAAGTCTGCGAAAATGCGCGCCCGTAACCGCCGTCCAATGGCCGAGAATATGGACAACTCGGACGCACTGGGTGTGCAGAGGATTCATCGGTCGAGTCGCAAGTTGAGACTCATTCTGCATGAGTTTTGTCAAAAGTTCCTGGCGGACTGTTACAATGGATTCATGGGCACGGTGAAGGCGAACTTGAGTCGAGGCGCGGCACAGGATCACGATGAGACGTACTATGTGTGGGCGATGCAGTTCTTTATGGAGTTTAATCGGTGAGTAGGGGGTTAATTCCTCAATCCTAGGAAATCAAATCAAATCAAATCGATCTAATTCCTCAATCTTTTCCCATCCTCACAGCCATCGACCCAAAGCCACCGCCGAAGAGCGTTACCGTCAAGTATATGAAACAATGGCCACCTCTACCTTCCACTACCTACAAACCCTCGTAGACGATTACCTTGACCATCTAGCACAGAAGAAGTTGTTTAAACTGGAAATGTCTGACTGGTCGAAACGACTGCACTGTGCCCTACGATCCTATCGGGAGTTGCTTTTCTCCCTCTCGACCCTGAGTGGACTCGATCTGGTTGAGGCTCAGAAGATGTGTCATCGCATTAAGCAGGATATCTTTACGGAACCGGACTATCGGGAAATGTTGCTGCGGTTGCTGCAGGCGTACAATGAGGAGAGGATGTCCAAGGCCTACTTGAGGGATTTGATTGAGACGAATCATGTGTTCTTGAAAATGTTGGACTATCACGCAAAGATTAGTTTCGATTTTAAGGTTTGTGGGATGGGATTGAGGATGATATTCTAATTTAACTTTTTCTTTTTCAGGTCAAATTCAAGAAGCGCAAAAGGAAGGCGCCTAAAAAGGCTAAGAAATCTGACGAACCCGAACCGGAAGTTGAACCCGAGGAGGAGCCCGTGAATCCTGACGAACTGTGGACTGAGTTGATTGATGAAGTGTCGAATGTTCTTCAATCGAAAACCTTATCAGAAGAATCGGTCATTGGTGAACACGAAGAACTGAGGGAACTGTTTGATCCACTCACGGATGCGTCGCTTGATGATCAGAAGTTGGGTGCAATGAGAAAAGTTTGTCAGCTTCTCAGGAAGAAGGAGGTGGAGTCAGCGATTCGGCTTTTCCGTGAAGCTAGACATGCGCTGGCTGGGCTGGATGATGAGAATGCTTTTGGGGAGATTGGTATTGCGCCCGAGGATGAACTGTTGGCACTGAATGAGGTGATGATGGTCGAGTTTCCTGAGGAGGAGAAGAAGAAAAAGGTTCAAGAGGAGGAGAATTATGAAGAGGTGGATGAGGAGGAGGAGGTAAGTTGATTGGGGGATTGGATTGGGTTGTGGAATGTCTGGATAGGGTTGAGGATTTTATGGTTAAAGCTTAAGATTGAACAAGGAAGTATTGAGGATTTTGCATTTTGTAGAGGAAGTATTGAGGAATATCTTTTGTATAGAGGATTGTACTTTGAACAAGGAAGTATTGAGGATTGTGTATTGTAACACACATTGCATAGGTAGAGAGTATTGAGGAGTGTCTGAAGATTTGATGTACTGAGAAATTGTGAGTATTCAGGAATGTATTAGGATAGGATTGTTGATTTGTGCTTGCGATTGCTGAAAGATTTGTTTGAGGCTTGTTTTGATTGGGATTGGTGTGTCTTATAGGATTGAGGAATGTGCTTCATACGGGAAGTATTGAGGATTGTGCATTGTAGAAGTATTGAGTGTTGAACTTTTTATAGATAAGAGTTAGGATTGTACATAGTTTTGTAAGTATTGAGGAATGTACAGACATTAGTGAGGATTGTGCATTGTTGAGGAAGTATTGAGGGCTGTACTTTGTATGTAGGTATTGAGGAATGTGAGGATAGTTGCGAGGAATGTTCATTGAAGAAGTAATGAGTGTTGAACTTTGTATAGATCAGTTAGGATTGTACATAGTTTTAAAAGTATTGAGGAATGTACAGACATTAGTGAGGATTGTGCATTGTACAGGAAGTATTGAGGGTTGTACCTTGTATTGATAAGAGTTGGGATTGTACATTGTTTTGGAAGTATTGAGGAATGAGGATTGTATAGGAAGTATTGAGGAATGTGCTTTGTGCATAGGTATAGACACCTATTGTCTAGTTAGGAATGAGGATTCTACTATCTATTGTTAGTATTGAGGATTCTCCAGTTAGGAATGATGATTGTCGTTTATGATTAGCTAGAATTGAGGATAAAGATTCTTTGTTTAACTGTTTTTAATGCTCGTTTTTACCTCTCCCCAACAGGAAGAAGAAGCCTTCCGTTCGTCGAGTATGCACGAAGCAGCCTTCTCCCTTGAGGACACTGTCCGCCGGTACGCCCATCCCAATGTACTCCGAGCCTATCGACTCATGTTGCGCAACTACAAGTCCAACTCGATCATGACCAATCACTCTATTGTGCGCATGCTCTATCGCATTGCTGTCGACCTGAAGATGGTGCCAATGTTTTACAACTTTGGATACTTTCTCATATTTGAGAGTATACTCGCTGATCCACTGTATGCGCCTGCGCGTGCGCCAACCAAGAAGCCGTCATCCTCACTCGAATCGGTTGTGGAAGAGCTGGGTCAATTTGCCCGGTTTGTCACGCGCAAGTTTTTCAAACTGCTCGAGAAGTATCCAAACATTCCGTGTGAGCTGTGCTTTGCGGCCAACTCTCGGGACTCGTATGCAATGGAAATGGGCTTCGATGAGCAACAGGTGGCGGCACTGTTGAAGGAAAAGAAGAAGAAGATTCTGTGGACGGACGAGCAGGAGTTGGAGTTGGAAGTGCTGGTGAAGGAGTGTCGTGAGAAGGTGGTGGCCACCAACAAGGAGAAGGATCTGGTCGATTTGGTGCAGGAGAAGTTGATGGACGAGAGCAAGACACGAAGACAGATTTTGAAGAAGTTGAAGGAAATGGTGAGTTGGTGGGGGTTGGGTTGTGGATTTGTTGGATTGAGGAATGGTGAGATGGGATTGAGGGATAGTTTGTTTGAGGATTGTTCATTACAGGAATGATAGATAGGATTGAGGATTGTATTGTTTGAAGGCAGGATTGTACTGATAATAGTAAGGATTGAGGAATGGTGAGATGGGATTGAGGGATAGTTTGTTTGAGGATTGTTCATTACAGGAATGATAGATAGGATTGAGGATTGTATTGTTTGAAGGCAGGATTGTACTGATAATAGTAAGGATTGAGGAATGGTGAGATGGGATTGAGGGATAGTTTGTTTGAGGATTGTTCATTACAGGAATGATAGATAGGATTGAGGATTGTATTGTTTGAAGACAGGATTGTACTGATAATAGTAAGGATTGAGGAATGATGAGATGGGATTTAGGAATGTACCAATATACAGATAAGAGCTAGGATTGTACATTTGATGGATAGGATTGTGGATTGTATTTTGCAAGGATTGTACAGCTCTATGAGAGGATTGTCTTGGTAGTATTGGTAGGATTGTGGATTGTGTGAAGATTGGATGTACTGATGATAGTGAGGATTGTACAGATTGGATTGTCGTTGATTAGCTTGTTACTGGTTGAGGAATGGTGAGATGGGATTGTGAGGATTGTGCATTACAGGAACGATAGATGGGATTGTATTGTCTGAATATAGATTGCATACTGATGATAGTGATTGAGGATTGAGTATTGTACCGATAGGATTGTTTGATTGATATATCCCACAGGATTGAGGATTGTGGAATGCACTTTGAATAAATAGAATTGAGGATTGTTCAAATAGCAGCTAGGATTGTGCATTGTAGAGGAAGTATTGAGGATTTGATTTTGTGTAGGTATTGAAGAATGTGTTGACAATACAATGAGGATTGTGAATTATACTTTACATAGGAAGTATTTTGAAAGGATTGTACAGTTAAATGTAAGGATTGTATAGATTGGATTGCGGAATGTACATTGTATTGCACTGCATATGTAGAATTGAGGATTATATGGATAGTAAGGATTGAGCAATGTACTGATTGGATTATGGATTAGCTTGTACGTTTGAGGATTGTTTTGATTGGGATTGGGATTGTTATAGAGAATTGAGGATTGAGCAATGTAGATTACATAGATATAAATGAGGATTGTGTATTGTTGAGGAAGTATTGAGGAATGTGTACAGACATTAGGATTGAGGATTGGGTTATCTTAGAATTGATGATTATTATATCTTTAGTAGCGATGATCTGATCTAATGTTAACCAAATCTTTTGTTTTCTTCTTACTTAGGGTCTACTTCAAGAATCGGACCTGAAAACGAAGACCAATTGGAAGGGACCCGCTTGGACTGTGGAAGAGTTGGTCGAACTGCGACAGTTGTACCAAAAGTTCAAGGATGTTCAGGATTTCTCTGAATTTGCACCTTCTCTTCCCATCGTTCAAGAGGATTCTGCTGATAAGCCACCGCCATTGACAACTACGATTGAGGAGAGTTTCTCGGTTGAGCCGCCTCAGGCAGTTTCTGTTGAGGAGGATCAAGATAAGGAAGTGTCGGAAGAAGGTTCTAAAGATGTGGATAAAACTTCCAAGGAGCCGTCCACAGATGACGTACCCGTTCAAGATGATGATGATGAAGCTTCTTCTGATAAGAATAAGAAGGTTCGACATCCGAAACCGAAACGAGCCGACATTATCGATGCCATCCTTCAAAGTCTGACAACCCGTGATAAGCGCAACCGACGACAAGTGATGCGACAACTCAAGTCAATGGTAACGTTATCTATGAATAATAAAATGTTTTATCTAATCTTGTCTTTATTTACAGAACATTTACGATCATTCGGGCGGAAAGAAGTGGACACCCGAACACTTGGAAGAGCTGAGGACAGTGTTTTGTAATCTGTTTATTGACTATAAGGAGTACCGAGATAAGGAAGAGGAGGAAACTTTACGGAAGGAAGAGGAAGAAAGTACCCGAAATGATGATGAGGTAAGTTCCCAGAAAGATGAGGAAAAGTCATCTGATATGAAGGAAAAGAAGAAGAGGAAAGTCCTGATTGATGATGATGATTCTGGTATGGAAGAAGAGGAGGATAGTTCCAAGAAGAATCAAGAGGATCTGGAAGAAAGTTCCCAGAAAGAAGGCGAAGAAAGTTCTCGGATGGAAGTGGGCCAGGAAAGTTCCGGCAAGAATGAGGACAGTGACCCTCAAGATGAACAATCGATTGATAAGGAATCAATGAAGAAGAAGAAGAAGCGAGCCGTACTTTTCGATTCTGATGATGAAGTAGAGGACGAAAGTTTCAAGAAGAATAAAGAGGGTGATGAAGAAAGTTCTCGGAAAGATGAGGAAGAGGAAAGTTCCCGTAAGAATGAAGATAAGAAGCAAGAATGTTCCCGAGAGGATTTCAATTTTAGTCTCAAATTTCAGTCCAAATTCAGTGATAAGTCCAAAAGTTGGAGTCAAATTTTGAGACAATTGAAGAAGATGGTAAGTGTTGATAGGATTTTGTCTTGATTTTGTCTTATCTTTTTGTCTTTTCTTATCTATCTATCTAGGGATTCGATGAATCGCTCAAAACGATGGGTCTTAGCAAGGCTGGTGGAAAAGGTGGAAGAGGAAACGATGAGAAGAAGAGTACCTTTGTTGGTAATGAATTTGTGGATAGTTCAGGAAGTTCTGATGAGGAGGAAGAGGTGGAGAGACCGGAAGTTGATGATGATTCTTCAGATGATGAAGGTCAAAGGTTCAAAGGGACAAATCGAGGTCATCACGCACTACTAAGAACTATTCCATGTTTGAACGAGAGGATGTTGTGGTGCAGTACGATTCTGAGGATGATGAAGATGATTCTCGTAAAGTGTCCACCACCACCATCAAGGCTTCCAGAACTTCGATGGAATTGTCAGCGATTCTTGAGGATATTCCTGATGTGGTGGAGGATGCATCGCAACAACCGGAAGAAACGAATGTGATCAAGTCTTCTGAGGTCAAATCTTCTGTACCCAAATCTTCCGTGAGCCTCGAAGTTGACGAGTCTGAGTCTGCGCAGAAGAAGAAGGCGAAATTGTCCGAGAATAAAAAGAAGCTGGAAAGATTGCGACAGTTTATGATCAACAATGATAATGGTGAAGATGAATCTGATGATGAGGAAGAGGAGGAAAGTTCTCCAAAGGAAGAAGAGGAAAGTTCTCGGAAAGAGGAGAAAGTTGCTGATAAGAAAAAGTCATCATCATCTGATAAGAAGAAGAAGAAGAGGAAAGTCCTGATTGATGAAGATGATTCTGATAAGGAAGAAGAGGAGGAAAGTTCCCGTAAAGATGAGGACAGTGATTCTTCTTCTGTTCAAGATGAACCGATTGATAAGAAGAAATCGATGATGAAAAAGAAGAAGCGAGCCGTACTGATTGATTCTGATAATGAAGAGGAAGAGGAAAGTTCCCTGAAAGATGAGGAAAATCTATCTCATAAGGAGAACGATGATGAAGATGATTCTCTTGATAAGAATCAGAATCCTCGATCGAACAAGAGAAAATTGATGGATTCGGATGATGAGGAGGAGGAGGAAAGTTCCCGGAAGAATGAAGATAAGGACGATTCGATGATGATGCAAGTGGATGATGATAAGGAAGAGGAAGAAAGTTCTTATCAGTCGAAGAAGAACAAGAAGAAGAGGGTCATTCTCGATGATGATGATGAGTGATGGACGATTGTGTTAGTGATTTTTATCATTGTCAAGTAATGAACGATACTACCGATTGTATTACATATTGAATCGTGCATCACTATTACGTTTTTATCTATTTTTCTATGTACATTGATAAGTAAATAATAAAATAAATTATTTTTTATACTACGGCTATTTCTAACTTATTGTGATTTTATCAAATTAAGGTTCTTTTTATCTAATTTTGATTTTATCAAATTGCGACTATTTCTACCTAAATGACATTTTCGGCTATTTCTACCTTAGTGTGTTAAAATAGTCTTTTTGAACTTGAATCTTATCTCCTTTAGTTTGTTTGCTATGTAAAGAGGACGACGTTGCTTTGTCTGTTCTCATTTGCGGTTTTGTCTTGTGCCTTTGCTGATCGTCTCTTCTCTTTTCTTGTTCATCATCAACCAAAGATGCAAACTTTTTGCCTTTTTACCGTTTTCCTGTTGACGACACTTCTGGCCTTAAGTCTTTCGGGCATTCTCGGTATCGAAGAAGAAGATGCGAAGATTGTCAATGGAAGTAGTACTGCTGGCGATGGTAATACTCGAGCCTCAGATCTTCGGGAATCGCCACCATCACCTTCTTCTGGTACGTCCATCTCTTCAAGCTTTTCCAGCTCTTCCGACTCTTTCTGTACTGCCAACTGTGCTGCCCAGCGGGTCGACCCATTGGAGTATGAACTTTTTCTCGAGTCTATGTATGGTACGCAGAAGGCTCGTGAACGGTACTTTCAACGAATCGGTCATGTGAAGAAATCGTCTTTCCCGGATCAACCCAATGCGGGTCAACCCAACTCTGGTCAACCCGCCACGGGTCAACCCAACTCTGGTCATCTCACCTCTGGTCAAACCAACCCGACTCAACCCGCCACGGGTCAACCCGTCAGCCATCGACCCAGCTTTGAGCTCACCCTGCGCAAGTACAACTTTTCCTCTCACGTTCAATTTGAGGAAGAGTTTGACTGTGACCTGACCCATCTCACCCGCTGTGAGTCGACCCTACTGCAGAAGGTGGCCCTGATCATTAGCAATCTGTCCCAGGAGGAGGTGCTCGCCATTTGTCAGTCGGTGGACGATGAGTTCAAGAATTGTCTGCTGCGGTATGCGGAAAAGTGTGAACAGAAGATGAGTCTCGATGCGTTTGTGGTGCTGAAGCATATTATTGTGAGCAATAATGACACGATCATGACCTGTCACGATAAGGAACTCGACTGGCTTGGATCCGATATGGGCTTGGAAGGTGGTGAGTAATGGGTGGGCGTGGGGTTGGGGTTGGTTGGGGAATAGAAGGTAATTTGGGTTGGGGTTTGGTTAGATTGGTATTCAAACAGTAGAGCTTTAGGTTATTTAGTTTGGATTAAGGATTGTGCTTTATATGGGAAGTGTTGAGGATTGTGTAGGAAGTATTGAGGAATGTATAGAAAGTACTGAGGATTGTGTAGGAAGTATTGAGAATTGTGCTTTGTATATAGTTTGGATAGAAAATTGTACAGTTAAGAGTAAGGATTTTACAATGTATCGGAATAGTGTTGAGGATTGTGTAGGAAGTATTGAGGACTGTGCTCTGTTTAGTTTGGATAGAAAATTGTACAGTTAAGAGTAAGGATTTTACAATGTACTTCGTACAAGTCCCGCAAAACTAACGTTTTGCCTCTGGGACTTAGTACGAAGCCGCTGGCAGCAAGCTGCCAGCGGGCCCCAACCGCTCCTAACACTATAAAAATTGAACTAAAGAAATTAAAAACTACATAACCTAAACCTACTTTTAACGACGCCCAACACCCGCCTAACCACCTAACCTAACCTAAACCTACACCTAAAGACGCCAAACACCAATCTAACGACCTAATCTAATCCAAACCTACTCCTAACGACGCCCACACCCACCTAACCACCTAAACCTAACCTAACCCTATCCTAACCGACGCCCACACCCACCTAACCACCTAACCTAACCAAAACCTGCACCTAACGACGCCCAACACCAACTTAACGACCTAACCTAATCCAAACCTACTCCTAACGACGCCCAACACCCACCTAACCACCTAGTTTAACCTAAACCTACACCTAACGACGCCCACACCCACCTAACCACCTAACCCAAAACCCATCTTAACACGGCACCTAACCTAACCCAAAACCCATCCTAACACGGCACCTAACCTACCCCCAAAACCCATCCTAACACGGCACCAAACCTAACCCAAAACCCATCTTAACACGGCACCTAACCTAACCCAAAACCTAATCCAACACTGCACCTAATACCTAACCTAAGCCTAAACGGCGCCAAAGCCCACCTAATATATTAGCTAAACATAAACAAAATCAGAAAAGAAAATTTCTTTCAACAATCAAACTCATTTCCATTCTTGTAATTTCAACAATCACTTTCTGTATCTTTGACTTTGCATTGTTGACAAACGAACCAACACCACAATTTTAAGATAAGTAGGATAAGAATAGTGTTGAGGATAAAGCTTTAAATGGGAATTAGTGATGGTTTGGGGGAATTGTACAGACTAGAGTGGGCATTGTACTTTGTATAGGAAGTATTGAGGAAGGTGCTTTATTCAAAAAATATTGAGCATTGTATAATGTGTAAGTAGGATTTGGGATTGTACAGATAAGGTTGAGGGTTGTACTTTTTACATAGGATGTTTTGAGGATTGTATACAATGTATTGAAGTATTGAGGAATGCATAAAAAAGTATTGGTGGTTTTTCTTTCTATGAGAAGTGTTGAGTATTGTGTAGGAACTACTGAGAAATGTGCTTTCTATGGGAAGTGTTGAGGATTGTGTAAGAAGTATTGAGGAATGTGCTTTCTATGGGAACTACTGAGAAATGTATAAGAAGTATTTAGAATTGTATTTTATATGGGAAGTGTTGAGTATTGTGCTTTATATGGGAAGTATTGAGGATTGTGTAGGAACTACTGAGGATTGGGCTTTTTATGGGAAGTATTGAGGATTGTGTAGGAACTACTGAGGATTGTGTAGGAACTACTGAGAAATGTGCTTTATATGGGAAGTGTTGAGGATTGTGTAGAAAGTACTGAGAAATGTATAAGAAGTATTGAGGATTGTACTTTGTTTAGGAAGTATTGAGGATTGTTGAAAGGGATTCTTTAACCAATATCCTAACTGACGCTCATTTCTCCTCCCCTTTCCAGAAGGCGATCTACCCGACGGTGGCTGGATTGACCGTAACCACGTTGTGCACTACCTCAACAAATCTACCTTCCACGCCGAGCCCTGCATCGAGCCCTCCTCGATCGCCGCCTGCATTGTCGAACACTTTGGCCAGGAATTTGACCTTGCCCGTGACACTATCCGCACACCCGACCACTGTGACTCGCTCATTCGTGCCGACCGGTGCTTCAAAAAGTTGATCTTTGAGGAGGACTCTACACTGCAACACAAGTGCAACATGGAGGAGAAGGAGACGAGCCTGGACATTGTGCGCGCCATGTTCCACTTTGACCTTGACCCGGCCAATGAACTGGTGCTGGTGCACTGTCACGCCACTCGGGACAATTGGGCCAAGTCGGACGCGGGCGTGGAGGAACAAAAGATGCGCGATCAGGATGCGGCTACTCGCTACACTGAGACGATGAAGAATGCTTTCAATAGTGAGTTCGGGTTACGTCATTTGTGAATGGATTCGATCTAATGGATAATCTAACCGTTTTAGTGATCAAACCGATGGATTGTTATGAGAAGACACTGGTGGACGATGAACTGTGCTTCGATCAGTTTGAGACGAGGATTCGCAAGTTGTGGAAGGGACAGGGTGTGGACAATTTTGTTGCGTGGGAGGATGAGATCGATGCGGTTTGCTGGTGAGTTACTCTTGTTTTGGGTCTACTGTTTATATAGTGTCTAATATGTGCCTATTTAGTATTCATTTAGTATCCATTTAGTGTCTTTTTAGAGTCTTTTTAGTATCTAGCGTGTATCTAGTGTATGTCTAGTGTGTATTTAGTGCCTGTTTAGTGTCTATTTATTGTCTATCTAATGTCTAATAAGTGCCTATTTAGTATCAATTTAGTTTCCATTTAGTGTCTTTTTAGATTCTTTTTAGTATCTAGTGTGTATTTAGTGCCTGTTTAGTGTCTATTTAGTGTCTATTTAGTGTCTATTTAGTGGCTATTTAGTGTCTATTTAGTGTCTATTTAGTATCTAGCGTGTATCTAGTGTATGTCTAGTGTGTATTTAGTGCCTGTTTAGTGCATGTTTAGTGCCTATTTAGTATTTATTTAGTGTATTTTTAGTATCCAGTGCTTATTTAGTATCTATTTAGTATCTAGTGTGTATTTAGTGCCTATTTAGTTTCCATTTAGTGTCTTTTTAGATTCTTTTTAGTATCTAGTGTGTATTTAGTGCCTGTTTAGTGTCTATTTAGTATCTATTTAGTGTCTATATAGTGCCTGTTTAGTATCTATGGTCTATCTAGTGTCTACCTATTTGCTATTTATTTGCTACCTATTGTTCCCCATTCATACCTAATTGTTACCTTTTAATTATCTTCTAGCACCACTGCCCTCCTGTCGAAGTGCATGGGCACGTTTGTTCTGATTCGGTGTGGAGTGGACGTCTTTGCGCCCTACCAAGATCAGCTCGAGTTTATGCGATTCAACACTGGACCCCAACAGTGTGCCACCCTCACCTACGAGTGCGACAAGTGTCAGTCCATTTTGTATGGTGCTTGATTTGCGCATTACGCATGCGTACAGTGCACTCTGTATTGTTTTTATATCTGATCAATTTATGTTATTATGTATTACCTTCTATTGTGTAATAAATATCATATTCTATATGTTTTTAATTTTTGTGTCTTTAAATTGGCTGGAGTAGTAAGTCTCTTCAATTGCCTCTGATGAATAAAATCCCTCCAATTTTATAAAACAGAATCTTCCCTACTATCTGAGTAGTATTCAAAGTCCCTCCAATTTTTTTCTGTAGAACAGAGTCCCTCGAATTGTCCGTGCTAGACAGATTTTTCCCCTTATTGAAGCTGCAATAGAAAGTCCCGCCAATTGTCATTTGTAATTAAAATAGAACTTCTCCAATTGTTTATCTGTATTACAATGTTCTTCCAATTGTCTAAAACAGAATCCTTGCATATTGTCAGAGGGTGACGATCTTCTATATATCCGGATAAGTGAGCATTGCGCATGCGCGTAACAAAATGTATTAATTGGGGCATGCGCAGTGCTCACTTAAATAATCCGGAATTTCAACCAAGCACATGTGCGTGTAAGACCTTCCAATTGGTCTGTATCCAAACAATTGTCTTTATTCCTCCAATAGTCAATTTCCTAAAAAATTGTTTTTATAAAACAGAATCTTTAAGGTAATTGAGGAAATTGGATGGACTTGTACTCTTTCTATTTAACAGCCAAACTATATAGCGCCAAATAACTCAAACAATAAAACTTTCCGTCACCGCCACCAGATGGCGCCACACTCGCGCACAGTCAGCTGACAACCGTGAGTGATGATGATCGAATTAGGCATGCACTCATTTCAGTAGTAGAAGTAGAACAACACACAAACACACATCACCACTTCACATCAAACCAACAACAACAACAAACAGTCAGCACTTTTTTCTGTGCTATTTCACTTTTATTTTAATTTTGATTTTGGTGCTCTCGTCGTTTCTGGATTGTATCTCTTCACCTTTGACCTTTAACCTCACCTGTACTACGTAGGTAGTAGTAGTACACGTCTCTGGTATACGTCTCATTAACGAACGAACATCGTTTCGATTTGTTGTTTTCTGTACGAGGGAATATGTGAGTATACGAGTATTTGTGTGTTTATTATTTCGTGTCTAATATATACCTTTTTTACCTTTGACCTTTTGTAGTTTACGAGTATCCTCTCGTTCACCTTTGACCTCGCTCTATTGTACTACTACGTGTCTATTAATTCATCTTTACCGTTTCGAAACAAAACCTTACGAGAGTGAAGAGGGAAACTACCTAATTCGTATGTATTCTGTTTCCGTGTTTTTATATATTTAACATTTACCTTTGAACCTTTATAGTTACCATCTTCCACCACCACCTCTTCTCATCTCGTTCACCTTTGACCTTTTTACTGTACAACAGTGTGTACAGCTCTCTCTACTACATTAGTGGATACCTTACGAGAGGATACTACTACTACGTATGTATTTGTTTATGTATGTTATTTTCTAATGTATTAATTTTACCTTTGACCCTTTTATAGTTAGCACCTCTTTTCGTTCACCTTTGACCTCCACCCCCTCATCTTCTCCTTCTCCTTCACTCTCGTATATACACTCGAGCAATGGGCCGTAACGGTGGCAGCAAGTTTGAGTACGACGAGACGGGCTCCAACTTTGCCTACTTTATGCTCACTTTCGCCAGTCTGGTTCTCTTACCTTTGACCTGGTGCCTCTGGCCCCGGCATTCTGCTTCATCTACTCGAGAATCCGAACCCAAGAAAGGACGTGCTGACCTTTGCCACTGTGAGCCGTGTGTCCGCAAGGCCAACTATCTCTCCACCAAGCAGCGGCCTTCCGTGATTCGCAACATTCTGATTAAGGTAATGTTTGTTTTGATTTCTGGGATTCTTTCCTTTTGATGTTTACCGGATTTTTGGGGACTAATGGCTTAAGGTTTTTTATATACTGTGTCTATTATTATCTATTCTGTTTTGTGTGTCTATTTGCTGTGTCTAATGTCTAATGGCTTTATTAGCTTCTAATATCTTTTAGATCTATTTAGATTGTCTTATTATTATTACCTTTAGGATGTTAGTTTCTGTGTTTTTGGAACTAATGGTTTAAGGTTCATTCTGTTGTATATATTGTGTACAATTGTCCTATACTGTATTCGATATAGGATCTAATGTTTACACCACCCTTTTAGGATGTTAGTTCCCGTTTTTTTTTGGAACTAATGGTTTAAGGTTCTTTCTGTTGTATATATTTTGTGCTATACTGTCCTATACTGACATCGATATAGGATCTAATGTTCACGCCACCCTTTAGGATGTTAGTTTCTGTGTTTTTGGAACTAATGGTTTAAGGTTCATTCTGTTGTATATATTCAGTGCTATATTGTCCTATACTGACATCGATATAGGATCTAATGTTCACCATCCTTTAGGATGTTAGTTCCCGTTGGTTTTTGGAGCTAATGGTTTAAGGTTCATTCTGTTGTATATATCCAGTGCTATACTGTCCTATACTGACATCGATATAGGATCTAATGTTCACACCACCCTTTAGGATGTTAGTTCCCGTTTTTTTGGAACTAATGGCTTTAGGTTCTTTATATTGTGTCTGTTATTTATTCTGTTTTCTGTGACTATTTACTGTCTAATGGCTAATGTCTAATGGCTTTATTAGTTTCTAATGTATCTTTTAGATCTATTTACGATTGTCTTATTATTACCTTTCGGATGTTAGTTCCATTTTGTATCTAATGGTTTAGCGTTTGTTTCTGTTATGTATCTGTTTGTCTATTTTATATTGTCTGACACCTTTCGAATGTTGGTTAGTTTACGTTTTGGAACTAATGGCTTATATGGCTGTATCTTGTCTATATTGGATTTATATGATTTTTCGGATGTTAGTTTCATTTTGGATTTAATGGCTTATGATTCTTTCTAATGTATCATCTATCTTTTGATATAGTCTGACCATTTGGATGTTAGTTCCATTTTGTATCTAATGGCTTAGCGTTTGTTTCTGTTATGTATCTGTTTGTCTATTGATATAGTCTGACACCTTTCGGATGTTAGTTAGTTTACGTTTTGGAACTAATGGCTTATGATTCTTTCTAATGTATCATCTCTCTTTTGATATTGTTTGACCTTTCGGATGTTAGTTCCATTTTGTATCTAATGGCTTTGCGTTTTGTTTCTAATGTATCATCTCTCTTTTGATATAGTCTGACACCTTTCGGATGTTAGTTAGTTTACGTTTTGGAACTAATGGCTTATGATTCTTTCTAATGTATCATCTCTCTTTTGATATAGTCTGACCTTTCGGATGTTAGTTCCATTTTGTATCTAATGGCTTAGCGTTTGTTTCTGTTATGTATCTGTTTGTCTATTGATATTGTCTGATACCTTTCGGATTAGTTAGTTTACGTTTTGGAACTAATGGCTTATGGTCGTTACGGTTTTATGGCTGTCAATACTATCTAATGTCTAATGTTTAGCATTTTTCGAATGTATCTTTTGGTTAAGGATATTCTCTGATCTTTCGGATGTTAGTTCCTTTTGGATCCCTAATGGTTTATGGTTTTTGTGTGTGGTCTATTCTCTCGAATGCGTATATTTTCTTTCATCCTTTCAGATGTTAGTAATGGCTTAAGGTTTTTTTTATATTTTACTGTTTTTGTTTCCATTGTCCATTTATTTATATATTATGTCGGTTTTTTTTCGAATCATTTGGATGTTAGTTTCCTTTTGGATCACTAATGGTTTAAGGTTGTTTTTGTTTGTTCCTTATAGTTCCGTTGATTGACTATTGTCTAACTTATCCTCTCGGATGTTAGCTCACGTTTTCTGAACTAATGCCTATAAGGGTCTTTCAACTGTTTTTATATTCTATTATGAATTCTATTCCGTCTAATGGCTAATGTTTGTTAGTATTTCTAATGTACGAGTATCTTTACTCTATTGACAAATGTCTGACCTCTCGGATGTTAGTTACCCCTTTTTCGGTTCTAATGGTTTATGGGTTGTTTCTGTTGTTCCTATTGTCTAATTGAAAGGAAATATATAATGTGCTACCAATATTAGGATGTTAGTTATGTTTGGAACTAATGGCTTATGGTAGTTTCTATTCTTGTCTATCTTTGTCTATATTGGATTTATCTGACCTTTCGGATGTTAGTTCACGTTTTGGATTTAATTGCTTATAGCTATTAGCTTGTCTAATCCTTATCTAATAGCTTATCTAATCACTAATACCCAAAGCGTATTGTTACCTAACCTAATGATTTTTGACCTCTCCTCTTCTCCTAGATGACCCTAATCCTGATGTGGATCGCCCTATCCTACGCCTTCTACTACGTGATCTACCATTATTCACCCTCCGCACCCGTGACCTTTGACCCTTTTGCCATACTATCCGTCTCCCCGACCGCATCCAAGTCCGAGATCAAGAAGGCCTACCATCGTCTCTCCCTGCTCTATCATCCCGACAAGGAAGGTGGCGATTCTGTGCGCTTTATGGCTATTTCGAAGGCCTACCAGGCACTGACGGACGAGGTGGCCAAGCGCAACTGGATCGAGCACGGCAATCCTGACGGACCGGGTGTGACCAGTTTTGGTATTGCACTGCCTGCCTGGCTGGTGCACAAGGACAATGCCTACTTGGTGCTCGCTGTGTACACGATCATGTTCATGGTGGCACTGCCTTTTGTGGTGCGCTGGTGGTGGAACAATTCGGTCAAGTATGGTGGACTCGCGGGTACGGCTGACTTTAAGGTACGTAATGGGTGGTAGGATTGATGTGGATATTGAGCATGGTTAGGATTGAGGAATGTGCTTTCTATGGGTAGGATTGTGCATTTCTCAATATGCTGAGACGATTAAGTATTAGAGATTGTATAGTATGTATTTAGGATTGAGGATTGTGCATTGTACAGGAAGAATTGAGCATATTGAGGATTGTGTAGAAATACGCTAGAATTGTATAAGTAGAAGTTAGGATTGTAGATTCAGGATTGAATATTGTATAATGCATTGGAAGTATTGAGGATTGTACTTTGTAAAGGAAGTATTGAGGAATGTGTAAAGAAATGTTAGAAATGTGTTTATAGAAGTGAAGATTGTAGATTTAGGGTTCTTATGGATATTTGTTTGGATCGTACAATTTACAGGAGGTATTGAGGATCGTATTGATGATTGTGCTTTAGTATAGGAAGTATTGAGGATTGTGTTTTACTATAGGAAGTATTGAGGATTGTGTTTTGTATAGGAAATAGTTGGGAATGTACTTTAGTATTGAGGATTGTGCTTTAGTATAGGAAGTATTGAGGATTGTGTAGAAATATGGTAGAATTGTATAAGTAGAAGGGAGGACTGTAGATTCAGGATTGAGGATCGTATAATGCATTGGAAGTATTGAGGATTGTACTTTGCTATACGAGTATTAGGATATCGTACATTGAGGATTTTACATTTTGTATAGATAGGAATTAGGATTGTACTTTGCCCAGGAAGTATTGAGGATTGTTACTCCTCCTCCCCTCCTTTTTACTTTTTATATATGGTACGGTAGTTCTTTGTATGTAGGTATTGAGGAATGTACAAATAAGGGCGACAGGATTTTCCACTTAAAGTAGAGAGTATTCAGGATTGAGCCTTGCATTCTATACAGAGACGAATAAGTATTGGGGGGGATTTGCTTTGAATAGGTAAGATTGAGGACTTTTATTTGAGTAGGCAGTATTGAGGATTGTACCTTAAATAGGGGATATTTAGGATTGAGGATTATCTTTTGTAGGGAAAGTATTGAGGATTGTGCTCTTGTACAGATGAGGAATGAGGATCGTACAATTTATAGCCAAGTATTGAGGATTGTTGATATTGATTTGTGTGTATTGGTTTGAGGGTTCTTCCAATAGCCAAAATAACTTATTCTCATTCCTATGTTATGAGATTGAGGGCAGTTTTCTTAAGGATTCTTTATTTTGGAATGAGGATTTTTGTGTTTGTTGTATATTGTATATAGGTAGATTTGAGGAATGTTCTTTGTATGGGGAAGTATTGAGGAATGTGTAGAAAAATGTTAGAATTGTATAAGTAGAAGTTAGGATTGTAGATCTAATATTGATTCATTGTATAGATAAGAGTTAGGATTCTGCATTTTTTATCAAATGGATTTGAGGATTGTCATTTGTATATAGATTGGATTGAGCAATGTACAGCTTTGTACAGGGAGTACTGATGTTTGTACTTTGTATAGAGACAGAAAGTATTGAGGATTGTAGATATTGAATTGTATGGATTAGCTTGAAGATTGACTCTTCGAATAACCTATTCCTCATTCCTCTCCTCTACCGAGATTATGTTTTTAACTGAAATTAATGACGGTTTTCTTAAGGATTCTCGAGTTGGGAATGAGGGATTCTATTGTGTCTATTGTAACTATATCGGTAGTATTGAGGAATATACTTTGTATAGTTGAGAATTGAGGATTTCCCATTATAGATGATTATTGTAATTGTATGGGAAATATTGAGGAACGTACTTTGTATTGGAAGTATTGAGGATTGTGCTTTAGTATAGGAAGTGTTGAGTAATGAACATTGCACAGGGAAGTATTCGAGGAATTTGCTTTGTTTAGGAAATATTGAGGATTGTGTAGAGAAATGTTAGAATTGTGTTTGTAGAAGTGAGGATTGTGCGTAGATGTAGGGTTCGTATGGATATTCGTTAGGATCGTACAATGTATAGGAAGTATTGAGGATTGTGCTTTAGTATAGGAAGTGTTGAGGTACGTACAACGTATAGGAAGTATTGAGGATTGTGCTTTGAGTATAGGAAGTGTTGAGTAATGAACATTGTACAGGAAGTCTTGAGGGATTGTGCTTTGAGTATAGGAAGTATTGAGTAATGAACATTGTATAGGAAGTTTTGAGGATTGTGCTTTGAGTATAGGAAGTATTGAGGATTGTGCTTTGAGTATTGAGCAATTGGATTGTTCTTTGTACTTTGCTTTGGAAGTATTGAGCAATGTACTCTTTCTTCAGGATAGTTTTTTATTGAGGATACTCTAGTTAGGAATGTTGATTTTTGTGTCTTTTGAATCTCACCGTTACTTCCCCTCCTAAAGGTACTGCTCAGCACGAACCAACTCTTCCTGTACTTTGCCTCAAGACAACCCACCATGAACATTCGTAAAGTATTCACCATCATATGCGCCGCCTTTGAGTACGATCCCGACCACAATTCACGCATGGTCAAGCGCGAGTCCGACAACCAGGAAGTGCCTGCCCTCATCAACAAAATGCCCAGCAATGTCATGGCTGCTGCAGCGCTACTCAAAGAGACTCCGCCCCTCTGTTTCGCCCACTCGATCAAGGCACGTGCCCTACTGAGTGCTCATTTGTTGCGGTTCGAGCTGAATCCCGCGACTCTCGGTAAAGATTTGGTGTACATGCTGCCACTTGTTCCCCACTTGATTCAAGAGTTTGTGTCCTGCTGCTCAACGCTGACCTATTATGCGAAGATTGGTCGACTGGCTCGTGCTGTGACCCTGGACACGTTGGAGTGCGCACTTGAGATCACGCCCCTACTCGTGCAGGCACTGTGGTTCGGCAAGCACCACTTTCTACAGATTCCTCACCTGAGCGAAGATTCGCTGCGGCCACTGTTTGGCTATCGGAAGGTCAAGTTGAGGACTTTTCGTGATTTGGCTGCACTTACCGAGGGCGAGCGACGCGGTGTGTTTGCCCGTTCGCACAACGATGCTCAGTATGAAGATGTGGTGCGCTTTTTGGCACGACTTCCGCTGCTGGAGGTGGGCGTCAAGGCGGAAGTTGAAGATGATGAGGACAAGGGGAGGATTACGGCTGGTGCTATGGTGACGATCACGGTTTGTGTGGTGAGAAAGGAAATGAGGGAACTGTTTGGCACTGGGGATGTGAAGGTGGAGAAAGAAGAGGATGGCGAACAGGTAGGTGGCTTTTTGTTTTTCCCGCAACTCAAACTAGATTTCCCCAATTGTTCCATGACCCTAAATTTCTCATTTTCTTCCAATACATTGAACCTTAGTTTCCGTGTATCTCCAAAATCCCAAATTTGCATTCCCAACTTTCCTGCAACCCCAAACTAGATTTCCCCAATTGTTCCATGAACCCAAATTTCTCATTTTTTCCCATTGCCTTGAACTTTGGTTCACGGGTATCTCCAAAATCCCAAATTTGCATTCCCAACTTTCCTGCAACCCCAAACTAGATTTCCCCAATTGTTCCATGGACCCAAATTTCTCATTTTCCTCCAATACATTGAACCTTAGTTTCCGTGTATCTCCAAAATCCCAAATTTGCATTCCCAACTTTCCTGCAACCCCAAACTAGATTTCCCCAATTGTTCCATGACCCCAAATTTCTCATTTTCCTCCAATACATTGAACCTTAGTTTCCGTGTATCTCCAAAATCCCAAATTTGCATTCCCAACTTTCCTGCAACCCCAAACTAGATTTCCCCAATTGTTCCATGAACCCAAATTTCTCATTTTTCCCATTGCCTTAAACCTTGGTTCACGGGTATCTTAAAAAATCCTTGCCAAATTTCCCATAACTCCAAATTAGGTTCCCGATTAGGTCCCAAGACACCCAGTTAGATTACCCATTTTTCCCCATACCTCGAATTGGGATTTCCAGTTGTCCCAATACGTGGAATTTAGTTGCGGTGTTTACTAAAAACCCCCAAAAGCACAATCCTCAATACTTCCTATACAAAGTACGCTCACCAATATTTCCTATACACTAGCTTTCCCAATTGTTCCATGATCCCAAATTATATGATGGAGCGTTAGTCGTAACTTTTTTGTTGTATCCTTTCAGATCCCTCAAACCGGAAAGGGCAAAAACTGGAAGAAGCCAGTGAAAGGTCAGCAGCCACAGCGCAAACTCAAAGGATGGAAGCCCACACAGCAGCGTCTTGCTGAAATTGGTGGAGATCAAGCGACCAAGAAGAAGAATCCTGTGGACCAGGAAGAGAAGGAAGAAGAAGAAGAGGTGAAGGAACAGGAAGACAGTTCCGAGGATTTGTGGTCCACCCTGAAGTCACCATCCAAGTCAAAGGACAAAGGTGCATCCCTTGCCACTGGTCGCAGTTCCCACTCGGTTCACTGTCCCCTCTTTCCGGCGGATAAGCAGGAATACTGGTGGATTTACCTGACCTCTGACCGACGGGGCAACACGCCAGCCTCACTCGCCACTGTACCCCAACTGTGCACCTGTCTGGTGGACACCCAAGAGGTGGAACTGAAGATGACCGCTCCCGTGGTTCCAGGAACCTATACGTACACTGTGAATGTTCGCTCTGACTCGTATGTTGAGTTGGACTATTTCGCTTCGCTCAAGTTGGTGGTCCATCCCGCGCCCAAGCCCGTCACGGATCATCCTCAGTGGGATTTTCCCGATTCTGAGGAGGAAGAAGAAGAGGATGACGAGACCGGAACTATCTCTTTTAGCGAAAGTACTTCTTCTTCGTGCAATTCTTCCACTTATGATGGTGATGAGCTGTCCGATGGAACCAACGAGGAAGAGTTTGAACTGAACAATTGAGGGGGATGCTTACCCTCAGACATTTTAGGTTATTCATATATGTTGTACATGAGAGAGACATTTTCATTGTTATTATTATTATTATTCATAATTGTACGTATAAAAATGTGCTTAATATTAAAGCCTTTTTCATGATAATTTACGCGCTTTAGATTTTTCAATTCATTTTTCCTCCACCAGATGGCGATACTGAATTGTGCTTGCGTTTTCCTTATCAATACTCTAAATGGATGGATATTATGGAAGGATTTTGTTTTTATTTTTACCAAAAAATATAACATTTTGATTCCGAAAAGCTATTTTACTATTTTGGAATCTTGTACGTCTTCTTTGAATGGTTCATTTTATCATTTCACTTATCAACTTACTTATCAATGGACGCATGCGCAGTTGTGTGAACTATTACTCGTTTATACTTTGCCGAAAACAACCCGACACTAGCGCTTATGCTAAATCTTGTACGTCCACTTTGAGTGTCACCTGGCTTCTTATCAACTTATCAACGGTACGCATGCGCAGTACACACGCATACGCACACAGACATGCACACAGTCTGCCAAGTCGCCTTTGTGGTCACACGTTGTTGACTAGTCTGCCTTTTGTGTCTTCGCTCTTCATCGCTTGTCTCGTCATCACTTCTCTCCCTCATCACGAAGATTTCTTCTTTGAAGACTATTTCTTGCACTACAATATGATTCCGATGGTCATTACGCCCGTCTCCGGTTTGCCTTCTGATGGTGGTCAGTTTGTGTTGTACTCGATTTACACGCAAAAGGAAGTTTGTTATGGCGGTTCTTTTTACTCGAACGGAAGATACTCTCACCTGGATGGCAGTGGTTTGATTGGCCATCAGTTGCACTACTTTACTGGCAAGTTTTTTATTGGCTATCAAAATGTGATTCTGGACTTGGCGGAACATGACGTGACGGTTAAAGTGGCTAAGGCCTTTCGGGCACCTTCTGGTCCATCTGCCACTGGTGGCACTGTTTACTATTTGGTACTACTGCTCCAGTCTGTCCTGCAACCAGAAGCCAACCATCGGGTTGTGGTCTATCGGGTGGATGTTGCCAAGCGCACTCTGGACCGCTTACAAGGCATTCACTATTCTGCTGCCTCTCCGGATTCTGCTGTGTCGATATTGGATTTGGATTTGACTCTGTATGCCGCGCATCCTCAGTTTGAAAGCTCCATATTGCTCTCACTTGTCTACGATGGTCCCAGTTCGGTTCTGTATCCCAATGCACATGCGCAATCGAACGGAAGTGTCTTCTACAGTGCAGTGATGAAGTGGAACACTGGCGCTCAACTCAACAACCAAATTCATCTGATTTGCTCCTACTCTCGCGACTCGTCCCACGGTAGCTATGGTCTGTTTCAAAATGAGACCTACATTGCCAATGTGATTGACATTCATCGTCTGTTGGATGGGGAGGACTACTTTTACCTGCTGACCAAGCACTCGGTGGTGGTCTACTGGTGGGATGGTGGGTCACTTATTTATGATGATACTCTACTGGATCGTAGTTTGATCAAGGCATTTAATGTGTGCAAGAGGAAGGAATTGCCTCCGTTGATTGTTTCGTGTGATGGAAGATGCTACTCGACGCATATTAACGTAAGTGAATGTGAATGTTGTGGATTCGGGATTCTTTTGACTTGTCTCGATTCTGTTTGTCCCCATTTCTTGTAGAATCCTTACTAGGCGCAATTCTCATTGCTATTCATACTTTAGTCTGTTTACGGCTATTTGTCCCGATTGAACCCATTCATTGGCTATTCTTAGGATTTTTTACTAATACTAGATTGTTAGTGTTGATGCCAACTATGACTATTCATTGAGATATTTTTTGGCCGTTTCTAGATTGTTCATGACTATTCCATAGTTATGACTATTTTGTGTGTAGATTCTAGAGTGGATTCTTTGCTATTACTATTTCAAAGTTTATGTTAGTATGAGCTATTCTGGAATGTTCATTAGCCATTTTATCTGTATCGTTACTATTCATATTGATTCTAGAATGTGGTTTCTTTACTATTTCTAGATAGTTCCCATGCTACTATGCTACATTGCTATTCAAACTACCCGTACTTGTCTCTAAATCTATTTACGGCTTTGTGCACTTTTGACTATTAGTATTGGCTATTCACAGGATTCTTTACTATTATGACTATTTTATAGCTATGACTATTCGTGTAGATTCTGTAATAATCGTGGATCCTATTTCTGCAGAGTTTGTTTTAGTATGAGCTACTCTACAATGTGTGCATAGCCATCTTTCATATTTATTCTTGAATATAGATTCTTTACTATTTCCAGATAGTTCAGTACTCTGTCTTTGCTATTCTGTACCTTTGGCTATTTGTTTTGTTTGTGTTGATTCTATGATTTTGTATTTTCCTTTTCACCGGTTTCGACTATTTGCTATTCTGTTCATTACTATTTACCCAATTGTGTTATTCTCTATACTTACCTCTTGATTTCTCCACCCCCTCTTCTACAGAAATACGACCAAGTGCGTCCCGACCTACAACCCGTGGTTCACATTCCCGATGGCTTTGAAGTGAAGCGCATTGAAGTGTTCAACTGGGCCAACAACTACTTTGTCTGGACACTGTTTCATCGAGTGGTGGACTATGAGCCGAGGGACAGTCGCAAGATTATGTCCTACAAGCGGTGCATGCGCAGTATGGAGGAGCACATTGAGAAGACTATTACCCAGGTGAAGACACTCACCCTCAAGAGTGATGATATTCTGGTGGTTAACGAGGCGAATCCGGTGATTCCGCCGATTACGGTCGGATTCAATATTACCGTTACTGTACAACGGAGCCTGAAGATTGACCAATTGAATGGTCCCTTTATGCTGAATGGTGTCGACTTTGAGACGTACACGAACGACAGTTTGATGCTGCACTGTGATCAGGTGGTACGAACGTCCATGCGCTTTGATCCTGGACTGGAGGTTGATGAGCTGGAGGTGGATCGGGTCAATGGTTCGCAACAGTCGGTTCAGCGTCTCTCGGGCAGTGGACTCGTGTTTGCCGGTGGTGTGTGGGCGAATCAAATTCGTGTTAACAATCTCATTAACGGGAAGATGAATATTGAGGATTTTTACAAGCACATTGCACGAACTGATGGTGAAGTTACCCTGAAAGGTCCGATCTACTTTAATTCTGCACATGCCCATCAAGATGCAAAGTATCGACTGTTGAATGGACTGTGGGACTTGGCACGTGACGCAATACTGTTGCACTCTGATCAGGACTTTTCCCATTTGGCACCGAGTAGCAGTGCACACGTGCAGTTTGATTCGATTGTGCACGCGGCTAATGTATCGATTTGTCTGATGAATGGATACATTCCAATGGAAGATGTGAAAGTTCTGTTTCGGAGGATTCCTCATGTGCCCGACTCGAGGAATGCGCCTACGGAAGACTTTGATGTTTTGGATCAGTTTGTTACTGGTAAGTGAATCTTTACTATTTTGTTGATATTCTGTTAAATTGGGGATTGTGAGGCTGAATAGAAATTAGTTTAATGAATAGTAAATAGTCATTAAGGGATTGAGGAATTGAGGAATAGTTTTATTAATGGAATTCTGTTGCCTAATTCTGGTAATGAGAACAATAAAAAATTCTGGCCTAGGATTCTATGACTTTTTTGGGAATAGTACTGAGGTTAGGGTTCAATGACTATTTGGGGAATAGTACTGAGGTTAGGGGTTCAATGACTATTTGGGGAATAGTACTGAGGCTAGGGTTCAATGACTATTTGGGGAATAGTACTGAGGTTAGGATTCAATGACTATTTGGGGAATAGTACTGAGGCTAGGGTTCAATGACTATTTGGGGAATAGTACTGAGGCTAGGGTTCAATGACTATTTGGGGAATAGTACTGAGGTTAGGATTCAATGACTATTTGGGGAATAGTACTGAGGCTAGGGTTCAATGACTATTTGGGGAATAGTACTGAGGTTAGGATTCAATGACTATTTGGGGAATAGTACTGAGGCTAGGGTTCAATGACTATTTGGGGAATAGTACTGAGGTTAGGATTCAATGACTATTTGGGGAATAGTACTGAGGCTAGGGTTCAATGACTATTTGGGGAATAGTACTGAGGTTAGGGTTCTATGACTTTTTTGGGAATAGTACTGAGGTTAGGATTCAATGACTATTTGGGGAATAGTACTGAGGTTAGGGTTCAATGACTATTTGGGGAATAGTACTGAGGTTAGGGTTCTATGACTTTTTTGGGAATAGTACTGAGGTTAGGGTTCAATGACTATTTGGGGAATAGTACTGAGGTTAGGGTTCAATGACTATTTGGGGAATAGTACTGAGGCTAGGATGGATTCTTGAGGATATTTTAGGAATAGTACTGAATCGAATACGAATAGCCATGAATTAACTTAACTAATTTTTTATATTTTGTTTTTAGGTCACGTAAATACTAAAAGTACACCAAGATCGACTAAAAGGGCTGCAGATTCTGTATTAGAAAAGTCAAGTTCCTTGAATCCAAACAAAAGACAAAAGAAAAGTAAAGTTTTCAAGCAGTCTGTTTGCATCCACTTAAAACCTAGTCAATCTATTCTTAATGTGAGTATTGCAATTGATCTTTAAAAATTCCCCTTAGATTAATATTTTTTAAATTCATAGCCTATATTCGATTTGAATGTCGCTGTAGTTGGCGATGTTGGGTCCTATAAGACGACTTTTCTAAATTTGTTGGTTCACGGAATACCAAGTAGTCCTGATTGGATAATCCCTCAGTCTCAGGATATTGAAACTTTTGACTTAAATATGATAATTAATCATAATCTTACACGAATCCAAGTTAGTATCCATTTACTCAATACTAACTCATTCCTAACTCAAAATTACCCTTATAGTTTACTATATATCCCGGAAATGATCTCTTCCTACATAATGTTGCGAATAATGTTGATGCTTTGTTCGGTTTTTACCGATTTGGACAAGACAACCTATTGTTGAATCGCAAAGTGGACCTAATTCGAAGATGTCTGAGATTTCCTGACCACATCCCTCAAGCCGTCCTCACCCTTCACCCAACTGTTTTATTGGTAAGTCATTTTGAATTACTATGAGCTGGTGAGATATTTTCAATTATAATTAGGACGTGTTGATCGCCGAGCGAGATTTTTGGAGCGAATCTCCATATTTCTTCGGGTTCATCACTTCCCTCGAGGACCGAAGGGCTACATTCATCACAATTCGCGAGTTGCTCGAGGGGATGTTCCCTTGATTAACTCGCTTGTAAACGTAAGATTTCACGTTTTGGATTGTTTAGGGTTGTTTTTGTCTTTGATTGTTTAGGGTTGTTTTTGTCTTTGATTGTTTAGGGTTGTTTTGTCTTTGATTGTTTAGGGGTTTTTGTCTTTGATTGTTTAGGGGTTTTTGTCTTTGATTGTTTTGGATTGTTTTTGTCTTTGATTGTTTAGGGTTGTTTTTGTCTTTGATTGTTTAGGGGTTTTTGTCTTTGATTGTTTAGGGGTTTTTGTCTTTGATTGTTTAGGGTTGTTTTTGTCTTTGATTGTTTAGGGGTTTTTGTCTTTAATTGTTTAGGGGTTTTTGTCTTTGATTGTTTAGGTTTGTCTTTGTCTTTGATTGTTTAGGGGTTTTTTGTCTTTGATTGTTTAGGTTTGTCTTTGTCTTTAATTGTTTAGGGTTGTTTTTGTCTTTTGTATATGATTATCTATCTAGTATCTAATAGTTCTATTTTTTTATCGCTCAACCCACTTTAGCCACATCTCATACGAAACATGATTTTATTTTTTTTGACTACATAATTTTTTTCATCTTGATTTTATCTTCATCTTCAATTTTTTAATTTCTTCGCCTTAAAACGTTACCCTCTCACTTTCTTCAGTCCCATTTTCTTACCATTGACCTGTCCGCAAGGCCAACTATGGGTACACGATCATGTTCATGGTGGCACTGCCTTTTGTGGTGCGCTGGTGATGGAACAATTCGGTCAAGTATGGTGGACTCGCGGGTACGGCTGACTTCAAGGTACGTGATGGGTGGGATTGTTGTGGATATATCGTTAGGATTGAGGATTGTGCTTTACCATAGTAAGTATTGAGGATTGTGCTATAGTATAGGAAGTATTGAGGATTGTGCTTAATAGGACTGAGTTATGTGATTTGTAGAGTAGTAGAAGTGAGGATTGTAGATGTATAGGATTGTATTTTTTTATACATAGGATTGAGGATTGTAAATAGATTTGAGTTGGGATTTTACTTTGCTTTAGAAGTATTGAGGATTGTTTTTTGAATTGATAAAAGGTTGTTTACTTTGTACTTTTAATAAGAAAGGAATGTATTTTGAATTGTATAAGTAGAAGTAAGGATGTACAATTTGTACGATATGTTGGATTGAATGGATCGTACAATTTGTTGAAAGAATTGAGGATTGTGCTTTGTTTAGGAAGTATTGAGGATTCCTCTACCGAGATTGTGTTGTGAAACTGAGATTGAAGAAAGTTTTCTTAAGGATTCTATAGTTAGGTATGAGGATTCTTGTGTCCATTGTCTACTGTATCCATATATTGTCTTAAGTTAGTACGAGGAATTGTATTGAGGATTGTGCTTTGTATAGAAGGGATTGAGGATTGTATTTGGATTTTAAAGAATTGAGAAATGTGTAGAGAAATGTCAGAATTGTGTTTGTTTAAATGACGATTGTAGATACGTAGAATTTATTTGGGTATTTGGGATTTGTTAGGATCGTACAATTTATTGAAAGTATTGAAGAGTGTGCTTTACTATAGAAAGTGTTGAGGAACGTACATTGTACAGGAAGTATTCTAGGAATTTTCTTTGTATAGGAAATGTTGAGAAATGTTAGAATTGTGTTTGTAGAAGTGAGGATTGTGCGTAGATGTAGAGTTCGTATGGATATTCGTTAGGATCGCTCAATGTATAGGAAGTATTGAGGATTGTGCTTTGTGTATTGAGCAATTGGATTGTTCTTTGTACTTTGCTTTGGAAGTATTGAGCAATGTACTCTTTCTCCAGGATAGTTTTTTTCTCTTTATGATTCTCTAGTTAGGAATGTTGATTTTTGTGTCTTCTGAATCTCACCGTTACTTCCCCTCCTAAAGGTACTGCTCAGCACGAACCAACTCTTCCTGTACTTTGCCTCGAGACAACCCACCATGAACATTCGTAAAGTATTCACCATCATATGCGCCGCCTTTGAGTACGATCCTGACCACAATTCTCGCATGATCAAGCGCGAGTCCGACAACCAGGAAGTGCCTGCCCTCATCAACAAAATGCCCAGCAATGTCATGGCTGCTGCAGCGCTACTCAAAGAAACTCCACCCCTCTGCTTCGCCCACTCGATCAAGGCACGTGCACTGCTGAGTGCTCATTTGTTGCGGTACGAGCTGAATCCCGCCACCCTCGGTAAAGATTTGGTGTACATGCTGCCACTGGTGCCCCACTTGATTCAAGAGTTTGTGTCCTGCTGTTCAACGCTGACCTATTATGCAAAGATTGGTCGACTGGCTCGTGCTGTGACCCTGGACACGTTGGAGTGCGCACTTGAGATAACGCCCCTACTCGTGCAGGCACTGTGGTTCGGTAAGCACCACTTTCTACAGATTCCTCACCTGAGCGAAGATTCGCTTCGTCCCCTGTTTGGCTACCGGAAGGTCAAGTTGAGGACTTTTCGTGATTTGGCTGCACTTACCGAGGGCGAGCGACGCGGTGTGTTTGCCCGTTCGCACAACGATGCTCAGTATGAAGATGTGGTGCGCTTTTTGGCACGACTTCCGCTGCTGGAGGTGGGCGTCAAGGCGGAAGTTGAAGATGATGAGGACAAGGGGAGGATTACGGCTGGTGCTATGGTGACGATTACAGTTTGTGTGGTGCGCAAGGAGATGAGGGAACTGTTTGGCACTGGGGATGTGAAGGTGGAGAAAGAAGAGGATGGCGAACAGGTAGGTGGCTTTTTGTTTTTCCCGCAACTCAAACTATAGTTCCCCAATTGTTTTATTATCCCAAATTATATGATGGAGCTTTAGTCGTAACTTTGTTGTTGTATCCTTTCAGATTCCTCAAACCGGAAAGGGCAAAAACTGGAAGAAGCCAGTGAAAGGTGGTCAGCAGCCACAGCGCAAACTCAAAGGATGGAAGCCCACACAGCAGCGTCTTGTCTAAATTGGTGGAGATCAAGCGACCAAGAAGAAGAATCCCGTGGACAAGGAAGGAGATCCTCATCCATCCTCAGTGGGATTTTCTCGATTCTGAGGAGGAAGGAGAGGAGGATGACGAGACCGGAACTATCTCTTTTAGCGAAAGTACTTCTTCTGCGTGCAATTCGTCCACTTATGATGGTGATGAGCTGTCCGATGGAACCAACGAGGAAGAGTTTGAACTGAACAATTGAGGGGGAGGCTGAAGCTAAGGCAATTTTATGTTTTTAAAATATTATTATTTTTATCATTATTAACTTACTAAAGAAGTAGTCAATTTAAATAAATCATGTTTCAATGTTCTACGTTATATTTTGTATTTTGAAGTCATTGAGTTTTAACTCTTTTTAAACATTTGCTCATGTACAATAGATTAACTTGGGATTTCAATAACTACAGGGGGCCCAAAATGATCGGGCCAATTTAATTAGGTGATGTTCAAAAAATTATAACTTTTTGTAGACAACACCGAACTTCAAGGTTATTTCATAGACATATAGTAGACAGCACTAGCTACAATATACACATAAATCCCAAGTTATCTTATCATGTGGAACTTCCACAGATGACGTAACATTTTTTCGACCATTTGAATGACAAATGGTTTTTTGATAATATCTTTTGAACGGATCAACCGATTTGAAAGTTCTAAAGCGTTTTGGAAAGCTAATGAGTTATTCTATGAATACAAAAATCAAAACAAGAGAAATTAATTCAAAGATTAGTCAAAAACCAAAATTTCAAAATTTCACTTCCGGTCCAATTATCCTGGAACAAAAGCAAATTTTATCAAGATTATCAATGTAGTGGAAGAATATAAGTATTGGGAACATTTATTAAAAATATGGAGTTTTTAGTACTAGTTTTCAATTATCTGTCTAAAAATATCCCGAAAAAATGACAAAATTTGTCTATGTTTCACTAGAATTTCGGTTTTTAGGCAATAACTTTTGAACGACTCAATGGATTTTTTTGATGGACAGCGTTTTGGAAAGATAATCATTAGGGAGCGGACAATCGAGGAAAATTCGTACTCGATCACTATCGATAGTTATTATGTGACATCTAATCGTTCATCACTCAGATTTAAATTATTGTTGACAAAATAGAAAGTTGAATTACTTTATGTTTGAATTGAATTTATTTATACAAATTAAGGAAATAATTTTAACAAAATTAATGATTAATTTTTAAGCAAATTAGAATTATAATAAACTATTGTTTTTAAAAATACTAAAACTCCGTTCAACGTCCGCTTGGTTGATAAGAGCAAACTTGTAAAATTTAACAAACTAAATGTGTGAATACATTTCGGGACGATTAACATAAGAATATAATAGATCAAAATCAGGATTTGATGATATTGTAGAATCGATCTTTTCGCAAACCACTTGATCTAAGTGATCATCGTAATAATATACCTGAATTAATGCGGCCACTTTGAAGACTCGGTTGATCAGTTTGATAGCCTCTTCACTGTTAGATTCCAACTCGACAATCGTTGCAGGTAAATACGAATAGGGAGACCTGAAGTTAGTGCCTTCTTGATGTCATATCGAGCAATTAAATCCTGAGCAATTCGAATGCATTCAGCATCAGTTGGATTGAATTGGCTCAAACCAAATCGAACCAAGTCTATGTTGTCGGCCAAGTAAAGGACAACAAACAACCAGGTGCCAACGGGTCAGGACAGGTTGGGGCATTATTGGCAATCCAGTGGCAAAGGTAAACAGCTCCTTCCGAGAAAGCGAATTGGCAAAGATGAGTTTAATGTTCGCCACCAGTTTGTTGACATCATCGAATTCGTCTCGAATAACCTCGGCTACGTGGTGAAGATGATGTGCAAAACAGCAAATGTGTAACATTCGAGGGAACTGTTTCTTCAGGATGCGCCCAGCACGAAGCATGTACGGGCCGAGTCGTATAAAAAAGAAGCACTTTGTCGTAGTTGATTGCATCTGGGTAAAGCTTCTCAAAGGCCGAGTAGGACAACAGCAAAATGGTGAATGAATTGCATGGCTTGAGTGGAGCAACTTCAAGGAGAAACATCTTAAAGGGACATGCTGATGATGACCAAACTTTTCCAGAAAAGGTTTCATTGCTGCTAATTTGTTAGGATGAATATCGTTCGGTCGACTGTTGATTGATTTAATGGTGTTTAATGATGGAGTGTTTTCGTTTGAACTAAGTGGCCGTTTCAAATTCGCCATAATTAAAATGCTGCGATTAGGATTATTTTGTTTTGAATCACAATAACAAACAGACGAACAGCTGTCAGCTGTCAACTGACAGTGTGACACAGTGTGCCAGTGAGAAGAGCAACATTCGTTCGGTATCGAATAGATCCATCTTCTATCGATAGTTGGCGTTCATCTATTTTATTGGAATCGATACCATCGAATGCACGATTCTCCTCGATTGTCCGCACCCTAGTAATCATTTGCTTTTAAATAATTTTATGTCAAATGAAATAATTTAACTCAAAAAATGACCAATTTTCACATTCGTCATTTTGGCATCCGGTCCAAATTAATTGGACCGGAAAAAGATTTACGTATTTTTACCTTTGCATTGTAAAGACAGTAATGTTTAGAACATTTGGTAAAAAGATGGATATTTTATAAAATGGTTATTGATTAAAATACACTACTTGAAAAATGGCCCGATCTTTATGGGCCCCCCTGTAGTGGGCCATGCGATTTATAGACAGTTCACCACGGACATTTCACCACTGGACAACTCACCATTTCTTCATTGACTCGATGTCATCAATGTCTTATCAGTTCCAATAGACCAGAGATGCGGAAACCGTGGAACGCGTTCCACTTGAGGACTACGAAGGTTTCTGGAGTTCCACCAAGTGGACTACCAAAAATACCATACCTTTTGACAAAACAAATCAATTTAATATTTCACAATTTTCTTTCGTACGTACAAACAAAATTCCATTTAATGAGTTAGTCCTTCATTTATTAATTCTCTGTGTACGCAACCACTATTTCAGGTTAACCTGTTTTTGTCCCGAGTTGAAACTTACAGACCAGGTCGTTTTATTCATTTGCTTACACAAGTCATTCGGGTCACGTAGTGAAAAAACAACGAGAGAGGGGAAAGCAAAATTCTTAAGATCCAAATCGATCTTAAACAAAATTCTCCTCGTTAAACCAGGAATAATTATTGCAATGTAACAGACATACGCCTGTTTGAGTATGACAATAGATAATAATTGGCAGAGCTCCAGGAACCAAAGTTTCTGTTTGTAGAAGAGACATTTGACCCCACCGTCAGTTTCACTGTAGTTAACCCAGCAGTCACAGAGATACCCAAACGTTCGTTCCTGTAATGGATGATAGCGATAATTATCCCCACAAGTGACTAAATCGACTAAATCGGGAAATATTTCCAACCAACCAATTTTAGGATAATTTGACTAATTTGAAAATCAAAGAAAATATATAAGGGTACCCCCTGCTAAAAAAAATTTGGGGACGAAAAAATCAATGGTGGACTACCAAGGGTCTGGAGATCCACTCAAGTGGAACTCGGTCCGAAAAGTTTCCTCATCTCTGGCTTAGGCGTTAAATGAATGGGAGGAGGATTTTTCGATATTTTTCGATCTCTTGTAAGGCAAACATAACAAAAGATCGAAAATCAAGTTTTGCATCTAAAAAAGACTCAGATTTTGGCTGTTGATGATTTATATTGGATAGAAAATATGGATGATGTCTTTTTCAAATTTATTAACAATTCCAGTAACATTATTTCAATATAATTTGCCTATGATTCCGAAATCACAAAAAGATCGAAAAGTTCGAAAATTTTCGATTTGTGAAATAAATCATTAAAATTACTTTATATTCTTTTTAAGATTTTATTTCAATATTGGCGAAAATACATTGTCTGATTTGAAAAATCTTAGCGCTAACACTTTTAAACTTTAATTTAATATGATCCATAAAGTTAAACATAGTTTAACATAAACATAAACGGTGTCTTCCGTCACAGTACAAAACAGTGCTTCCAGTGACATAACGTCATCCTCCGATTGGTCCATCACTTGAGTTGCTTCGCTACACCAATCGGTGTCTTCAGTCCCGGTCGAAAACAGTGCTTCAAGTGACATGTCTTCCTCCTCTGACTGGTCCAAGCCTTGAGCCACCTCACGAAGACACTCAGTGTCTTCGGTCTCCTGTTCCGATACACAAGACTTGACTTGAAACTGACGAGGGACGTCCTGTTCGCAGTCCTCCACACTCGTCACCGGTTCTTCTGGTGACGTGGCTTTATCGAACCCGTCGTCTTTCCTCCACTGAAGCTTTTTTTCCTGACGCAAGAACACCACTGCCTTCCGCAGGAACTCTTCCTTATCCTTCGCTTCTTCTGGCAACTCCATCAGCGCCTTGAGGAACGTGTCCAGGTAATGTCCCGCCTCGTAAATCCACTCTTCTTCGTCGCCCATCAATCGGTCCAGTATGCCTCCATAAAACTTTAACCGCCACACAATCGCTTTCTCATCCGCTTCGCTCATAATTTGCACCGATAGCCCCAACAAGTTGTATCGCTCCTACCAGAAGAACAGTCGTATGTGACGAGTCGACGGCCAACCAACCGGATAGACGCAAGCCAAAACCAAAACAAAACGAATCCAAAACCCAAAAACTTGCTTGGTCCCCCGACTTGAGTTGCCTTCAACGGTCTTTACGAAAGAGCTTCGGGTTCAGTCGATACTGTCTTGCTCAGAGCCCCAAAACGATACCAAAACAGTCCAAAACAGCCCAAAACTTGGCTTCACAAAACCCAAAACGAAGTAGAAATGACTTGAACACAACACGTAGGTTTTCGAACGCACCGCTGCCACCAGTAACGGGTTGGAAGCGCAATAACACACACAAAGCACCGAATAGTCACACAATCGATTGGTTACCGTTTAATGTTGAGCCTCATGCTTAAGTACAGCTCAGTCTCTAAGACACGTTGCCCTCGAACTTAGGCGAGTGGTGACGCCAGACACCCACCGCCACAATATGTAGATTTTTTAAAATTGAGCACGTATAATAAACAAACCGGTCCAATGCTTACAACTGCAAACTGCTTTGGAAGAACTGTCAATCGATTGGGTGTGTTTACATTGGAGCTGTCGCCGGCGACAGCGACCGAAAAATCAAAATATTTGATTGTTTTCTGCTGTCGCTCGAGCGATAGGAGTGATACACAAAAGTTGGTACTCCTGCAGTCCAAAGTAGGCCTAGCGACACCAATCGCTGGCGATAGTTTAAGTGTAAACAGGCCCATTGGTTTACTTATCAACATAAGTACCAATGCATACTCATTATATGCAACACATATGCAACAATTCTTGCAGTTACATCTAGGGGCACGATTTTTTATTATTTAATGGAAAATGAATTACCCGTTCAATTTTATTGTTTTATCAATTTAGAAGCGTTTGGTGTGTTTGCATGTTTTATTAATTTACAAGCGCTACTCTAAATGTAGAGAAAATAAAAAAATCTATCCTAGAAATCTTCGATTTTACAAGAATATATTTAGATTCTTAAAAGTGTCTATTCTGAGTGTTGAAAACATATCAAAATATATTATAACAAATAAATATATTTTGTAAGTTAAGTTAATATAAGTTAATGTTGCAACTTTCCTGTCTACCTGGTACACTGTACCAGGTACAGTCAAAGGCAAACAAGTTTTATTTTTAATCATTTTACCTGGAAGATGTTATCATTAAAAAATTTAATTAAGATACTAAATGTTGATTAATTCTGGTGTTCTTTAGCTCGAAATTTTCAGAAAAACTCAAAGAATTTGATTTTAAAATAAAAAATCTATGTTTCGAAGGTTTTGAACTTGAAATGGCCAAAAACAAGTCTTAAACTTCAAAAAACCACAAAAAAAATTTTAAATGAACCATACTTGAAATTTTGAGTAAAAATTCGAAATCTGCGTAAAACAATTTGCCTATTAATAAAACACAAGATAGGATATTTGCTTTAATTGTTCCTCCAACCCTCAATTTGGATGTCTATCTGTGAAATGAGTGCAACAATGTGAGAATTTGTTCAACAATTTAATGTTTGAACCCATGCTTGGGTTTTGGTTAGGTGTTAGGTAAGGTTAGGTGCCGTGTAGGATTGGGTTTTGGTTAGGTGTTAGGTAGGTTAGGTGCCGTTTAGGATTGGGTTTTATTTTTTTAAATTTGAAAATTGTTTTTATTTAGTCCATTTTAAAGTTTGATATTACAAAATCGATTTCCAATAGTTTGCTCATAAGGCAAAAAGGAGACAGTGTCCATATGCCTGCTCCTGAAATGTGTGTTATAATTGAGAGTATTAATGAATGTCTTGTTGAGAATGTATATTCTTAGGATCACCTAAGTTCTCCTGCTTATTTGTTTGGATTATTACTATTGTGTTTGTTACAATAGATATTTGTGATGAATGAATGATTCTTGATTGCACCCCATTGATTAACCCCTGCGATTGCTAATAGCCCTGTCAAGATGCATGAAATAATATTTACAAATGCGTTTTTTGTGTTTTGCTGTTTTTCTTCTTTTTTGTGTTTTTGTGTTATATGATAATAAAAATAATTCGTATTTACAATGATAATTATACCCTATCGATTTCTGCTTCATACTCATTCACGTCCGCGGTGTCTTCCCATGCGAAGAGCTCGTCATCGAAATATTGTTCCGCGAGGAAATCGTTCATGTCAATCAGAGATGTTTCGTCTTGCATTTCTGGGTACGAGTCATTGAGGTTGTTAATGTTTAGTCTGTCAACCAAATCCACGATTTCGTCCTCCAAGTCGTCATTGAGGTTTTCGATTAATCGATGGAAATGTATTCTAGAGAAACATTGATGGATAGGAATATATCCTAGTAGTTGGTTGTGAATGTATCTAGTAGGACAAAAATAGGAAAAATCGGGTTCCTGAATGATTCTAGTAGGACAGGAGAATCGTGTTCCAGGTGATGTCTAGTAAATTTCTAGTCTAGTCATCTCGTCTAGTAGATCCTATGGATCCTGATGGATTGTAATGACTGATGCGAATAAATCCTAGAGAGACACTGATGGATGGTAATGCATCCTATTGGAACATTCAGGGATGGAAATGTATCCTAGAGGAACCTTTAGGGATTAGGGAACTATTGTCCAACAATTGCCGGCAAACTATTGTTTTCAGACGAGGGTTTGACATTTGTTGTCGGGCAACCTTTTAACAGTGATCTGTTGGCAATCATTAGACAAAATTAGACTATTGTTTTTAGCAATTCTTTTGTATTTAGGAAACTTGCTAATCCGACCCTCAGAGGGTTCTTCAAAGACTGGATTACCATCCCGAAGTTCATCAAGACAGATTTCTATCTAACACAAGTCTTCAGTGGACACGGGCCATTCGGCCAGTACTTGAATCGTTTCGAAGTGAAGGATGAAACGGGCAGTATATACAGACCGTACTGTTGGTGCGATCGAACGACAATCCAAACGGTGGAACATGTCCTACTCAAGTGCCCTCTCTTCAAGGACATGCATGGAAGTGGATATGCAGGTCATGGTGGAGAATTTCGATTGGGAAACATCGGAAAACTGACTAACTGGATTTTCTCGGAAGGACAGTTCAACGAGAGATTCGTTCCTCAAATGAAGATTATTCTCGACCGACTGAGAGCTTTTCGAATCAATCCGCCTGAACTCGCCAATCAAGCCCAACAACCCAGGACAGAAGACAGCCCAGCCATTGAAGAAGTCGAAATCAACACATTGTAATTACTTTCTAGTCTATTTGTCTGTACTATATTTATTATTTATTGTTAATTATTGAACTATTTATCAAATCTAAAACAAAAAAAAAAAAAAAAAAACCTCATTTCACCTAAACCATCAACACACCAAAACGCACCAACCATTTTGTAAGCATGCAAATGCATTTTGTAACTTATTTTTGTCAAAGAATATGTTTACTTAATTTCTAACGACCAATAAAGGATTAAACAACCTAAAAAAACCTAACCCCAAAACCCATCCTAACACGGCACCTAACCTACCCCTAAAACACATCCTAACACGGCACCTAACCTAACCCAAAACCCATCCTAACACGGCACCTAACCTAACCTACACCCAAAACCCATCCTAACACGGCACCTAACCCTAACCCAAAACCCATCCTAACACGGCACCTAACCTAACCCAAAACACATCCTAACACGGCACCTAACCTAACCCAAAACCCATCCTAACACGGCACCTAACCTAACCCAAAACCCATCCTAACACGGCACCTAACCTAACCCAAAAATTTTCATTGTTGTCATTGTTGTCAAAGTTTCCCCAACAATTACACAACAATCATTTGCCTGTTTTTCATTTTTCAGTTACTTCTTTAGTTTGTACCTGTCAATGCCTTACACCATTCGATCGTAAAAAATTAGCACAATCTTTTTGTCTTTTATCTCATTTCTCTAAGTTTAATAGTTTTTGAGTTATTCCAGTTTTTCTTTAATTGGAAAATAATTAGATTTGGCTACGGACGGACAATTATCAAACACCCCCTAAAATTAATCTAATATAAAAATTGTACATATGATAAAAATAATTTATATTTTGATTCCTAATTTGTCAGAGGAAAATCTGACGAGTCAGTTCATGGATTGCCGCTTCAAAGCTTGAAAAAATGTAAAATAAAGTTTTTCCATACGTTGACGGAAAATCAAACCGGCAGATCATGATCTGACGGTTCCGAGATTATCCGGTAACATTTATACTATATATCAGTGGCATAGGTTAGGTTAGGTTAGGTGGTTAGGTGGGTGTTGTGCGTTGTTAGGTGTAGGTTTTGGGTTAGGTTAGGTGCCGTGTTAGGATGGGTTTTGGGTTAGGTTAGGTTAGGTGGTTAGGTGGGTGTTGGGCGTGGTTAGGTGTAGGTTTTGAGTTAGGTTAGGTGCCATGTTAGGATGGCTTTTGGGTTAATTTAGGTGGTTATGTGGGTGTTGGGCGTGGTTAGGTGTGTGTTGGGCGTGGTTAGGTGTAGGTTTAGGTTAGGTTAGGTGGTTAGGTGGGTGTTGGGCGTGGTTAGGTGTAGGTTTAGGTTAGGTTAGGTGCCGTGTTAAGATGGGTTTTAGGTTAGGTTAGGTGGTTAGGTGTGTGTTTTTTTAGGTATAAAAAGATTTTATTTAGATCAAGATTTTACAAAAGGTTTTACATTTGTTATGAGAGATTGTAGGTCCACTTGAACCCATGATGAACACAAAGTGTTGCAGATTGAATTAAAGGTTGTATGATTGTGTGTATGAGTGTATAGAGATGAACAGATTGTTGTGAATGATTGTGAACAAAGTTTGTGTTTGTGATTTCAACATATAAGTTGGCAAACGGGTTTCATATTGCACTGACCCTATTCATGGACTATATACAAGTATAATACATATGACCTAGTAAATGATTGTCCTATCCTAGGAATACTATGTTACTATATATACAAATATTGCACACACCTCTTTTTGATATTTTATAGTTTTGTAATTTTTGTTTTGTTTTTTTAAGTTATACTAAGCTATCCTGTCATATATGAGCAAAATCTAAATCAAGTCTAGGTCGAATGAGTTCTAATTACTAAAGTTTACCTATTGTCTTCATGTAGAAGACTGTGGACTTCGCGAATCTTGCTCAGGAACACTCGGTACGCGCTCGGAGTTTCGGTCAGCTCCATCAAGCATCTGTAGTTCAGTCGGGCTGTCTCAAATGCTTGTTTCATAGGTTGGGAGTAAATTACGCAGTCGAGAAGCACGTGCTTTACTGTTTGAGGTCTTCTTGCTTTGCATCGGACAATGCACTTCTCTTGATGTTGAAATCGTGCAGGTACGAGAGAAACGCTCATTGACCACTGAAGAACTGAGTGAGTACAAAGTCAGGGTTGATGTGTTTCGGGAAATAGTTAGCACTGGGAAAGAAGGCCTTGATGGTATCGTTTGCAGTCAACCTGTACAGTTCGTCGAATCTCCCGTTTGTCCACCTCTTAGTCAGACTTTTGACAAACCTCTTGCTGAATACACGGAAAACATGTCTACCATTCGATTTGCACACATCTATCGCAGACTTTTTCACTTTGTCTCTGAACACTTGATCGTTCTTAGTTGGTCTCCGAAAGGTTAGATTCACTCGGAGACGTTTCACAGCTCGAAAGATTTTGTTTTCCAACTTGGTTTGACGGTCGTGTTGGTTTTCGATGAATCTCGATGCCTCCATTTCATCGGTGACAATGGTGATTCGATTGGGTCTCAGCAAAGGCCAATGTTCGATGAACTTGAGTGCTTCGTTCAGTGCGTACTGCGTTCCCTGTCTCCTGTCCACGAAATGGAAAAACAACCATTTGCCAGGTTAGGTGGGTGTTGGGCGTTGATAGTTGTAGGTTTTGGGTTAGGTTAGGTGCCGTGTTAGGATGGGTTTTGGGTTAGGTTAGGTGCCGTGTTAGGATGGGTTTTGGGTTAGGTTAGGTGCCGTGTTAGGATGGGTTTTGGGTTAGGTTAGGTTAGGTGCCGTGTTAGGATGGGTTTTGGGTTAGGTTAGGTGCCGTGTTAGGATGGGTTTTGGGTTAGGTTAGGTGCCGTGTTAAGATGGGTTTTGGGTTAGGTTAGGTTATGTGGTTAGGTGGGTGTTGGGCGTTGATAGGTGTAGGTTTGAAGCTAATGTGGTTTATGCTTCAAATATTGCTCCCGCAGGGCCCACTAGTAATGAATAGTCTGACAAAACATTTTGAATAGACTATTCTCTGTAAGGCTATGGAAAACAATGCTGCCATTTCTGCTATGCTTCCAAAGAAGAGGAGTCCACGAATTCAAATTCTTGGTATGGAAGAGAATGTTGTAAAAGGAGAAATCTTTGACTACATTCTTAATCAAAACTCTGGACTAGAAGAATTTTCTGAATGTAAATTTGATGTGAAATTTGAAAAAATTGATCGACTTGGCTCAAAAATATGTTGTGGTCGATGTTGACCCTAAACTTTTCGTAAAATTGATTGAAATGAGAAAGATTTGCATTGGTCAATCGTCTTGTCCCGTAAAGCAGAGATGCGGAGACTTTTTGAATCAAAATCCACTAGAGTGGACCTCCACACCCCTGAAAGTCCACCCAATTCTATAGAAGGGGGTACCCTTATAAATTTTTCACAATAAACTTTTTTGATTCAATTTTATTAAAAGCTAACAAGAAGCCAATTAGGATTGATAGCCCTTATCCAACAGTTGGTGGAACGAAATGTCCCCAATTATGTTTGCGGGTCATAATTTGGTTGATAGACTTTATCCATAAATTTGTGGTTGTTAAAATTTATTAATATTCCACTTTTATACAAATTTATGCAATGCTTTAAATAGTAAGACTTGATTATCGAATCTCAAATTCGACGTTGATTCTATAATCAAATAGGAGACTTACGGTCGTGTAATTAATTGGAACATATAATTGGTTTAGTTTCTTAAATTGTTAGCATTAGACCCGCAAACTCAATTGAAGACACTTCCCGTTCTACCAACTGTTGGATTAGGTTCTTCAATCCAATTCAGTATATGATCTACCAACTTAAACTTTTATTTATGCAGAAAACTGTGTGACCAGGTCCCTCAGCCTAAATCCACTAGCATAATTGGACACATTTCAAGAGAATAAAATGTTCAATAAAGAAAAGAAATTTACTAAATGTGGCGGTGGTGGCCACCGCATGGTGTTCGATGTTCGACGTACGGGAACGGTACTACATAAGTGCGTGTCCCAGTTGCCAGTCGGCATCTATCATTCCATTCTATTCGATTCTATCTGTGACCCTTTGTGCTGAGACGTTCCTGTGTCTCAAATAAACTACCTTTAACCGTCTATTCGTGTGCTGAGCTTTGTCGACTACACTACCAAACCGTAAATGATTAAGTTTTATTGTAAATGAAAGACATGACACAATTTTTATTTAAAACATTAATCTCATAGATTACAGTGAGGTCCACTCGGTGGACATTAGAAAATCTCGGAAGTCCACCAGTGGACCGAGGTCCACGGTCTCCGCACTCCTGCCGTAAAGAAACATGTGCGTGTTTTTTATGCTTTAAGTGCCAGCGCTATGGTCATTTTAAACAAACTTGTCGAAATCCTGTGGCATGTGCAGCTTGTGCAGGCCCATACGAAACAAAAGATGTACGGCTTATGACGAGAAATGTTCAAATTGTGCTTGGGTTGATGATAAAACGAAACAAAGAAATCAACAACCATTTGGTTGTGATCATCGTGCCGACAGTAGGACTTGTCGGTCTTACATAAAAAATGTACGAAATGGTCGAAACTCAGTTTGACTGTGGCTAAGATTGTAATAAGTTGTAAACATTGAGTGTGTGAACTTACTGATATCTATTTTGTAAACTTTGTTTATCATACTTCTTCAAATTGTCTATAAACTATACCTTTGTATATCTTAATTGGATAAAGGTTATGAAATAAACTAATTATAAAAATAAAAAAATAGACTATACCGTTCGCTCCGACTTAACGCCAACGGCGTTATTTATCTTTAAAACTAATAAGAAAGCAAGAGGGTTCCATAACGCCGGCTGGTTCAAAAACTAGTTACAAATGTCTTCAAAGTGTTACTATCGCTGAAGTACAAATGTATCAGGTGCTATTTTAAGGTAATTCAAAAGTGGACAAAAATGTACGCAAGGGTACTCATAAACTTGTCAAATGTTTTGATTAAAGCAAGATAAAACACGCTTGAGTAAAACTCGTATAAAAATGCGCATTTTGAAACGTCAAAGCTCGAACGCATTTACAAGTGCGCGGATGTATTTTTAAGCGGACCATTTGTGCTTTTACACATAGCACTTTAAGTTTTAATCTCAACTGAGCAGAATCTCCAGCGATTTCATCAAATCCAAAGCTTTAAACATTTTGTTAATTTTGTTATAGATTCATCCCCAAACCAATCTCTACCCATTTCCTCTTCATCATGTTACGCCTTCTCGATCTACCCCGTGACATTCTCGTTCACCTCCTACTTCATCATTTTACCGTGCAGGAAGTGATCCAAATCCGGTCCCTGTGCCACGAACTCTACGATCTTGTGCACTATTGCCTCGGCAAGCGTCGTACCCTCAAGTTGTTCTTCTCCTTCGCCGAGGTGCAAGCCTATACACGACTGCTTTACAAGTACAATCTCGAGTCTGACCCAGTCCTACGTCTGCATCCCCCAGGACAATCCAGTGATGAACTCATTCTCAACCAACACAAATTCCTCAATCTTGTTGCGGATCTACTTGTGGATCGATTCTTTCCCAATGTCACTCACTTGATCATCTACTTTGGTTATGAAACATTACAAGGCAAACCCACTGAGGACTATAATCGATTCTCGCATCTTTTCCAGCACAATGTGCCATATTTGATCGGGCGAATGCGCACCAGACTTGTTGGCCTCTCACTGTTTGGCCAAAATAGAGGTGATGAAGATGGCCGTGAGATTAGTCATCGACTGTTGGGTGAAATCAACCAAATTTGTAACCTTCGACGACTTGACCTCTGTGTTCGCTGGCTATTTATTTATACCCAGAGTTATGTCCAAAATTTCTCCGCACTCGAACCAAAAATTGCTCGCCAAATTGGAACGTATTAGTGTACTTTTTGATTTAGAGAAAAACCGGTTCAAATTTTTTGTGAACAATCATTTCGTCATTTTGGACCCCACTTGACCCATCTGATCATACACCAATTGGATGCAGTTGTAGAATGGAACTATGTACCGGAGCCACTGCTGTGTCGACTTTTGACTTGTAATCATCATTCGATAACTCATCTCAAGTTGACCCAACACTTGTCCACACTACTGCCCAAAGTGCTGCCTCGATTCACTCAGCTCAAATCGTTGGATCTGGTGAATTTCATCTTTTCCAAGACTGAGCGTCCAATGTCCTCCCTGGAACTGTTTGGTTTGCTGGCTCACTGTTGTCCCGCGTTGGCTGAGCTGAAGTTGCGTCTATTTACATTTGGATGAATTCGTGAAACAACTGACCTAAGTGACTTGCCACAGATGGAACGCATCAAACATTTGGTACTCGAGTGCATTAACATGGCGAACCTACGTGACCAGGTGATTGCACCAGCAGATCTCAGCATACCGTTTGACCGCTTTATCAGTACAATTGGGTACATTTTCCCAAATTTGGAACGATTCTACCTGAAAATGGTTCCAAGTTATTTTAGTATTAGTGACACTGAAACAATACCGCTAGTCGGACTGAACCCATCACTGCGCATGTTCACGGTGGGTTTCTATAGTGGACATTTCTATACCGCTCATCAACTGTTGAGTGCACCGTATCGGCAGAGGTACATTCGCGAATGTGGGGAAAAGTGGGAAGAGTTGCAGGAATATTGGAGTATGCATTGCAAAGATGTGGATGGAGTTTGGCAGGAGGAAAATGATCTATGATTTTATTTGTGATTCAATTTTGATAACGTTTATGGTTCTTATATTATGTGACATTTTAAAGAATTTCAAAATAAAATTGCGTTATTGAAAATTAACATTTTCGCACTGCAGTCATGACATTCAGACTGAATTTCAGTGTGGAACCTTTGTGAGACATATTTTTCTATATTCCAAAGGATGTTTCCGAAAAGTTGAGAAACTTTTCTGGAAACATTGATTTATCAAAACATGTCTGGGGAAAGTTTTTCAATTTTTTCCCGAAAAATTCGTTTCTGAAACATATCTGGGAAAGTTTCCGTGAACTTTTCTATGACATTTCTCTGATAAAAAAATTTGTCACTTTTATGTCTTTTGCACAGGATGACTGACATTCCGTTTTAATTTTTTGGAACTTGAGTATTGGATCTACCTGGACTTTGATTGAAAAACATCTCGATTTGGAAAAGCTCAAAAGCTAGATATTAATACAATTTGGTTTTACTACAAAGACCCCACTGAGACCTTCTCAATAATGCCACGACTGCGCATGCTCTCTATTGGTTACAATTCCGGATTTAAATTTACCTGTCATCAACTGTTGAGTGCACAGTACCGCAAGAGGTACATTCGTGAATGTGGTGACGGATGGACTGTGTTGGCGAAACAATGGGAATTGTATTGTAAAGATTTGGATGGAGTTTGGAGAAAGGAAATGTTTTAATTTGATTTTTAATGTTTTTCCCAATAATTTTAAACGTTTTACAAGCTGCACAATAAAAAAAAGTTCAATAATTGTGAACAACCTAAATATAGACAACACTTGCAAATGTAACAAAATTTTAATTGCAAATCAAATCATAATTTTTGCTCCCAAAAGCCCAGCAAATTCTTGAAGAACAACAAGTTTAAGTGTCCATTCAACTTCAACCCTCCTTCTTCACATTCACGAATGTACCTCTTCCGGTACTGTGGACTCAACAGCTGATGAGCGGTAAATTCTCGACCATAGTAGCTACCAATAGAGAGCATGCGCAATCGGGGCATTTGTTCAACAATTCTTAAGTAATCAGCACGAAAGTTAAAGTATCCTGGTACTGTTTTTAGGTTGAGCTGTTCCAAATTTGGCATTATGTACGCAAATGCATTTAAGAGCTCGCCAAATGGAATGTTGCGCTCATCTGGCTCATTCTTAAAACCATGATAGTATATTTTATGAACATTCAACACCAGACTTGTGATCTTGCACAATTGAGGCATATTGATCAGTGTTTCTGCTTCTTGGACCCAGCAAAACTTAAACTTGGTCAACTTCAGTTCCGTCAAATGAGGACAGAATTGAGCGAGTAGCTCAAACACTTCCAAGAGTGGCATAGCAACCTCCCCATTAAAAAATACACAATTCACCAGATCCAAAGATTTGAGTCTAGTGAAACGAGGCAACACTTTGGGCAGTAGGCTGGACAAGTGTTGGGTCAACTTGAGTTGAGTGATCGAACCGGTTGAAAGGGAACTTGTACGACCAATCAAACATGGACGCAAAAGTGCCTCTGGAATGTAATAGCTGCTGTAATCAGAACGCAATTGAAACATGACCAGCTGGCTCAAGCTCGGTCCAAGATGGTGAAATGAGTTTTTGCAGAATTGACGATCGAAGTGTCCTTCGTTGAAAAATACACTAAAACGTTCCAATTTGTTGAGCAATTTTGGTTCAAGCACAACTAATGTTTGCTCATGTCTGATGAAATGCGTTTGAAAACGATCTAAAATAATTATTTAAATAAATTGTCATAATCGTCAGAAGTCAAGTACTTACCATGATATAGCTCAAAATTCTGATTGCTGCATAGGTTCAAACGCGCGACACAGAGATCAAGTCGCCGAAGGTGGTGAATTTGATTGATTTCGAGGATCAATCTCCGGCTAACCGTAGTTCCAATGGCGTCTCCCTTATTTGAGCCCAACAGTGATAGACCAGTAAGTCTGGTGCGCATCCTCGAGATCAGGTACGTCACATTGTCGCACATGAGACTCGAAAATCGATTTTCCCTTATTAGTTTCTTAGGAAGAAGGTGACTACTGAAGTAGATGATCAAGTGAGTCACGCTGGGAAATAGTCCATCCACCAGTAGATCCACAACAGGATTGAGGAATTGGTGTGCATCGAGAATGAGTTCATCACTGGATGGTCCGCGGGGATGCAGACGTAGGACTGGGTCCGACTCGAGATTGTGCTCGTACAGCAATTGGGTGTAGACTTGCACTTCGGGGAAGGAGAAGAACAACTTGAGGGATCGACGTCGGCTGAGACAGTAATGTACGAGATTGTAGAGTTCGTGAGACAAAATTCGGAGTTGGATAACTTCCTGTACGGTAAAGTGATGAAGTAGCAGGTGGACGAGAAGATCACGTGGAAGATCGACAAAACGTGACATGGTTGAGAGGAATTGGGAAATTTGGAAAAGATGTGATGAAAATTTGGAAAAGATTTTATGAAAATTTGCATAAAAATCCGAAAAGAATTTGTTGAAGATTTAATACAAACTTCACAAAACCTGTTTGAAATGCTGCTCAGTAGATATTAAAACTCAAAGTGCTTTGAGTACAGCACCATTTAAATGGTCTACATATTCAAGGCATTCGCGCATTCCTACATGCTCATGCGAATGTGCTTTTCAAAATGCACACTTTGAAAAGCGTGTTACACGTGTGAAAATTTCTTCAACCATAGTATTCAAAATGTTTAACAAATTGGTCATTTTGAGTATTAGGTAATGCATATTACGTATTATGACCCTTGATCCATGGAATTGGGAAGTTTTCGGAAATATTTTGAAAACTTCCGGGAACTTTCCCAGATACGTTTTGAAAAATCGAAGTTTCCGGAAAGTTTCTCAACTTTTCCGGAAACTTTCCCAATTCCAAGTTTTGTGGAATTTCACTATTATATTGTTTCGCTTAGCATGTCGCTACTGCGCATGTGCTATTTTTCGTAGACGAAGAGGTTTTATATATTTAGGCGAAATAGTGTGTTCACTTGTTAAAATTTTAATTTCATAAAACTTGCAATATCATACAATGTATCGGGAAACTCATAAAAATTAAAATCAAAACTTAATCTTTCTCCAAACCCATTCCGAATCTCTGTAGTGCATTTGCCAATATTTCTTCAACTCTTCCCACTGTTGGCCACACTCGAGAATATATCTTTTGCGATACTGTTCACTCAACAGCTGATAACAGGTAAAGCGATTTTCATTATAGTTACCAAGCGAGAACATGCACAGTCGTGTCATTACGCCGAGTGTCTTTACTCTGTCTTTACCAACAATGAAGTGAAAATATTCTGGCATAGTTTTCAGGTTAAGTCGTTCCAAATTTGGGAAAATGTACGCCAATGTTGACAAAAACTGTCCAAACGGTATATTCTCGTCTTCTGGCTTAATCACCGGGTCATAATACTTCTGCTGGTTGAGGCACTTGAGAGTCAAATGGGTGATATGTTCTAGCTGAGGCAAATCAGCAGCCTCTCGAATCCAGCCTAGTGCAAACTTGGACAACTTCAGCTCGGTCAACTGGGGACAGAATTGGCCGAGTAAACCAAACAGTTCCAAGAGGGGCATGCTTGTTTCAGTTTTGAAAAATGTGAAATTCACCAGATCCAATGATTTGAGTCCAACGAATCGAGGCAGCACTTTGGGCAGTAGTGTGGACAAGTGTTGGGTCAACTTGAGATGAGTGATCGAACTGGCCTTCAAGTGACTAGTACCACCAATCAAGGAGTTACATAATAGTGGTTCTGCAACATAGTAGAATTCTCCTGCATACCGCTGATGTATAATTAGTTGGGTCAGATGCGGTCCAAGATGGCGAAATGAGTGTGCACAAAAGTTAGGGCCGTTTCGTCCGCAATCGAAAAGTACACTAATTCGTTCCAATTTGTTCAGTAATTCTGGTTCGAGTACCAGAAATGGCTGATCATTCTGGACTGTTTGATTACTATCTGAATTTGGGATAGGGTTAGTTCAGTATATTTTTGCCTTGACCCTTCCTGGTCATTAGGAACCAGTGAATCCCTACTTGACCTCAACCTAAACTGTAACTCAATTTATGGAATTGGAAAAATTATTGAATAATTTTCCAATAAAAAAAGCTCTACCATACATCTGCGCTTGCGCGTTTAAATCCAACTGATTCTACAAAAAATAATCTCCATTTTACACGATTTAATAATAATAAAACATTTTAATATCATTTGCGCATCTGCGCATGCGCCTCAAATTGTGCAATCCAGAGAGTTTACCCTATAGACCTGTAGGGACTGCCGGGCTTGGGTCTATTTGCTTGAGGGCGTTGAGGAGTCTGCTGTTGAGCAGTGGCTGCATTGGTTCGATTGGCCCTTGGAGTTGTTCTGCGAGGAACTTGAGATTCTTGGTAGGCAGGACGATAGGCACCCTCCCTGTAAGAATGAGGAGCACCTTGATGTTGACCATAACCAGAAGAATAGTTCATGGGAGCTTGTCGTTGAGCTGCCTGTTGACCAGTGGGATTCTGTGCCTCCGGTTGCGCATGCGCTCCATTCGATCCAGGCGTACCATCCCCAGGACGTAACATCCTTGACTGTCTGGCTTGATGTTCCACTCTTGGGGCTACCATTGGTGGTCGACCAGAAGGAGTAGTGACCCTTGATCCTTCATCCCAATTGATGAAGGTGGGCAAGGGAGGAGGGCACGGTGGCAGACCCTGATAACAGAAACAGACTGCACGGATGTCACATGTACAGTAATTCGAATTCTGTATATAGGGAAAACGGTTGCACAGACAACCGTTGCACTGTTCACAAATGTACGGGTTCTCGTTGTTCGAAGGATTCGATTGCGGTTGTCTTTCACGGTAGTTCACGGAAGGAGGAGGAGGTGGAGGTGCTTGGCGTCCTTGGTTACGACCTCTGTGAATGGTACCGGCTTGGTATGGCGAACCTTCTTGACTTTGGGGATAGAAAGTATCCTGGCCATTAGTTGGAGCTTGAAACCATTGTTCCGTTGGCGGTGGAGGCAGCGGTTCTTGACCATATTCTTCTTCTTGGTAGTAGTTCGGGTCCTCTTGGTAGTTCGGGTCCTCTTGGGTCGGGTTACGCCCCTCTCGGTTCTTACCCGCAGTATCCCGTACCACATGGGGCGGCAGTACCCGATAGTAGTTGACACACATACAGCCCTGATAGGTAGTGCATCGACAGTACGCCAGCAGCAATCGGTTCATCTCGGACCCTTGCAGATTACACGAACAGCCACCACAGCGACGACACTCACAGTAGCCCGTGTGCACATCTTCGAGCCCCAGGTTACACGTGCAGCCTTGACACACAGAACAACGTAGGTTCATCCTTGGAAGAGAAGGAGGCGGGGACGGGAAAGGGACGAAGGGGCGCAGATAACCAGATAAACTTGCGAGTAGTAGAAATAGCACAGAGCACAAATATTATCCAAAATCTTTAACAACAATTATGAAAAAGTTCCTCGAAAGAAAGCTCGTTAAATAGTAGTTGTACTAATCGAAAATGGAATTTGAAAAAAAGTTTAAGCCCGATTCGAATTTGGTTGGAATATTTCGAAAAATAGATACGTCTTGTTTGAGTGGCCCCAATTACAATTCAAGTCAGAAAAATCAGTCAAAATTAAATTTCAGGATCAAAACTTTTCCATCCTCCAAACTCTATCCAAATTTTCATAATACGAAACTGATTGTTCTTCCAACTTTTCCCTAAATTCGAATGTTTTCACGAATGTACATTTTGCCATTTTGCCAATTTTGCCATTTTGCCATTTTGCCAGTTTTGCCATTTTGCCAATTTTGCCAATTTTGCCAACTGTACATTTTAGATTAACCGTTAAATCCAATTTTTCTGTGAACCGTATTTGTCTTTAAAACGCCTCACTGTTTTACCCCTCAAGATAACAAAATTCCGAGATTCATACAAATAAGTTAATTATCTACATTTTATGATGATTAACCTAATTAGCTAAACAATGCCAACATGATAACATATAAAATGATGAGCACATACTTGAGGGGCACGTTGATGATAGCTTATCATGGATAAGCTATGTAAGCTATGACTAAACACACATATTATTTTATGTATGTTGTATATACTTTGCTTTACTGATTTGCCTGACGTCAAAGAGTAACAACAACAGCAAAAACCTACATCAAAAATGCAACCCAATGCTACCTCACACGAAAGCTTCATAAGCTACATTCGCAAAACCACCAAAAAAGAAAACCGAAACAATATCCTTAAATTTTCCTCTCTACTGTTGAACCTCCTGCATGAAAATCAAGCACCCCTCGATTATTTTACCAAAACATTCGACGAACTATACTCGAGTTCATGTGATGAAAATGACGATGAAGAAGAAAATCGGAAAGCTTTTACCATCAAATTCACGAATGTTATTCAACTTTACCTGAGTATTGATACACTGAGACTAAGTGGCGGTGACCTGTGGGTAAAACATCGAAATGTCTGTGGATCATTGGTGGGATTCTATTCAAAATGTGCTCAATGGATTGAAGATCATGATAAAGAATGTGATTACCTACTAAGTGTTGTGAAAGATTCAGAAAATATCGAAGCAATCTTGTATGCAATCTTGGCTTTGGAGAATTTGATTTCGAAAAGGAGAATTTCGAATGATATGGAGCTGAAAGTGATTGAAGTGCTGCATAATCTGGCAAAATATTCCGGTGAAAATTCATTTATAAATTCTACAGAAAATTCTACAGCAAATTCTACAGAAAATTTTACAGAAAATTTTACAGAAAATCCTAATATGAATTCCACAGCAAATTCTACAGAAAATTTTACAGAAACTTCTACAGAAACTTCTACAGAAACTTTTACAAAAAATTTTACAGAAACTTCTACAGAAACTTCTACAGAAACTTCTACAGCAAATTTTGCAGAAACTTCTACAGAAACTTCTACAGAAAATCCTAATATGAATTCCACAGCAAATTCTACAGCAAATTCTACTGAAAAACTCAGAATCGCTTCATTTTGTTATCAAATTTCATTTTGTTCTCGTTACATACTCGAAAAGCTTGAAACTTCATTTCCTAGCTCAAATTTAGTTGTCAAAATCCAACAAAACCAATTTTCCTTTCGTTGTGACCAGTCAAACACACTCATAACCGTCCTCTCATCCTTCCCACTCGTTTCCAACACTTCCTACTATTGTGAAGTTCACTGCTGCACTGCTGGGGAAATGCGTTTTGGTTGGACTGGAAAGCTTGCCCACCTTTCACCAACACTTCCACTTGGATCAGATGAACATTCGCTAGCATTTGATGGACTGAACAAGTGTTTGTGGTATGGTGGTGTGAAGTATCTGCTCAAAAATGGTAGACAGATGATCAACTGTTGGCAGGTTGGAGATGTTGTTGGATGTTTGGTTAATGCTGAACTTGGGGAATTTGATTTCTACTTGAATGGTGAAAGACTTGAGTTTGAATGCAACGTAAAATTTGATGCTTTTTCTCCATCTCCTTATTTTCACTCTGTAACTTTATCCTCTCATCAACAAGTTTATCTAAATTTTGGTCAAAATCCTTTCCTGCATCCACCAAACTCAACATTTCAACCTTACGATTTAACACAACTCGAATTACTGTTACCAAATCTTCTTGTATTCCAACCAACATTCTGGTACAGACATGCGCACAATCGTCAAATCCGCCTATTTTTTCGTGATGAAACTCAAATAGAATTTGATCAACTCGTTATGGAGCTAGACGATTCGCTAACTAATCAAAAAGTGGAAGAGTTGGAGAAGAACTTCAAACAAAAAATTGAACATTTACTAGTGGACAAACAATTTGGTCTCTTCCGATTTGTCAATTCGTTTATACGATTCTTTGGCGCATGCGCAGTTGATTCCGATGTTTCTAATTATCAAATGGTTAACGAAATTTTGCTGAGCGCAATCTTACCTTTATTGAACATTGAAAAATTCTTTGAAAATTTTACTAAATTCTATGAAATGATTTACCCATTTATGACTCAAGAAAATCCAGACAACGATGAACAAGTTGTACTTCAACAAAGAAATTTGTGCTTCATTTTACAACTTTTCATAAGAATTTTCAATCAAAATGTAAAAGAACAGAAAATTTTATTAAATCGAGATATCTTGAATTTTCTCAACAAAATTTTGGATCAAGATCATAAAGACGATTGGAGTTTGCTTTTTGTTCTCAAGTCTTTCAATTTTGTGAAACAATTTTCTAAAATTGATAGAAATTTAAATATGAATATTGAAACTATAAAAGAGTTAACCGATTTTCATGAAGAAAATCCAACATATCTAGCTCAACAAGTCGCATTTTGTGCAAATTGGTTTCTGGATAAAGATTTTCCCAACTTCGAGAAGTTAGATCTAAATATAAATCAAAAATCATTGAACGTTCTAGAAATTGATTTCAATATTGGAAAGTGCTTAAGATTATCCTCAGATTCCCTTACCGTTCGAAATATATCTCCATTACCATCGATACAATCGATTCGTTCATCACTCGGCATATCGAATGGTGTTTACTACTATGAAGTAACTATCATTACTAATGGACTGATAAACATTGGTTGGTCAACTAAGTTCGTAAATGAAAAAGTTGAAATTGGAACTAACCGAACTTCGATTTGCTTCGATGGATGTAATCGTGTTGTAAGACATAATCAAAAATCATTCCAATTATTAACATCAAATATATCCGAATCGATTAGTTGGAAAGCAGGAGATGTTATCGGCTGTTTGATCGATTTTCCAAAGAAGCGATTCAAATTTTATCTAAATGGTGCGAAAATTGAGTTCAAAACTTCAAAGTTTAGATCTAAAATCCATTTCAATTCCAACGAGCCTTACTTTGCTGCTATTAGTTTGGGACTGGATCAACAGTGTTGCTGCAATTTTGGTCAATTTCCTTTCAAATTTTCTCCATTTTTGAGTGATGATTAATAGAGTTTTAAAATCTTTGCAACATTTTGAATCGTTTGGATTTTTTTTTCGGGAAATGGATTAAAATTTGTTTGGATTATACAAAGGGGGAAGAAACAATTTGAGGTTAAGAAAAATACTCAAAAGTATAAGGTCAAAAGTCAAAAGCAGTTTTATGCAAGGTCAAATGTAATCTAAGGTCATGTCATATAATCTGAAATCACCTCGAAAGAATGCTTTTTGTTTTCCGTAATTTTCAATATATATCTCAAAAATAGTTTCGGCCAATCGTCACATTTTCCACTTTTCAATTTAAACACTAACCATGTTTCGTCTTCTTGACCTTCCACGCGACCTTCTCATCCACCTCCTACTTCATCACTTTACCGTACAGGAAGTGATCCAGTTCCGAATCTTGTCTCACGAAATCTACAATCTCGTACATTACTGTCTCAGCCGACGTCGAACCCTCAAATTGTTCTTCTCCTTCGCGGATGTACAGACCTACACCCAATTACTGTACGAGCACAATCTCGAGTCAGACCCAGTTTTGCGTCTGCATCCCCGCGGACCATCCAGTGATGAACTCATTCTCGATAGACACCAATTCCTCAATCCTGTTGTGGATCTACTTTTGGATCAGCTCTTTTCCAATGTCACTCACTTGATCATCTACTTTAATATCTATTTTGAGAAGCTTTTTCATGGAAAAGAACGAACTGATAACGCAAGATTTCCGAGTCTCATGTGCTACAATGTGACGTACCTGCTCTCGAGGCTCACCAGACTCACTGGTCTAACACTGTTGGGCTCAAATAGGGGAGACTCCGTTGGCCACACGATTAAACGGCGATTGATCCTCGAAATCAACCAGATTCGCAACCTTCGACGACTTGATATCTGTGTCTTGTGGTTTGGTCTGTGGAGCGATACGAATTATGAGTTATATGTAGGTAAGTGTCTTCACATTTGACTATTTGGACAATTTATTTTTATGATATTTTCTTAGATGATTTTGAAGAGCTATTGACCAAACAAGAGCAAACATTAGTGGTTCTCGAACCGAAATTGCTCAACAAATTGGAACGTTTTAGTGTATTTTTCTATTGGGGACATCACGATAGACAATTCTGTGAGCAATCCTTCCGCCATCTTGGACCGAGCTTAACCCAGTTGCTCATGTTTCAATTGCATGACCCCTACAACCAAATATCTGAGCCACTTTTGCGTCAATGTTTGCTTGGTCGTACAAGTTCCCTCTCGACCAGTTCGATCACACATTTCAAGTTGACCCAACACTTGTCCAGCCTACTTCCCAAAGTGTTGCCTCGTTTCACAGGACTCAAATCTTTGGATTTAGTGAATTGTGTATCCTTCAAAGGGGAAGTTGCTATGCGACTCTTGGATGTTTTACGCTACTCGGCCAATTCTGTCCCCGGTTGATCGAACTAAAGTTTCAAGTTTAAGTTTGATTGGGTTAAAGAAGCTGAAACACTGCTCAATGTGCCTCAATTGGGTCAGATCACTGGTCTTGAATGTTCACAAAATATACTATCATGAGTTGAATATTGATCGTAATAAGGGTCCAGATGAGCACAACATTCCATTTGGCGAACTCTTAAATGCATTTGCGTACATTATGCCCAATTTGGAGCAGCTCAACCTGAAAACCGTACCAGGATACTTTAACTTTCGTACCGATTACTTAAACATTGCTGAACAGATGCCCCGACTGCGCATGCTCTCTATTGGTAGCTACTATGGCCGAGAATTTACCGCACATCAACTGTTGAGTCCACAGTACCGGAAGAGGTACATTCGTGAATGTGAGGAAAGAAGGCTGAAGTTGAAAACACGCTGGAACTTGTTGTTTTTCAAAGATTTCGAAGGTGTTTGGGCACAAAATAAGATTATTTAATTTGCGATTAAAAATTTTGTAACTTTTGCAAGTGTTGCGTCTATTTTGTGTGTCAGAGGACAGAGGTTAAAGGCTGATTTGACACCTGCGTGTAAGTTCTTTCTTCGGGCTCTCTTTAATTTCACTCAGTCCTAAACTCAAAATAGCTTTGACCAATCGTCACATTACACAATTTCACTTTCATCATGTCAGGTCTTCTCGATCTACCCCGTGACCTTCTCCTTCACTTGCTACTTCATCACTTTACCGTACAGGAAGTGATCCAGCTCCGAATTTTCTCTCACGAACTATTCGATTTGATTCACTACTGTCTCAGCCGACGTCGATCTCTCAAGTTGTTCTTCTCCTTCGCGGATGTGCAAGCCTACACCCAATTGCTATACGAGCACAATCTCGAGTCAGACCGCGCCCTACGTCTGCATCCCCGCGGACCATCCAGCGATGAACTCATTCTCAATCAACACAAATTCCTCAATCCACTGGTGAATCTACTCGTGGATGGACTATTTTCCCAATGTGACTCATTTGATCATCTACTTTGGTAATTTTAGCTTTTATAAGACTACTCCAGAAGATCGAAGTAGATTTACATATCTCATCCGAGACAATGTGCCATACCTAATCGGGAGAATGGCCAACAGACTTACAGGTCTATCGCTGTTTGGCACTAATGGAAATTCCGATTGCTTTGAGAATAGTCGCCGACTGGTGCGTTTGATCAACAAAATTGACAACTTACGACGACTTGACCTCTGTGTCGACCATTTGTTCTTATGCACCAAAAATAAGTCACGTTTGGGTAAGTGAACTTTCGCCTTTATCTTTTTTTGAGTTTTTGACTATTTTTATTTGTATTTTTTAGAAAATGGAGAAATCGTCCAAGATGATAAACTGGTTCTCGAGCCAAAATTGCTCAACAAATTGGAACGAATTAGTGTACTTTTTGGTCAGGAAGGTAACGGTCCCAACTTTTGTGAACACTCTTTTCGACATCTTGGACCTCATTTGACCCACCTGGTTATACATCAACTGCATGCTGGGAATGAATCCTTCTATGTTCCAGAACCACTTTGGCGTCGCTCGTTAATTGGTCGTACAAGTTCCCTTTCGACCGGTTCGATCACTCATCTCAAGTTGACCCAACACTTGTCCAGCCTGCTACCCAAAGTGTTGCCTCGATTCACTCGGCTCAAATCGTTGAATCTGGTGAATACTACATTTTCCAAGGCTGAATTAGGAATGTCCTTATTGGAACTGTTTAGTTTACTCGAGCAATTCTGTCCCCAGTTGACGGAACTAAAGTTGTCCAAGTTTACATTAGGATGGGTTCGAACGGCTGAACAAAACGATCTACCCCAATTGGAACACATACAAAATTTTGTCCTCAAGTGTCTCCACCTGAACGACTATTTTGGCCAAGAGCAAAAACCAGAAGACAAAAAATACCGTTTGGCAAGTTTTTTAACTACATTTGCGTACATCTTACCCAATTTGGCACGATTTCAAGTGAAATTTGAGCCAGGCATTTTTAGTAACGCCGATGATGGCGCCACTGTGGCACGCTCATTAATGCAAAAACCGCGCATGCGCTGTCTTTGGGGACCCAAGGACAATCAATTCACTTGTGAAGTGCAGTTCATCAATTTTGAGGGTGTTTGGACCAAGAAAATGAAAAGAGACTAGTAAATTGGGTGAACTCGAGTTGATGATCATCTATCGAATCTCTAGGGGAGTACATACATGTGTACATTGATTGACAATTTTTTGTAAAAGATAATCAAAATTGATCAATAATTTGTGATCCAACATGTGCATTTTAATTTCATAAGAAACTTTTTATGTTTTAACAAATTTTGATTTCGTTGTAAAATAACTAAAAAAATAAAATATAAAAATACGTCCTGTATGAATGACCATTTTAAATATTTGTCTTATCAACTTATCAAGTGTTCTCGCAAGTGCATTACATTGCACTGTTACATACTTTGTGTGAAGTCTACTGCTGTACAGCAACTTATCAATGACTAACGCAGCTTTTCATAACATCCCTGTTTAGCCTTTCCAGATTTTGGCAATAGCCGAAAAATGCCGTACACATACAACGTTATTTTTTGTGCACTTCATCTGATCTGGCAAGTCTATCCCTGTTCAGTTTGTGTTGTTGGTCTGTTTGTCTGTGCTTCTCAACTCTAGTTTCTAGTGCTTCATCAATAGTCCTCTCCCACCCTACCTAGGTCGTGGTCTCATGTTTGAGGGGTATCCTTGAGCTTAATCGAAACGTACTGAACATTTCCCAAATGGATTCATCCTCAGTCGAAGACATCAACGCACACGATCGTTTCACCGACATTCTGCAGTACATGGTCTCAACAGACGAATACAAGGAGTATTGCTTCAAACATGCCGTGATTCACATTTCGGTGCTTCCTGAACAGAAGTTTTTGGCTAAATCGGTGGAGGGGGAGGGGAAGGAAATTATCCATCATCAAATGATATCGAAGAGTATGAATTCGGTTTTGACTTTTTTTGGAACCGAAGTAACATTTACGGTAAGAATCCATTTTTCTCAACTTAATCTAAGCATTGAATTGTAGTTCATAGTTCCGCCAGGAGATATGATTGTGCATGGAAATGACCTTGTTGGGCACTATGACGGGTAGTCATTTTCATGTATTCGCAAATTCAAGGTTCAATGGACCCGATTTGAAGAAGTCACCCGCCATCTCTTTAATGTTCCAGCCCCGAGTTGGTGTAGTCCGTGCCCATGCCGATGACAATGATGTAAGAGATTCTTTAATTACAATATTTACTGAGATATTTCCATTTATTAATAGGAAGGAGACATTCCGGATTTATAAGAACCATGCACTGTGTCTGATAATCCCTATAGGGACAAGACAATCCTAATTTTTTTTATCAAACATTTTGTAACATTAAGTAAGAGTGTCAATGTAAAATATAAAATCCTTTATTTATTTACACGTGAATATACATATCAAAGCAATAAAACTATTTCGGAATCAAACTGAGCCGATGCGAACGCATCTGTTCAAAGTAACCCAAATTCTTTTCAATCGAATCGAGTATCGACTGCTTGTGATTGGAAGCCTCAATACGTTCAAGGTTGGGCATAATATACGAGAAAACTTGGCACAAATTTGGGCAGGATGGCTGATACTTGATGTAGAGTTGGGTGAGGCTTAAAGACCGGATGCTTTTAAGGATAGGCACTTGGTCGATGTAATGGTTACGCAGATCTACAAACACGTGGTTAAGTTGAAGGTGACGCAGTTGGGTGAGACGGGCCAGTTCGATTATGATATCGGGCGAGAGGTGGATCTGTTGGGGAAAGAAGTGGATTTTAGTTAGGGTTAAAGTAAAATTCACGACGCAGTTACACAAATTTACGACGCAGATAACTGCGTCACGTATTTGCAATATTAAAAGACGCTACTTACCGAATTGTACTCATTAAAAGACAATCTCAGCCACTTCAACGAACTAAATTCCGCACAAATCAGTCCCAAAATCATTGGATCCCTCAAATAGAACACCGACAAGTGCGTAATATTGAAGGCAATCTGACTATTGATCAGCGAAAATCGATTAAAATTCCACTGCGTAACACAGTGACCAAAGGACACTCGATGACAGTGCCGGCCAAGATGGCGCACTCCATCCAAAATTTCATCCAAATAAAACGAACAGTGCTCGAGTCGGAGCAGGGTTGGTTTTAGTGGGGCAAACAGTCGATTCGTGTCACAGCCCCACAGATCCAATTGGCGAAGATTTGGCATTGAATTGATCACATTGCAGAGGACTTGTTCGGGTGTAATCAATTCTGGCCAGAGATAGAGGGAAAGTGTTGAAAGTTGAGAATTCTGTCTGAGTAGATCAAACAGAACTGGGGCTGAGTGCGAATCAAAGTAACAGTTCAACACAAGAATGTCCAATTTTGGGAAAAGTCGGAGCAGGAGTAGACGGAGATCCTCGCTCAGAAGTGTCGAGTCTCGTTGCTCATCAAATCGAAGTTTGAGTGAACATTCAAGATCACGAATGTTCATTTGACCCACGAATCGATTGGAAAAGTCCGGGTCAATTGACCGATCAAACAGCATTAGTGATCGTTTTGACGTGAAAAGCGACTCGATCACTGCTTGGAAGCGACGCGACACCAGTCGCAGGTGAACCAGCTGCTGCAAATCAACCTTTTTCAACAGTATTTCAAGACACTCGTTGGGAAGATTGTTGATCAGTTGAACAGTTTTGCGACGGATTTGCTTAACATGATTTTGATGATTTGCTTCTCGAAGTTTCTCGAAACGTGGTGGTAGTTGATAGTTGGATTTGGCCTTGTTGTTGGTGGTGGTGTACATCATGTTTGCAAACTTTTTGGATCCGTTGGAACGAGATTTGATGTAGGCCTTGTAATGCATTTTGAGTTAAGGATTTTGAGGTAGAACTATTAGAAGAGATTGTAGTAGGATTTTTAAAAGATTTGATGATGAAATTTCTGATGATGAAGTACAGTGAAAATTGGACAAAAAATTGGAAAAATTGTAGAAAAATTGGAAAAGGAATTTAAGATGCTGTTCAGTGTTGAGAGCAAAACTCAAAGTAGCTATTACTAGGCAAATCATCTGTTTTAAAAAGGTGTTCCCGCACTTGCAAATGTATTCGAAAAGCGCATTTTAACACGCACTTTTTACTCGTGGGTTTTACACAAGCATGTTTTATCATACAGAAGCCGGTCATAGGTTGATAGTAAAAGATATATTTGATTTTAACCTCATAATTGTATATCTCAAAATTTTAAACCAAAAAACTAACCAAAATGAACCGAAAACAGGCTATTTTTTGGGCGAATCTTATTTTCCAGGCTCAAAATTTGTATTTCTCATTTGATCGATCATACAGACCTTTACGCTACTAAAGCACAACTAATCTTTGATCTAATCATTTTGGATTGAAATAATCGTACACATCTTTGCGTGTTTGAGCCCTTTGAGTTGAATTTGCCCAAAAACCTCAAATTTAAATTTTTTTTAATCTTTATCAAGTAAAATACTCAAAAAAAGCTATTCAAATAACTGAATAGCAAGATAAATACAATATGCACCACAGACAACAGTTGTAAAATTTACAGTTTCAAAATGAACATACATTAATTCATCTTTTTCTTCATCCAAACACCATCCGAGCCTTTTAAGAACATGTTACAACGTTTTCCCAACTCACTCCTTTTTCGTTCTCCACCTTCACGAATGTACCTCCTCCGGTACTGGGCACTCAACAGTTGATGAGGGGTAAATTCCATACTACAGTAGCAACCAATCGAGAACATGCGCAGCCGGTGCCATTCGATCAACCATTGACATTGAGGGATAATGGACGCGAAAGTAGCCAGGTGTAGTTTTCATGTTGAATCGTTCTAAATTAGGGAAAATGTACGCAAATACAGTAAAAACACTGTCCTGTGGTATTTCGCGCTCATCAGGCTCAATCTTTAGGCCATAACTAGTTTTCGAACCAGCAGCTGGCATTTTGAAACATTATAGCCATCATCAATAAAAATAAGTAATGCCATTGGCATGAAAGTCGGAGCAAACGATTTTAGAATCATAATCCCCCTTAGATTAATTTTAGGGGGTGTTTGAATGTCCGTCAGTCCGTCTGTGACTAATTGAATCATTTACCAATTAAAGCAAAACTCGAATAACTCAAAAAGTATAGGGTCAATTTTATTGTTGTTTTAAGTCCAATTGTCTCATTTTGGGTACGGGAAAATCTAAATTCTAACTTATGATACATTTTTTACTATTTCTATTGAGTTGTAGTTGTTCTCTGTTGTCTTGAGTGCATTCAGGCGCAATGAACGAGTACTTGATTTCTTCTTCATCCATTTGTAATGATTCATTTTTTCGTGTTTTCTCTACTATATCATCCGTTTTCTCCGTTTCCGCAATTTGTCCTATTTCATCTATTTCGTCATTTTTTCTTGTTTTTTATTTGTTGTACTTCAATATTTTCGCCGATTGGATTTCTCAATGTTAATTCAACTATCTCTTCAATCTGGAACAATTGGAAAAGTTGATATTTTTAAAAGATCATAGACTAATGGATGCTTTGTTTTTAAGTCTATAAAACCTACCTCACAAAATATATGTAAAGTATCGTCAGGAAGTAAACCATTTTCTATGTTTCTTAATGAATTTAACGGCAAATATTTGGCCGAACCTTTGCCTATTGGATGTTTGATGTTTGGTTTACTTTTCGATGAAGTCGAGTTCATTCTGCCTTCTAAAAATACATAAAGTTTTTATCTTGTTTTTATTTTGAATTGATACTTTTACCCCCCTGTATGAAAAACATCCCCATTTCTGTCCAAGACGGACAGTCTGTACTGAAATGCAACTTCAAATTCGGTTACAAATAAAATAAGTGACACAAAATCGTTGCACTGTTTGTCGATTCCTTTTGGCCAGAGACGTAGAAAATATCGATTTTTAGTCAATTGGTTAGTAGGGATAATTTCTGTTTGAACAAATTTTTGACCATTTCCTTCGAAAAGTAAGAACTAAAATTTTCAATTCTCCATAGATGGTCAATTTGATTGACGTTTACTTTGCAATTGAATTTGCTTTTTGATTCAAAAATGCGCTACCCTGATTTGCTGCTCATTCCTGTATTTTCGCTGCAAATTTCAACCTGTAGTTTTAAAAAATTAATTAAAAAAATAGACTGGGATAGGACTAAAAATTGCAATACCTCACACAAAATAATAAAGCTGCCGTTATTCAAAAGTCCAGTCGATGTATCCAGAATGTGGGCAAGCTCAACAAAATCAGGCCAACCATGAGACATTTCAAGCTGAAAATCGTCTTCTTTTTCTATTGAAATTAAAAAACGTTTATTATGGGATATTTACGAGATATTCTCTAGTACAGTTACAACCTTTTGAGTACCGTTTTCTCCCATTGGAATCAATGATTGATACTCGATATATTGCATGAATTGGCTGCAGTTGTGGTTCACACTTTTCAAGATATAAAAATATTGAAACATAAACAATTTGATTTTCATCTTCATTTTGTATATAATTTGGAAGTAATCGTAGGGAAAAATTTAATTTGTTTGACAATGGAAAGGGGTCGCTATGTATTACTGAGAGTGTGTTTTCACCAAAACAATATTCAAAATTCTTTATTAAAAAATTGGCTACAAAGCAAAACTGGTTGATTTAATGCAAGAAACGTATCTGGTTCGTTGATTATTTCATTTGGTGCTGTTTGGATTGAACCATAGTGCCTGGTGGTTTCACTTGATGTTGCGATATTCTGTTTTGAAGGGTTAAAATCAAATGGAAAATTATGAGACAGCTTTGAATCATTGCCGATTTTGCTTAAAGGACGAAATTCAATGTTTCCTGGTGGGTACTTGAATGGAATCTGGCCAAAGATGTCCAGTTTTTCAGTGTATGTGAGCCGAATGAGAGCTGCACGCAATCGACCACTTCTCACACTGTTCATCTTCATCTCAAACTTCTCGCACAACTTAAAGCCCGCCAGTGCCGCCCACTTCATCATTTTAATATCTTCACATTTGTCAATTACTTTCACCAAGTAATTTACCACACAATCAATCGTTGCATTATTCCAGTCTTCTTCACATGCCTTTTCCACCATCCACCAAATCACTAAGCACATCACTCGATGTGCCTTCCATTCATTTCCACCCCTTCCCACTCGTTCACTCACCAATTTGCACAGTTGACTTAGTGAGCACTGCACTGCACTAGATGACACCGAAGTAGGAGTGATGAATTCACAGAAAATCAACCAAATGTCCACTTCCCTTTTGTCCGCCATCAAATCCATCATTTCCTTAGTAAGAAACATGGCCAATCCTTCACTCTCAATCCATTCTTCATTATTTCTTTTTTTATATTCTTCCCATTCACCTATATTGAATATTATATTCTGCAACATCCACACACCAATCAGCATCTCTTTCAACTCCTCCAATCTCTCCTCTTCACTTCTTCCGTCCATATTTTCAGTTGAACAATCCAGCACACAGAACGCGTCACAAACAAAAACATCAAAATGATCATTTCAACAAATCATGTTGCACAAGTAGCGCTCATCAACAAACATCCTAACAGTAGTCCTGGATACAATCATCAAGTTAAATTTTAATTATTTTATTATTATTGTACAGCGAAAGCCAAGACTCTTCGAGATAGTCTTTCCAATTTATTGTGCTAAAATGTTTATTAAGTGTATGTAAGATAGTGTACAATGTAGTTTTATGCTGCCAGTCAAAACGCAGCAATTAATTGTTGGCTCACTAAATTTTAATGACTTAAAGTAAATTTGTTGCCATATATCTTTGTCTGAACGTAAGTGATTGTCTGAACGTAATTGAAGAATACTCCTCATGTTTTTTGGCACTTTTCTCAAACGATAAGGCTCCTAGGTGTGTTGACCGATTTGAATGAAATTTGGCAAAGATACTTAAAAAATATATAAACCAGTGCGTGACGTGCTCAAAAGATAAAAAATTTGTGTTTTAGATATAACTGCCATTCAAATTTCACCTAAGTCATTCTTCTGTTTGAGGGTCAAGCCATTTTCCAGTGTGGGTACAACAATGAGTGCAACAATGTGAGAATTAGTTGATTTTATGTATGTGCCGTGTAGGATTAGGTTTTGGTTAGGTTTTAGGTATGTCTGACAAGGTCAAACTAGAGAGTACAGGTTTCGACCTAACTTGACATTAAAATTTCATAACTTTGCACAGCACCCACCACTTAAGTCACGTTCTTTTATTACACAAAATTAAATATTAAAATAAACTGCCCGCCCCCACCCTCGCACAGATTCATTAACTCATTTCGATCGACAATACCAGGACTCTCATCACGTAAACCACACTCATGACTCACTCACAGTGTCATTGGCATTTGATTTTTTTTCTACAGAAAGTTTAATCATTAATAGATCGCTTAACTTTTGTTGTTCTCGTAAAATCTCAAAACTTTTCCCAACAAAACACAAAAACATTCAATTATTTAGAAAAACTACAAAAATATTAAAAAACAGGAAAACCCTTGATGATAAAATGTATATATTAAGATTTGCGAATAGCAATCATTAGCCAATTTGAGCAAAAACATTGTGACACCATTTACTCGAGTTTACCACTGCGATCATTAGCCTTGGACCATTAGATCTTTATAAAATGTGTTACATAATAATATTAATATAATTACACAATTTAATATTCATAGTATATATATTATTTAATTGACTGTACCAAGAAACCAAGTGAGTTCTCAAAATTCTTGGAATTAGTCCTAGTTTTGCACTTGTGAAATGAACTTGTAAATAAATTATCTATTGTGTGAGGTTAGTGCATTTTTAAGGTTAATCACGATCTGGGTAATATTATTTTCGTCGAGTTCTGCAGAATATTCGTGCGTCGCATGGAATGAGTTAAAAATTATTGTCATTGTGTTTCGAGCTTTCTTCTGAAAAAGTTTAGAAACGAGGGAAGTGGATTTTGTCTTGTGAAAATTTCGTCTAGTGGGAAGTTGTCACTTCAGAAAAAGCTTGTCACCTCAGAAAAAGCTTTTCACCTCCGAAAAAGCTTGTCACCTCAGAAAAAGCTTGTCACCTCAGAAAAAGCTTGTCGATTCAGAAAAAGCTTGTCACCTCAGAAAAAGCTTGTTAAGTTAGAAAAAAGCTTGTCACCTCAGAAAAAGCTTGTCACCTCAGAAAAAGCTTGTCAACTCAGAAAAAGCTTGTCACCTCAGAAAAAGCTTGTCAACTCAGAAAAAGCTTGTCAACTCAGAAAAAGCTTGTCAACTCAGAAAAAGCTTGTCACCTCAGAAAAGCTTGTCAACTCAGAAAAAGCTTGTCAACTCAGAAAAAGCTTGTCAACTCAGAAAAAGCTTGTCAACTCAGAAAAGCTTGTCAACTCAGAAAAAGCTTGTCAACTCAGAAAAGCTTGTCAACTCCGAAAAAGCTTGTCACCTCAGGAAAAGCTTGTCGATTCAGAAAAAGCTTGTCAACTCAGAAGAAGTTTGTAACCTATTTTTTCTTGTGAAAAGTTCCTGTGGGAAGCTTAGCCTCGTCCATCTCCAGCAAAAATGCAACCCCATTCCAAATTACCCAAAATCCGGATTCGAGCTGCAAGTGAAGACATTTTACCAGCTAATCAACCGCAACCGCAGATCCAGCCCCAACCGGAACAAAGCATCAAACTGAACCGACCCCTTCCCGTCGCTCTAATCACACCATCCGCCGGTGAGCATCTCTACATGATTGGTACTGCATACTACAAACGTGACAGCGCCACCCATCGGTACCGCTTCCATTTGCCCACTTTCTTTCTCTTTGCTACTGGGCTAGTTTGCTCGAAAAGTTTAATTGCAATGTTGGCTCCACCCGAGTACGATGACTGGTTGATCTGGTTTGGTGATGTCGCTCTGATTCTCAAACTCAAAGTTCATTTCAATCTCCTTCTGCTCACCTTTGACTATATCGTCTTTTTCCTACACGCCCTCCACTATCTCGTGAATCGTCAGTACCGAAAGACTGGCATTCGACCCAATTTGGCGCCGTTTGATCTTGCGGCTGGACTGATCACTCCCCGGGCAGTTGGACTGCAGGATCGACATAAAGTTCTGCTGTTTGCAAGATTCTGTAAATGGTCTCTCCCTGGTTGTCTCTTTCTAACACGATACGCCATGAATGTCTTTTGTTGGTCTGCGTATTTCATGGCTTTTGTGGTGAAGATGGTCACGATGGATAGTTGGGCAATTTGGCCCGTCTGTTTTGGTCATTCTCTTCTCTGGGGCTTGAAATCCCACATTTTCTTTACCTATTTCTTCTTTCATATGTTACATTTCTATATTATTTGCTTCTATTTGCGTCTTAAGATGGACACGATTGAGGTGGGAATTGAACGAATGATCAAAATGCGCATGCGTGTTAACAAAAGTAATGATCATCGAATCCTAACCCTCTTGAGCTCCCTCAAGAGTCTTTACCGCGAAATCTCCCAATTCAACTCATCGTTCTGGTGTAAATTCATCTTCTGTGTCTGGAGTTCGTACTCGATCAACCTGTCCCTCTTTATCTATTCGGCAATTTTTGGTAAAGTGGATCTGATGATAAGAGGACTGATTTGGCTGGTTTCACTGATTGAGATTGTATCGGTTGTGGGACTCTGTTGGATTGCGAGTTCGGTTAATAAGAAGGCGAGGGTCATGTATTGGTCGTTGAATTCGTTGAATTTGAGAACTGAGGCGATCAATGTGAGAACCAGGGCTAAGGTAGGTTACTATTTCTTATGATTTTTAGAGGTTAACTAACTGAAATTATCAAAGTTTTCCACCTGTATCGAAACTTGGTCAAGCCATCGAATTGGTTTTACCAATTGGCAACTCTTCCCAATGACTTATTTCACCTTTTATGAGGTATGGGATTTTTCACGGTTAACAAATGTTTAATAATGTCAATCTTATTTTAGATGGTGGCCATTGTAGTGACTTTCTTCCTGAAGTTGGTTCAAATGCAAAATGAATAATAACACTATTGAGTGTAGAATAAGGATTCAACATTTTCCGTAGTTAATTAACAACTAAAAGTTTTTAATATATTGTTGAAACTGAATTTCTATTTGAACAATATTCAAAATTCTTTATAGTAAATTTTTGACAATAAAACTTATTGATTTGAAACATAACAAAAATGGATCCATTTAGTTGATTGTGTTAGTTTTGTTACCATATTCATATTATTTGGTTGTTTAATAAGTAAATGACTTTATAAGTGAAAAATCATGCGATTACTTTAACTTTAAGTCAACTTTGCTCTAGTTGAAGGTTGACAGTAAGATCGAAAGGAGAGAGAAAAAAGTTAAGTTAAGCTCAAGTGGACATATCAATACTGTATTGATACAATAGATTTGTGATGATATTAGACTATTGGTGTTGATGTTTCATGTTTGTATGGTTTGTGTGTGTGTGTGTGTGTGTCTGTGTGTCTGTGTTTAATTGGTGATGGTATCCGTGACTACTTTATGATTTTTGTTGATAAGCCTACGTGTGCGACATGCATGTCTCGATTTGGTTGGGATCACATTGTTGTTGTACAAGCATAAAATTGCATTATTTGTTGCTTTGTGACGTTATTGTTTTGTGTTGAATTGCTATACAGAAAATATGGACAAAATAAGTGAAAAGTACAAATTGAAGGAGTTGAAAGAGATGATTATTGGTGTGAAGATATTGAAGAATAAAAGCTATAATGATTGGAAGGAATATATGGACCGAAATGATAAAGAATTGATCCAAATAGAAGGAATGGCGATTTTGCTGACTGAAGAGATGATGGATTTGATGGTGGATAAAAAGTCCTAGATTAGTTGGATTGATATTTCGTGATTTCGTCCATTCATCCTCTGTGTCATCTCGTGCCGTGCAATGCTCACTGGTTCGACTGTGTACATCGGTGAGTGATAGAGCGGGAAAGGGTGGGGATGGATGGAAGGGACATTGGGTGGTGTGCTGGGTGTTGAGAGAGATTGTTGGGCTTATTGGAACTAGACGGTATACTGAAACTAAATGGGATATTAAAAGGCACATTAAAGCTACATGGAGCATGGAAACTATTGACTGTGTTGTGAATTACTTGGTCAAAGTACTCGAATGTGAAGATATGGAAATGGTGAAGTGGGCGATATTGGCGGTGGAAAGGTGCTGGGTGGTGAAGAAGCTGAAGTTGAACAGAGAGGGAAAAGATCGACTTCATACAGCTCTCACACGGCACTCACTAATGGACACGAACATCCTGGAGATCCTGGCAATGGAACACCTTGATGCGATCGATGTCGAGAGATACCAAGTGGGGTGGTGTGCAAGGTGGTTTGAGGACAATCTGGTTAATAATGAGAAAAAGGAAAAGACGATACCTCGTATCAAACTATCACGTGATCGCTTTGAAGCAAGAGGTGATTGCCGTCTTCCATCTCCAATTTCTTTTCCATTTCCTGTCAAATCGAATGCTTATTTCTATGAAGTGATTTGCTTGACTAATGGAGGAATGCAAGTGGGATGGAGTACTAAAAATACAAAAACTGGTAAATTTAATGGAAATGTCAGTGATCAACATACGGTTGCATTGGATGTTGATGATGTTGACAAGATATGCTATATTTTTAATAACAATCTCCATCACCAAATACATACTCAACTACCTGGCCCCTCATCCACTCAATGTGATCGGTTGCCTAATCGATGCGGACAATCGACGATTTGTATTTTATCTCAATGGCCAAACAATCGAGCACTCAATTAACATTCAATTTGCAACTTCACCATATTATGCCGCAGCTATACTAGGCAATTATCAGCACTGTTACTTTAACTTTGGTCAAGTTTCGTTCAAATATCCACCAGAAAATATTAATTTTACTCCTTTGAAACAAGTCGGCATAGACATGGACCTGTCCGCATGATTTTTTATTTGATTTCAAAGACATACAACTTGTAAAACATGCAAATTCTATCGATAATATTGCATCAACTAGTAAAGCTACCAAGTCCAATGATACAAATCAAATACAAATTGAAAACGAAATCGATTCGCTTTTGATTAAAAAAACCAACGTGTTATGCTTAACCCTTTGAGTGCCGGCCTCTATTTTCGGTATAACTTTTGAATCACTGGTCCAAATTGGATGATTTTTTGGGAAGATGACCTACTCCCGACCGGACGAAGGATGGCTATCCCAAAAATGTTCCAAAGTGGATTCTTCTGGGGGTAAGGTAAAGGAATCCGGAATTTGAGATTGCCAAACGTAATTTTATTGGCCAAAGCTGATTTGACAGGAAGGACAAGTGTATCCGATGGATCCTCTAGGATTTAGCAAAAATGCATATGACCGATTGCAACCAAAATTTAGGAGCATACTCAGGGACCATAGAGGATTTCAGAATTAATTTATGAGCCCGATCCATTTGGATCGAAAATGAATCTCGACTTCCGGTTTGACCGAATCCAAAAACAGACTACACCATCGTGTTGCCGCGAAAAAGGCGATGCGATTTGCTACCGAGAACATCAAAATCCGTTGAGAAATAACCGAGATATTGCAAGAAACTCTTTGATTACGTCATAAGCCAAAAATATTGACTTCAAATCAACTAGTGGGCGTATTGGGCCCGAATAAAGACTTTGGCTGAAATATCATTTTATTCATAGATAATCGACTAATTATGATATCAAATACATTCTACAAGACATTCTGAGCAATTTGATACCAAATTCGACTATTTTTGGTCAATTTTTAGTTGGACCCTATTGGGGGCGTGGCCCCAAAATCCTGTTTATGGACATTTGACAAAAGTTTATCAAATCTGGCCGTGTTTGGTATCAAAGTGCTTGGATTTTGATGTTGATTGCATCTATACTAAAAAATAATCAAATACATGATGATTGTTTGTTCCATACATTTGACGCCATGACGCCCAGTCTGAAAGCTATTTTGAAGTAAATCGTTTATTCACTATATCTCGGTTATTTCTGAACTGATTTTGATGTTCTTGGTAGCAAATCGCATCGCCTTTTTCGCGGCAACACGATGGTGTAGTCTGTTTTTGGATTCGGTCAAACCGGAAGTCGAGATTCATTTTCGATCCAAATGGATCGGGCTCATAAATTAATTCTGAAATCCTCTATGGCCCCTGAGTATGCTCCTAAATTTTGGTTGCAATCGGTCATATGCATTTTTTGCTAAATCCTAGAGGATCCATCGGATACACTTGTCCTTCCGGTCAAATGACCTTTGGCCGATAAAATTACGTTTGGCAATCTCAAATTCCCGAATCTTTAACCCCACCCCCAGAAGAATCCACTTTGAAGCACTTCTGGAACCTCGAACCATATCCGGCTACTGTTAGGTATATATGTTCCAAATTTCAAGTCATTAGACGTAGTACAACTCTCAAAACCCCGTAGGTACACATAGTACCTACGCGGCACTCAAAGGGTTAATCACAGATTTACTGTAAAGAACTTTGAATATTGTTCAGGTGAAAATTCACTTTCCGCAATATATAGCAAAAGCTTTTCCATTGTCAAACAAATTGAATTTTTCCCTCCGTTTACTGCCAAATTATATCGACGATGAGGCTGAGAATAAAATTGCTTATTTATCAGTGTTTTTATTTCTTGAAAAATATGAATTGCAAAATCAGCAAGTTCATACAAAATATCGAGTATCAATCATCGATTCAAATGGAGAAAAATTGCATTCAAAAGGTTAGATTATCACCAGTAAAATTTCATGTTAAATTTTTTTTCCCTTCATATCTTAGAGAAAGAAAATGATTTTGAATATGAAATGTCCCATGGTTGGCCTGACTTTGTTGAACATGGACATATACTTGATCCAACGAATGGCCTTTTGAAAAATGGACATTTATTAATTCTGTGTGAGGTAGAGTAAATTTTTTGTGTCCATTCCATCCCATTTTTGATAAATTAAAAAAAATTAAAGGTTGAAATAGGAAACCGATTTCACAGCAATGGTCAGCAAATCAGCGCAACACACGTTTGGATCAAAGTGCGAATTCAATTGCAAAAGCAAACATCAATCAAATTGATTATCTTTGGAGAATTGAAGATTTTAGTTCTTACTTTTTTGAAGAAAATTCACCAAAATCAGTTCAAACTGAAATAATTCCCGCAAAATCAAAATTCAAACAATCGATATTGTTTAAAATTGTGGCCAAAAAGAATCGACAATGAGTCAAAAGACTTTATTTCAATATTTTTATTTGTCACTCAACATGAGGTTGCTTTTCAGTACAGACTGTCCGTCCTGGACAGAAATGGTGACATTTTCCATACTGGCGGTGAGTGAAAGTTGTCCATATTTAAGAATTTAATTTTTACTTTATATTACAGAAGGCAGAATGTACTCAACTTCACAAATAAGCGACTCAATTGGTAGGGGTTCTGCAAAATATTTGCCATTAAATTCGATTAGAAGCATAGAAAATGGCCTACTTCCAGGCGATACTTTGAGTATACTTTTGCGAGGCAAGTATTTTTTGTACACTATTGTTTGTAAACACTACATTGTTTTTAATATTTTACAGATTGAAGAAATAGTTGAATTAAGTTCAAGTGATGATTTTCTAGAAGAAATGGAAAAAACAGAAATGGGCAAATTTGAGAAAAGGTATACCTATTTTAATTTTGATAAAATACAACTGAACCTGAAAAAAATGGAATCGAGAAAAAGACATTTTTAGTATAGAGAATGCGGAAGAATGTGAAAATGAAAATCCCATTTTGTTAAAACCAGCATATCATGATATGAAAATGTCAACTTTTGATGATGTGGTGCCAATGAACAAATTTCCCCAAAAACTCGAATTAATCGTGACCACGAAAGTAAACTATTAATCGTTATTTTATGTTTTGATAATGGCCGCCATCTTTGAAACAACTAAAATGTTCTAAACTAGATGGCGATAGGGTTTTTCCATCTATTAATCGGTGATTTTAAGACTAACTTTGCTTGATAAACTACTGATAACGACAAAAACCCCTATATCGCCATCTAGTTTAAGGCAGGGCACGATGAAATTTTGAGAAAATATTACATCATTTTTAGTCTTTTAAAAAAATGTTATTTAAAATCGTAATTTGCATAAAAACGAAAAAGACAAACTTTAAGTTGAGAAATTCTGAAAAGTTAAAAATTTTAAAAATTACGAGCATTTGTGTTTCGCTCCTGTCGAAACTTACAGTTCACTTTTCTCAATTTAGTTAAAACTTCAACCTGAATTTTTTGAAGCTACGTATTAAATCTAAATCTTGCTCGATTTTTGCAAGTAAGGGACTTAAATTGTAGGAAATTTAATGAACTAAAAAGTGAGCTGATTGGTTTAAATTGTTTTTTCTTTATATTTTCAAAATATCTAGAAATTCAGAAAAATGTTTGATTTTTTGCTTTTAAATTAACCCAATTTCAAAATTTTAAAAATTAAGCCGAAAATTTCCTGCTCACTTTTAAGTTCTTTTAATTATCTTTAATTTTCGCCCCCATTTGTCAAAATCGGTTCAGAAATGTGGTCAAAACGTGTCTTCAAAAAAGACACATAAACCTAGTCAAAATGCCATCTTTTACAATTGAGCATATTTCCATCGTGTCTCCCCTTAAGACATTTTTAGTTGTTTCAAAGCTGGCGGCCATTATCAAAACATAAAATAACGACTAATTGATTATTTTTCGTCCCAACCAGTATTTCTTAATCAGTTTCGTATGCAACAAAGTGAAGAAATGAATTGTCTTCAACCATTAGAAATAAACGAAGAAAAAGAAAAGAAATAAATTATCCTTTAATACCAAGAGAAAAAAATTCTATAAGAAAAAAATGCATAATAATTTAGAAAATGTACATTTTATTTTTAAAAAACTTAGTTTTTAATTACTGTATATTTCCTTCAGTTTCACCTAGTCCGCTAATACGCCTTATTAGTTGACTTGTTAATTGCTTAATTTGATGGTGCATATATATCTACTATACTTATTTGGCTATTTACTTTGCACATTTTGTCTGTTGAAAATGTAATCTTACTCTTTTTGGTTGGTTTTTTTGCTGCGCAATAAAGTTTTAGTATCGTAACACTCTTCTCTGTTGGTATCCTGCGCAATCAGCAACAACCTTAAATCGATCATCGTTATTGGTTACAGGCCATTTATGCAGATAACTTAAATACCTAAGGTTATTATTACGTTAGTGTAACGTTAGTTGTTGAATCAATCAATCAACACACACACAGCACAAAAAATGAGAATCCTCCACCAGTGGACCATCAAACGATTTGGCTATCTCTACTATGCAAAAGATAACAATTGCAAACTTTCATTTGTGCAATCTGATGCATTTCCGCCCGAAAGTGAATCGACATTTTTTCTTCGTCTATATCCCAAAGCAATCCACAGAGGATGCGAAGACAATTTGTCAATTTCATTACATTCCCTACAACAAAATGATGATGACTCATCCAGTCAAATTGACTATAAATTGGCAATTATAAATCGAACTGGTAAACACTGTAATCGGAAAGGTAAGATAACCATCAACCACTAAACGATTTTGTAATTTTATTTTCATGATCAAATAGGTGAAACAAACGTAATGTCAAACAAACAAGTGATTTAGACAAGACAAATTCATTACTCGTGATAATTTGGTTGCTTTCGAAAATGGCTATTTGCCCAACGAAGAGTTGACAATTCATTGTGAAGTAAAATCCATTTAACTAAAGCTAAACCAAGCTAAATTTTATTTGATCTAGATTGAATTCCTGAAGGGTCAAACTGACGAATTCTTCGAATCAAAAAGCGAATCTAACGCCGAAGTCGAGGTTACTCGCCTTGAACACCAATGGGAAATTAAAGAGTTTGAGTTGTGTCGAAAGTTTGCGTTGCAGAACAACATTTCTGTTTCTTCTTCGGACGATCTGTGCCATCGTGATCAGATCGATAATAAATTTTTTCTACGACTTTGGCCCACTGGAAGGGGGACAGCAAATGACCATCTTTCGATTTACTTTTATCCTTTGAACAGTAATGGTAGCAACATTCAAGATGGCACCAAAAGTGCTCAATACAAAATTTCCCTCATCAATTCGAACAAAGAAAAGTGCTTTACTCAGTGTAAGTTACTAAATACTACTTTGAATTTTTTAATGATTACACATATTTTATAGTAAACAAGGAAACCATCATTGGTGGCAACGAATTTGGCTGTCGCAAGTACATTAGCCTGAGTGAGCTTGAAAATTCGAGCAATCACTTACTGACGGATAATGTCTTGAAAATCTATTGTGAAGTTGATCTGGTTGGAGGTGAAATGAACAAAACTATAATAGAACAAGTGGACAAGCCTCGATTAAAGAGGCTCAAAAGAAAGTCCATTTCAAATATGAATATGAATATTTCCAATTCGGAGAATTTGTTTATTAATGTAGCTTCGAAAACGGATTCTAAGAACGTTAGTATGAGTAGAATTGTATCCTAAAATGTTCACTTTAAATGTAATGTAATTATTTATACGATGATGATGCTTCTGTTAATTAAACAATTAAACAAAATTTAATTGATGATTATATCCAGGACAACTGTTGAGATATTTGTTGATAAGCGCAGACTTGTGCGACTTGACTTGCTGCAATCAGTGAACACAACAATAAGATTGACTCTAATGAACCTAAAAATTAGCTTAATTTGGGCCAACACTTATAACTCTGGGTTGAACAATCCCAACAATATGCACAACAATCCATTGGTTCTGTGGATAAGATGGATTCATTTGGCTCATCTCGGATCACTGTCTGCGCATTCACTTACAACTCTCTGAGAGATCACCAAACTTCTCATCTGAAGTTACTTGTTGCATTCACCGAGCCAGTACTTTTGGATTATTCCATCTATTTGTTATCGAATCTCAAAAGATGATCCTCATTCTTGTGATCTACATTCTAATCCTGGGATTCTCAATCCTTCTCCCCGATTCAAGATTCCTTGCTTGGTTTAACCGTACACTGAAAAGGTGCGTGTTCTGGACAGTGGAACAGCTCGAAGTAGTGGTTTCGAAGATGTATCGATTGATTGTCGCCACGGTATCGACATTGTATCGATGGATTGCTCACAAGATGGTGGCACTTTACCGATGGACAGTGGATATTCTATCAAGATTCTTCCTTTGGAGTATTGATAAGATATCAAGAATCCTACGCTGGTGCATCGAAGCGGTAAAGACATTCCCAATCCGTCACCGAATCCTCTACTCGCACTTCCAATGCGCCATCTTCTCAACCCTGCCCCTTGGTCTCACAGTCTACTTTGAAACCTACATTCTCATAGCACTGAGACTGGTAACCGACAATGCCACTGCCAAAGCCTACTCCTGGAAGTTGTCCATTGCGGTGGATCAAATGGCCACACTGCTCGGCTTTGGTCAAGCCCGAATTCTACACTTACTGATCAACAGGCGTGGAGTGAACATCCATTGGAGCGTTATATTCGGCTACGAAGCTCTGGGAATTGCGCTGGGCGCCCTAGCCAATTGGCCCCATGCCACGCATCGTCACCATCAGCATGACGCCTACTACTCACCGGCCATTTGGTGCATGGCCTTTTTGGCGCTATTCCCAGCGATTGTGCTCTACATCAAGCTGGTCAACTATGTCGTCAAGGATGATGATGATGATCCCGCGAATCGGCCAAAACCCGTGAGAACCCGACCCAGACACTTCTACCTACTTGCCCGTACCCAGTTCAAGCTCGCTGTCTGTCTGGTCACTTTTGGCTGTTTTTTATCGGCATCCATCAACTATTCGGCTCAACTCTTCCACAACGACGTATCCCATCCATCGGTGGTGTGCTACAACAACATGGCTGTCCAAGGCTTCGTGCTGATCATAGGAAGACTCGCAAGTGCACTGCTAGATGACGGCTCATTCACCAGTACACTCGAATATGCATTAACTGCGTTTGTGAGAGCGATCGGAGCGACACCAGCCGCACTGTTTGGCAATACTGAGTTTATGGACTTCGCTGGCTGGTGGCATGCTTTTGTGTTCAAGTTTGGTCTCTTTATTTGCCATTTGATTAAGAAATTGTTTGAATAAATGATTATTTTTGTACATTAATGTTTTCTATTTCCATTCCCTTCTAACATATGACATGACTGCATTGAATTCATTATCCATTCCCATAGAGTCGTTAATTTGGAAAATTCTGCTCGACAGTTGGGGGAACTAAAATGAATTGAACTACATTGTACTGGGAAATTCAAATTAGTGAAAGAATTGACACGACTGTCTATTCCTGATATTCTGCTTAGATTCGTGTATATACACTCGGTTGCTAAGCCAATTCTTTGAGACGTCTTCTTGCCCAAGTCACTGTGAAGTCCCAATAAACGGCGCATCTTGTCTAATCACTCCCTCTGGGGGCTTCAAATTAGTGAAAGAATTGACACGACTGTCTATTCTTGATATTCTGCGTAGATTCGTGTATATACACTCGGTTGCTAAGCCAATTCTTTGAGACGTCTTATTGCCCAAGTCACTGGGAAGTCCCAATAAACGGCGCATCTTGTCTAATCACTCCCTCTGGGGGCTTCAAATTAGTGAAAGAATTGACACGACTGTCTATTCTTGATATTCTGCGTAGATTCGTGTATATACACTCGGTTGCTAAGCCAATTCTTTGAGACGTCTTATTGCCCAAGTCACTGGGAAGTCCCAATAAACGGCGCAGCTTGTCTAATCACTTCCTCTGGGGGCTTCAAATTAATGAAAGAATTGACACGACTGTCTATTCTTGACATTCTGCATAGATTCGTGTATATACACTCGGTTGCTAAGCCAATTCTTTGAGACGTCTTATTGCCCAAGTCACTGGGAAGTCCAAATAAACGGCGCAGCTTGTCTAATCACTTCCTCTGGGGGCTTCAAATTAGTGAAAGAATTGACACGACTGTCTATTCTTGATATTCTGCGTAGATTCGTGTATATACACTCGGTTGCTAAGCCAATTCTTTGAGACGTCTTCTTGCCCAAGTCACTGGGAAGTCCCAATAAACGGCGCATCTTGTCTAATCACTTCCTCTGGGGGCTTCAAATTAGTGAAAGAATTGACACGACTGTTTATTCTTGATATTTTGTGTAGATTCGTGTATATACACTCGGTTATCTCTTTTGGAGTCGGTAATTTGGAAAATTTCAAGAAATGGATAGTTTCAAAGAGAAAGAAGAGTTAGTATCCCCCTTAGATTAATTTTAGGGGGTGTTTGTGAATGTCCGTGTGTCTTTCCGTCCGTCCACAAATCGAATTATGTATTAATTAAAGCAAAACTCGAATAACTCAAAAACTATTGGACATAGTGAAAAGAGGCAAAAAACAAAAAGATAGTGCTAATTTTTACTGATCGAATGGTGTGCGGTATTGACAGGTGTGAACAAAAGAAGTACCTGAAAAATGAAAAACAGACAAATGATTGTTGTAGTATTGTTGATTGAAGAAAGACAACAATGAATTCAAGTAAACTTTGAAGTCCATTTGATAAGGCACCATAATTTTCGACTTTTATATTGTTGGATATATTTGAATATATTGAAGTATAGAAAGCTGTTAGTGAATGTTCATTGATGGGTTAGGTGGGGGTGTGTTAGGATGGGTTTTGGGGGTAGGTTAGGTGCCGTGTTAGGATGGGTTTTGGGTTAGGTTAGGTGCCGTGTTAGGGTGGGTTTTGGGTTAGGTTAGGTGCCGTGTTAGGATGGGTTTTGGGTTAGGTTAGGTGCCGTGTTAGGATGAGTTTTGGGGTAGGTTAGGAGCCGTGTTAGGGTGGGTTTTGGGTTAGGTTAGGTGCCGTGTTAGGATGGGTTTTGGGTTAGGTTAGGTGCCGTGTTAGGGTGGGTTTTGGGTTAGGTTAGGTGCCGTGTTAGGATGGGTTTTGGGTTAGGTTAGGTGCCGTGTTAGGGTGGGTTTTGGGGTAGGTTAGGTGCCGTGTTAGGATGGGTTTTGGGTTAGGTTAGGTGCCGTGTTAGGATGGGTTTTGGGTTAGGTTAGGTGCCGTGTTAGGATGGGTTTTGGGTTAGGTTAGGTGCCGTGTTAGGATGGGTTTTGGGTTAGGTTTTTTTTCAAAGAAATTTATTGATCGATTAATCGTACAATGTATCTTATTACAAAACACATCGCATGAGTGCAACATTACATTGCTTTCATTTGTGGTAGATTTATATTTCGGAGAGATGTGGGGTCAAACCTAGGTTTGTTTCGGAGAAATGAGTTTAAGACAGAATCATGAGTGACTTTTGGTGGTGTGTGTTTGGTGGGGTCAACATTTTGGTGGTTTGAAAAATATTTAAGAAAATGACAACAACAATATCAAATGATAACAACAAGGTGAAAATAAATTCAACCTCATTTTGGTGGGCTTAGTACGCATCGCGTTTTGATGGTTTGTAGTTTCAGAGAAATGTGATAAAAGGTGGTATTTTGGTGGTTTGAGGGCAGGCCAAGTTGTACAGATGCTCGCAATCCTTTCTCTTTGGGGGTAGGTTAGGTGCCGTGTTAGGATGGGTTTTGGGTTAGGTTAGGTGCCGTGTTAGGATGGGTTTTGGGTTAGGTTAGGTGCCGTGTTAGGATGGGTTTTGGGGTTAGGTTAGGTGCCGTGTTAGAATGGGTTTTGGGTTAGGTTAGGTGCCGTGTTAGGATGGGTTTTGGGTTAGGTTAGGTGCCGTGTTAGGGTGGGTTTTGGGTTAGGTTAGGTGCCGTGTTAGGATGGGTTTTGGGTTAGGTTAGGTGCCGTGTTAGGATGGGTTTTGGGTTAGGTTAGGTGCCGTGTTAGGATGGGTTTTGGGTTAGGTTGAAAAGGGTTTTATTGAGTTTAAAATATTAATACAAAATTAATAAATGTTTTACGAATATTGTTTCATGAATTTGTGACAGTTTGATCGTGCAAAGCACTTGAAGGCATGTGTCCTGAATACACAGCTGAGTTTATGTTTTAAAAAAATGATTTATGAAAGAGTTTTAAACAAAAAGTGTGAGAGAGGTTGTTGATACATAATGTTTTACTAAGTGAGATTGACTAAGTGAGTGTGAACGAATTCAATAGAAAAAAAATATACAAGGGATGGGGAAATTGGGGTTGAGTTGTGATCGGCTGCAAATGATTATATACAAATGGTGAGACGACTATGTTCATTATGTACATGATATGAAATCGCACACTTTTTTTAAATGTTTTTTTTCTTTTTTTGTGCATGCGAATCCAATTTGAGTATGTTGTTTAACGGTTGTCGTTGTGTAGTAGAGGGTAGATTTGTGCAATCACTTTCAAGAAGATCTTGTACATTGGTGGAGTTTCGACCAGTTCCATGAGACTGTTGTACTGCCTTCCTGCTCGTTGGTATTCTTCTTCAGTGATGATCGAGTAGCGGGGACATCTCAGCAACACATGATCCACCGTCTGTGGTGTCTGTTCGTCGCAAATGCAGACATCACTGTCTCTCACGTTTACAAAGTCCAGGTATGCTCGAAAGCAGCCATGTCGAGAGAAGAACATGGACTGCACGAAGTCAGTCTTGATGTGTTCGGGGATGAATTTGGCACGAGGAAAGAACGATTTCATTATTTCGTTAGCAGAATCATCGTACACTTTGCCGAACTCTTCCTTAGCCCACTCTTTGGCCTTTCTACGGATGAACTTTTTGTTGTAGTACAGGTACTGAAAGGGACGTGTGGACGAACACTCTTCTCTAGCCGCTGTTCTGACCTTGATGTACTTGTCCCAATGCGAATCGCCACGAACTGGTCGTTTGAATGTGAGCTCACAGTTCAGATGCTTCACCAGGTGCAGTATGTCATGTTCGAGTTCACCCAACTTGAGGTAACCTTGTTCAATGAATCTCGCACACTCGAGCTCGTCTGTAATGATGTTGATTTTGCGAGGATGCTCGATTTGGTTTTGCACTATAAACATTAAGGCCTTTTTGATAGCGAATTGAGTGCCTTGACTCCTGTCGACAAATGGTAAGAACCTCATGTGATGCGCTTGAGGTCTTACTGAGCTTCCACTGTATAGGTGATAGACGACTCCCATTCTAAAGATCGAAACACCGCTTGTAGGACACACACGGACTTTGAGTTTCTTTGCTGATATGTACAGATGAGATTCGGTGTTTGTTGTGCTGGTGAGTTGTGTTGAGTTTGTGGAAGATGAAGTTTGTGACTGGGCTGGTTGGCGAGTTGGGCGCAAGACGGTTGTATTGGACTGTAGTTTGGCCATTTCTGCCGGTGACTCATGGAACGACTTTTCTGGAGCTGGTCTTATGGCTGCAGGCTGGCCTGGTTGTAAGGAACGAGAGAGTGGATTTTCCAGAGTTGGTGTGTCTTGTAGGGCCAGGAATTCAAATCGTTTTCTCTCAAGAAAGATTTTGATTGGTTCAACACGAGACAACGCCTGAGCAGAGACCTTGGAGATGGTTCGGTACCCAGAGACCACTCTGCGCACGATTGAGTGTTGAAAAGTTTCCAAGAGTTTATGAGCTGAGGCTTGAATCCTGTGGGACCATATCTCTGATCCATACGTTAGTGCCGCTCGAATCACCTGTTGGTACAGAATAGATCTCCTTTCCGAGTCAAGTCCATAAGTGTTTGCACAAAAACGAAGAAATGAGCTCTTCAAGGAAGTCAATTTGCTGATGACTTGATCGACATGTAGATTAAACAGGAGCTGCTTGTCGAACAAAACGCCCAGAATTTTCACGGATTTCACAACTTCAATTGCCGAGGAACCCACAGGGATCATATCTCCGACCCGGAGAGAATTTCCCAGTGGCATTACACATGACTTGTCCAAGTTGATTTGAAGGCCAATGTTCTTGCAGAAGTCGAACACGAGTTCCACTGTTTGTTCAATTCGAGCGTTCAATTCCTCTTTTGTTTCGGCCCAAATTGCCATTGACATGTCATCGGCATAGGTGGCGCAACTCCTACCAACACTATTCTCTTCGAGTTTGTGCAGCAACGGGTCGATGCTAAGGTCCCACAGAATAGGAGATAACACTGAGCCCTGTGGACAGCCCCTGGTTTGTTTCTTCTCTACATGAGCATCACCAAAAGTAGACTCAACAGTTCTATCCGTGAAGTAGTTCTTGATAAGGTTTTTGGTTTTTGGGTTAGGTTAGGTGCCGTGTTAGGATGGGTTTTGGGTTAGGTTAGGTGCCGTGTTAGGATGGGTTTTGGGTTAGGTTAGGTGCCGTGTTAGGATGGGTTTTGGGGGTAGGTTAGGTGCCGTGTTAGGGTGGGTTTTGGGGGTAGGTTAGGTGCCGTGTTAGGATGGGTTTTGGGTTAGGTTAGGTGCCGTGTTAGGATGGGTTTTGGGGGTAGGTTAGGTGCCGTGTTAGGATGGGTTTTGGGTTAGGTTAGGTGCCGTGTTAGGATGGGTTTTGGGTTAGGTTAGGTGCCGTGTTAGGATGGGTTTTGGGTTAGGTTAGGTGCCGTGTTAGGATGGGTTTTGGGGGTAGGTTAGGTGCCGTGTTAGGATGGGTTTTGGGTTAGGTTAGGTGCCGTGTTAGGATGGGTTCTGCATTGGTGGCGCCGCTGGCAGCTTGCTGCCAGCGGGTTTCGTACAAGTCCCAAAAGGCAAAACGTCAGTTTTGCGGGACTTGTACGAAATTTGACTTAAATTCTTCAACACGGGCAGAATTGAACTTTTAAGGAATGAGGGTCCATTTTCAGAGAAATCAACAATTACCGTGTAGAAATATAGCTTTATTAACAATTTTTAATCCAAAATACCCGAGCCTGGCACAAGTGATCTAGATGGAATGAGGGGCAATTTTAAAAAAGAAAAAAGAAAAAATCAAATTGTGGTTTCAAAGTTTCCACCAGTGCTCACTAGATGGCGCCATAGAAAGAATTTTAAAACTGAATTTGTTCTCTAAATTACTTTGCATCTTATATGTGTTCTATTCTTATACATTCCTCAATTCGCCATCTAAATTCACTCCTGAAAAGAAAAGATGATTCGAAATTAGAATGAGTGGTTTGGGGGGAAAGTGAAAAGCTTTTACACCCAAATCCTGTGATTGCATTGCATTCCTAAATATTCCTAATAAATTCATTTTTCATTCAATCTCATTAAATTTTTTCAATCTAAATACGTACTTTAATCACTTAATTATTTGAACAATTTTCTCAATCCATTAAATGAACTACTTCACAATCTTTTACACAAAACCACTACACAATTCTCTGCACAATCCCTCAATACAATCCAATACACAATCCTAAATATTCTGCACAATCTTCTAGCCAATCCCATACACAATCCTTTTCACAATCTTCAATTCTCTATACAATCCTCTACACAATCCTCAATCCTCTGCGCAATCCACTAGCCAATCCAATATACAAATCTCTACACAATCCTCTACACAATCCTCAATCCTCAACACAATCTTCTACACAATCCTCAATCCTCAACACAATCCTCTAGCCAATCCCATACACAATTCTCTACGCAATCAGCAATCCCCAAAACAATACCCTACCCAATCCATAATCCCAACGCAATTCCTAACACAATTTTCAATTCTCAACACAATCAACAATCCTTCAATGCAAAAATTCAAAATTTTATTGATTCACAATTACAATCAAACCCGTGTATATATTTACATAGCATAATTTGGTAATATATACAAAAAAGTATCCTAAAAGTACCAAACTCTAACTCTAATAAAACTTATTGAAAGTACTAATCAAGTGTTGAAACTTCTTGAAGGGCGACCGTGGACAGGTGCGATAGCTGACATTACAGTCCGACCAGCCCAGGCCCCGAATGATCGCTTCCGTGTTGAGATCCTTCAGGTTGAATCGTTCAGCCAGAAAACGAATGCCCTTGCCAAGCATTGGGAAGTAGCCACCAACAGTTTGACCAATCTCGCACATTGCTCGCGATTGGCACTCGATCTCGTTGATGTCGAAGAGACGGAAGGACTTCTCAGGGAGGGTTTTGATGGAATCACTGATGAGATTGTAGTCGATCTGGTCAAACATTCCCGCGGTGGAAGTTTTGTAGGAGGTTGAGAAATTCACCGAACCACCAAAGAAACCAGGAAACAGCATCGTGGTAAAGTACATGAAGACCGAAAGTAGAAGAGAAGTGATCTTCAAGGCGCCATAAACTGCAACTGATGATAGAGCGGTTAGTGGATCAGTAGTCTTCGAAAGGGCGACATTGTCATCTCCTTTTGAACTAGATGATTCAGAAGGATTCTGACTCATTTCAAGTTGAGAATGAATCTGCGTCACACCGAAGCCCTCAGAATTGGAATTACTGAACTTGGACACAAATTCAATGATTTCAATGGCGCGCATTATGGGCAAAATTGGTGATGATGTTGATGCGGCGGCAAATTGAGGGGCTGAAGTAGATGTTTGAGCGACTTTTGGAGTTGCAGGAGAAATTGGAGATTGTTCATTGAGGCTGGCGTTTATATCATTTGATTGCGATTCGGTGGCCAAGACCGAAACGGAAATCAAGGCCAAAATACACAAGGGAAAAATTGATGAAGTCATTTTGAACAAATAAAAATCGCCAAACACGTCTAAACTCAACTAAATCAAGAACACGAATGAATCTTAATGTCCTACTTCAAGACTAAAATATTAAAGGAGGGTGACTAGAGCTTTACCTTACCGTAAAGAACACGCCTCTACTTGACATACTTTACTTAAAAGAAGAAAGGGACTTATCTCAGTTTGGCATCGAGAGTGTGCTCATTAGGCCTAGAAAAGTCAAACATTCCATTTCACTTGTTCAGGTGTCCACTCAAGAAAGTGTCATTCTGCTCTACTTGATCGATTAGGTCTACTCTTTAATCTAGTCTCTTTTAGGCCTTACTTGTGTCGGAACCCTATCTTGTCTTTGAGATAAAAGAAGAGAAAATGCAGTAGTCACGGTAAAGTCATTAAGATTGTGTCAAAAAGAGTTCAGTGATTAAGTGACTTTTGACTTTTGCCTGGGTCCAAAATGTCAATCTATTTTCAATTTACTTGACTTGCGAGTCACTAAAACACTAGGCCTCACTTGTCTCTTCTTTTTGCTCTCTGACAAGACAAATAGACAACTTACACCTGTGAGATAAAGTTCAAGTTCATGGTCTCGGCAGGGGTCCCCCTCACTTTGTCCCCTATGTCTTTTCTATTTTACGCTTTCGATCAAACGAGTCCTTACCTGTCCTTACCTGTCCTTTTACTTGTCACACAGGTGAAACTAATCTGTTTGTCTTGTTTTGTCTTATCTTGTCCCTCTCTTCTCATCTCGTTCTCTCATTTTTTTGTCCAAAAAATTAACATTCTCCCTGTAGGGTACAAAAACATGAGACCGGGGACCTAACCCTTATCCTTAATGACTTTTGCACGAGCACTTGAAACTTTTTACATGGGAAAACTAAAATAGGTAGCCAATCAATTAACGTTAATCGTACGAAGAGTGACACTTCCAATTTAATTTATCTATTGTCCACATTCCATGCAAGTAAAATCGAAAATCATTTTTTTCAATAGCATAAAAAATAGTTTGATATTTTTAAAATTTTATTTTGCATTTGGCATAAGTGGAATCCAAAAAATCAATTTTAAATGCCAAAAAACAGAATTATTAATTTAGATTTATATTAGTGCAAATATATGAATTTTCTCCCTCAACCGGCAAAATTATGAACTTCAGTTTGTTATGTTGTTATAACGTAAAGTATATTTAGCGCCAATTTGCTATACAATCCCCTTCGCTACAACTATATAGCAGCAATAACCCCCGATGATGGTAAGGACGAGCAGAATATTCTGTTGGCATGCAAACACACACACAAACACAGAGCAAAACAGACGAGTCTAAAGTTTACAGTGTAAACACAGAATGTGAACGTAATACGATACCTACAATCCGTGAAAGTAATTTTCCCGTGTCTCAATTTTCAACGAATCCAATTTTCAATCTCAAAACCTTATCAAAAAGTTTGTCAATTTTCACTCCTCTTATCATCTAACCGAAAAATGAAGCCCTTCAATACTCAATTCAGAACCATCCTTCTCTTCATCTGCTTATCATCTTTCTTCCACACTTCATCAACTCTGAATGAAATACGAGAAACCAAACAATCCCAATCAGCAGCAGCGCTAAATTCCCTAGAACTAATACGACTATTTTTCCGCCAACATATGAAAGACAACAGCAACTACACCTACACTAGTGAGTCGAAAAGTGCAACTTTCAATCAGTCCTGTGACCCTACCTCCAAATGTACTCAACCCGAACGCTGTATTTCAGGAATATGTGATTGCCCCTTTGGATTTGAGCCTCAATTTGTGCACAAATCTGGTCAATTTGTATACGACTCGTGTACGAAATTGGAATGCCGACACAATCACGACTGTTTGAAGCGGTACGGCCATGGGGCAGAGTGTAACGTCTTTCGTGAATGCGCCTGTGTGTATCCCTGGTTTATAGTGGATCAAGATACACAGAAATGCGCGTTTGATCAAACGAAAAGTCCGAAAATTGGATTACCTAAATGTTCGACCGACTCGGACTGTCACAGCAAACTCGAGGACGGTGATGATTATTACTGTAACACGGTCATCCATCACTGTCTGAGACTATATCCCAATATCAACGATGTGTGGAGAGGTCTGCCGGAAGGAACTCAAATTTCAATTGAACCAGAAAATGAATCAAAAACAACCGCTCGAAAATCGAACCGACTCTACCTAATTCCCATTCTGTTCATTGGGCTATTTTGTTTTTATGTTTACGAGAGCAGAAGTTCGTGGGCCACAAAACTTCGCACAGAATTGGGCCTTGCGGTTAGATCCTATAATGAACAACGAATTGTACGAGCAAATGAGCCAGTGCTCACTTCTTATCGTAATACGACTGTTAGTCCGCCAAATAGGCGACAATTTTCAACAGGGACAATCAATTTTCACTCAAGTGTTATGAATACTAATCGACAAGAAGAAGATGCATCTACACCTGATTTACCTCCACCCTATGAAGAAGCAATACAGAATGAACCACATATTCAAATTCCTATCGAAAATCGACCTACAACTATTACTATTGTACAAACTCATGAAAAACCACCGCCATATAAACCATAGTTTGACTAGGTAGATCGCATAATGACTAGGCAAAGTGAGTTGTGCCTAGGCAGAGCAAACTTTGTCGTACATTTCTTAGCGCAAATTGCACATTTGCGAGACATCTAAAATTGACATAAATATTACAGTCAATGTGCGACGAAACGGAAATGTTTGACAAAATGCAAGGCAGATCGCACATTGCCTAGGCAAATTGCGATCTGCCACAACACCCTACATTGACGGCAGCATATATTTATTGAAGAATGAACACAATCCCTCAATTTTCGAGACATTCCTGTTTCTTCTAGTCGATCAATTTTCGAATGTAAATACACTTCTGTAAATAAGTAAATAAAATTTTTGCTAATGCAGTGGCGTTTTGCGATTTTATTCAAAAGGTACCCCTCACATTTGTGGGTCGTAGTGCCCATCCGAAAACGATTCATAAAAATAAGTATGCATACGATTAAAGTAAGCTGCGGGTACGTTTGTGTGGGGAGAGCTACCCCTCGAATCAAATTTCTGAATACGCTACTCCTCTCTCTCTCTCTCTCTCTCTCTCTCTCTCTCTCAAAATAGCATCAAAATTACATCAAACCTTGAATATAGTCTTGATTCAAGGATTTGTATCAATCAATCTTCTGATTTTGAAACTCGAATTATCTGGTTTTATTAACATTGGAAATCAAATTAACTAATCAATAGGGAATACAGTCATAATTCAGTCGAGTTCGTCCAGCAATCTCAACAGTGTAAAGCTTAACTTTTGGAATCAATTTTGGATACGAGTCTTTTGGTTCTTGTTGTTGTTGTGTTTGATTTTGACCTAATTCCAGGAACCAGTGAAACGATGCAACATTTTGTCCATGCATGTCAAAAGCACGCTTCATACATTCCCTACATTTCTCACAAAGTTTAGGCAAATATTTTCCTCTTCTCTCAAAGTAGTGATCAATCGTTTCACCTGTATTACGGTTATACAGTCCAGTCCAAAGTTGAAAAGACAGTTCAGTTGCATTTGGGAATGCACCCGCGAGTAGATGCAGACACTGGTTGTGTGGTTCGAGAAAACATTTTATGCGAAATTTGCGGATAGAGGCGATACGAGGCAAATTTTGGCAGTTTTCCTCACTGAGATTGTATGAATCATCATTCGTGTAGATTGTATTCACATTCAAGTGCAATTCAGACAGATTGGTCAAAACTGACAGGTGAGTGAGCACACGACTGAGTGAACTCAAAGCCTTTGAGTGGAATTCGAGATGCAGACATTGGAGCGCCGTCCAATGAGTAAGATTCCAGTTGAGAAGGTTGGGAAAAATAGATTCTATCACATCCGATACCAAATTACCATGCAAACGCTTCAATTTGGAAAGCAGTCTCTGATTGGTCAAATGTTCCTGACGGTCGATTGTGTAGCCAAACAGGCCAAAAGTATCCAGCCCACGTTCCAGTATCGCACCATTTGGTCCATTCCAAATTGTACGATCCAACATCCTTGACCAATTCTGCAGATCATCTCTAAATACAGTGCCCGTCTCATGTTGAATACAAATGAACGTTTTCAGCTTACCACGAGTGATCAGTGGTGCAAAGGTTGCCACTGGATTGGGCAAGCGAACTTGAATATCAATTTCGAGATGTTCAAGAGACTCGAGGGAATTGATTGTGGCCAAGGTGCCCTGTAGGGGTCCACCAATGAAAGTGCTTCTCATACCATAACCCAGGCCTTGTAGCAAAAGTTTGAGACTCTTGAGTTGGGGCCAATTGGATAGAATGTTCGCAAAGCAGTTGGACAACCTTTGTCCACTCAATACAACCAACGTTAGGTGAGTTACCCGCGGAAGTAGCCGACCCAGTGCAAGAAGTTGATCAGCACTCTCGACTGACCAATCTTCACTTAGGAAAATGTCACAATGTGGACGGGATGGACAAATTTCTGGGGTTTGCTGATTTGCTAATCGAATGATCAAGTCAAAGTCACCGTGAAGACGATAAAAATCCACACGTTCATCATTGAAATTAATTTTACGCACAACCGAACCACCAAACAGACGTAAATGAGTGATGCGTGTGTTGAAGCAGACCTGCTTGAGAAGATTGAGCCGGTGACATAGACGTGCCAGTTGTAGGATCTTCCACATGGGAAGTTTCTCTAGAATCAACAGTAGAACCACATCGGGCAGATGCATAAATTTGACCATTTTTAGAAAGTTTTCGCGTCGGATTTTCGAAATGATCAAAATTCACGAGTTGAGAATCCCAACTTGGGATAGTGAGACTGTCATAGAAGCGAACAATAACAACACAACTAATGCACAGCACTGTCTGAGAAACAGTGTCGGGGTGCGCATGCGCAGACGGCAATAGAATAGTAGTAGTACGAGCAAGGCCCCTGATTAGGCGGGAGAACGGCCCTTGAATGTACATTTCACATATACAGTTAGGTAAAGGCTTGGGGTAGCAGCGACCACTTTCACATTTCTTTGTCCTGGTGCAGTCAGTCAGCAGAATTGTCAACTAAACATTGAGCATTTTACTGTGCATTTTCGTACAAGAAAGGGATTTTTTCAATGCTCAATTTTCACTCAACCAAAAACAACCAAAAGTCAATTTTCGGGCTTCTCACAAAACACACACGACAAAATGTATGTATTCTCTTTATTGGTTGAAATATCTAACTATTTTTTCAGGTTCTAGACTTGAAGCTTTGAAATGTTAAAGTTTTTCAGTAATTTCGTACTTTCGTATGAGTAAAACCTTTGAATTAAAGTAGCCAATTTTCGGAAAAATCAAAAGATGTCCAATTTTCAACAATACTCAGTATTATTCATCCTATTGTTTACTACATTAATATCCCATTTTGAATCACGATCTATCGGGTGCGATACCAATTTCGAACACGAAGATTGCAAAAGATACAAAGCGAGAAAAATTAAAATGCAAAAACAAGACCAAATCTTGAAAGCTGTACTTGAAAGAATACGCAACGACATCAAAAGTACTGAATTTCGTCCTAAACTCAATCAACCATGTGAATCCAATGCCGACTGTGGTCAGTTCGAGTACTGTTTCGAATCTGGCATCTGTTCGTGCCTCTTTGGAAACAGGCCACAAATATTCAACAGTTCAATTCAATATTGCTCTCGAGTTCACTGCAAAACTGCTGACGACTGTGTGCGCGAATTTGGTGACAATACCGAGTGTGTGCTAGCTTCTTGTTATAATTTTTCAAAAAATCCTACAACTGTGCTTAAAAACAAAGAGAAAGTCAAAGAAAATATTGAAAAACAGACGAATAATGACACAGATGTAGATCCTACTGAGCTGGCGATATTCCGCATACTTTACGTGATTTTAACCTTTTGGATACCAATTTTTGCTGGTCTCATTGTCTATTATTGTTTATCTCGGTATCAAACATCAAACAATCGTGAACGGGAATTGAGTCTTCAAACTATCACAGTGACTCAGCCTCAAATACTCAAACTCAACCGACAAAATGGACAAGAACGATCTTCCAGAGGTGATCCTCATCCGACTCCAGTGAACATCTTTACTAGATCCACTGACCATCATGGCAATGGTTGTCATGATAATAAATTAAAAACTAATCCAGAAAAGAAGTTTAGTCTGGTTCGAGAAAAACTCGATTTGCCTCCTTCTTTTGATGAGGCTGCAGATACTCAACAACCACAAACTCAACAACCAGAACCCCCTTCCTCAAGTCATGAAAAAGATCAGGCACTACAAGCTGAACCACCATCTTATGATTCTTTGAATCCGATTCCAAATACAATTTAAACAAATATTAGAATATTAGATCCACACGTAAAACACTCAATTTTCAGATACATTGCCAATATGATCAATTTTCAAGAAGAAATTAAAAAAAATATAGTTTCCTAACAAGTGAAGTGGCGTTTGCTGTTATTATTCATGTACCGCCATGAAGTGTAGTTTAGGTGTCGTAGCGCCCATCGAAGGACGATTCATATAAATAAGTATGTTTACAATTACAGTAAATTGGTACTTCTGTATGGGTAGAGGCGCCCATTTGGATCAATTTTCTGAATACGCTACTCCTCTTTCCTATTCAAAACAAAAACAAGAATTTAAACCAAACCCCCTTTTGCTTGATTATTGTTATATAGCCTTGATGCATGCATCCGCAGTGAGCAGAATTATTAGATAAACATTGCGCGCTGTGCATATACGTATATACGTATCGAGATTTTTTCGTGGCTCAATTTTCAATGACAGCTCAATTTTTCACTCATCTAAAGGTAAATTTACTTAAAATCTTGATAATTCATAAGTCAATTTTCATTTAGACAATAAGATCAAGTCAATTTTCGGACTCTCGACGGCCAATTTTCAATAAAAAAAGTTTGATTTTGTATTACTTTATAATGTCTAATATGTCTATTTTCAGAATCTAGATTTGATTTTCAGCTGAAAATGTGATCATTTTTCGCTACTATCGAACTCTGACCCGATACCTTGAGTAATCATCCAACACTCAATTTTTGCGAATCATGGAAAATTTCCAATTTTCACTCATTACCATCTTCATCTTATCATCATGTCTCATTCCTTTGTTGACCTGTTACTCAATTCACGCAAAATCCAAATCCCAATCCTCATCATCACTCAACGATCTACTACTCAAACTGTACGGCGACCCACAGAGTCCATTCCGTAGCCATCTCAACCAGTCATGCAAATCCATCGAAAATTGTGGCCAACTAGAGTACTGTTCCTCGGGGCGATGCGCATGCGCATTTGGATTTGAACCGAAAACGATTTTACCCAATCGGATTCAGTATTGCTCGAGATTTGAATGCTTGGAAAATGAAGATTGTCTAAGGGAATTTGGAAACAATACGAGATGTACCCGAAATCATTGCTCTTGTGTGCACACTTTTTTGCTAGATGAAGACGAGCAGAAATGTTCCATGGAGTTGACTGACTTTTCGGAAGATTCAAAAATTTTGGATGGACGCATTCTGGTCAGACCAGAATGCGCCCAGGACACGGATTGTCTCGAAAAGTACGGTGATCGTGACCTGCTGATCTGTGATCAGTACAGTCACCAGTGCATCAAGTATGCTCTCCTGAGTTCAGAATACCAGGAAATGTTCAATCTTTACAAGAATCTCACTGTGGACCTAGATGAAGAGGAAGATCTGTATCCAGTTGAGCACATTAAGCCCAAACAATGCTTCATTACTTTCCCGTACATTCTACTGTTGAGCCCCATTGTGCTACTCGGCATTGCTTTCTATTTCTGTTTGTGTCGAGACAAGCTGGTCCAACGGGTAATTGTTGTCCGTAATATGAGATCAGGCAATGCTGCACCGCCAAATTCGCGAGATGATAGCTCAATTCAGGTGCCGATGATCATCTTCAAGGCGGCGGATGAGTTTGATGGTAAATTATTACAAGAGAAGGAGGGTCGAGAAGAAGAGAAGTCGGGTCTTTTGGGTAAAATTGATTTGCCACCTTCGTATGATGAGATTGTGGATACTCCAAAAGAACCTCTACCCGAAACTCAGCCCGAAACTCCAGCAGAAACTCAAGTAGATACTCAATCCCAAACTCAACTCGAAAATCAACCTTAAACTCAATGAGATATTCAATTAGATACTCAATCAGTTACTCTACCAGATACTTAACAACCGTAAACTCATCAAGAAACAAAGCTCTTTAAGAAACTCATAAACTAGAAACTCCTCAACCGGATACTCAACTAGATAGTCAACCAGGAACTCAACCTGAAACTAATCACGGAGCTCATTTAGAAACTCAATAAGAAAGTCATCAACCAGGTACTCAACTTGATACTCAACACGAAAATCAATCATAAACTCTACCAGATACTAATCAACTCACTCATCAAGAAGCAAAGCTCTGTAAGAAACTCATCAACTAGAAACTCCTCAACCGGATACTCGAGAGAATACTCAACCGTAAACTCATCAACCAGAAACTCATCAAGAAAATCTTTATAAAACTCCTCAAGATACTCAACTAGATACTCATCAACCATAAGCTCATCAAGAAACTCATCAAGAAACTCAACCAGATACTTAACCAGATACTTATCAGCAAGAAACTCAGAACAAAACTCCACAAGAAACTCAAAACTAAACTCAACACGAAACTCAAAATAAAACTCCACAAAAACTCAACACGAAACTCAGAACGAAACTCCACAAGAAACTCATCACGAAACTCAACAAGAAACTCAAAACTAAACTCAACAAGAAACTCAAAACGAAACTCCACAAGAAACTCAAAACTAAACTCAACACGAAACTCAACAAGAAACTCAAAACTAAACTCAACACGAAACTCCTCAACCGGAAACTCCTACCTAGAATCATATAGATAACATATAAGATACATCTCCCGACACGAACCTAACTATACGATTCCTTAAATCATTCCGAATACAAATTTTAAACGATTGTTTAATTATCCCATAATACGTGCATTATCCTCACACACTCAAATACACACTCAATTTTCGAGACATTTCTGTTTGTTTAATTTTGGTCTCAATTTTAGTGCAATAAATTTTATCGCGTGCAATTTGTTGTTTCTATTATTCAGTCATTCAGTATCCCATCTTTGTCATCAAAACGACCAACGAAATGCGCATTGTGACTGTTAGGTATGGTAAGACGCATTGTAACTTGGTATCCCTCAAACTTGAAGGCTCATTATATAGCAAAATGCAAGCATATGGGTTGGATTCGTTCCAAGTGACTACTACTACGTTTTTAACATTGACAGAATACTAGTTTTGGCTGCAGTGACTCATGAGCGCTGAGTGAACATTTTTGACCTTCAATTGCTGCTGAGGAGCTCATTATCTCAACTGATAACCAACCTAACTCACTAACCTTGAAAATGGTCAATTTTCAACAAAACGCCACACAACTTTTACTCCACATTACGTTAATATCCTATTGTTCAATTTGTGTGATCCACTGTTTGAATCCACTTCAGGAATCTACAGAATTTCAAAATTCATCCTCAACCCCTTTTCGTAACCAACTAATCAAAAGATCAATCCGATATGTTTGTATACCCGCTTGCCGTCTAAACCAGTACTGTTTAACCGGATTTTGCGCATGTGTGTTTGGGTTCAAGTCTAAAAGCAGAATTCTGCTCACTCGTGATTACTATTGTACAAGATTTAAATGTACCGAAAATCTCGACTGTCTGCGAGAGTTTGGCCCGAATACAGAATGTGTGAAAAGGCGCTGCTTTTGTGAACACTCTTTTATGCTAGATCATGATACACAGATGTGTTCCGTTGAGAAATCTATGACTGATTTCAAAAATGGATTTTATCAGAATGAGACGAATAACAATGGGAATCGTTCTTTGGATAGTCAAGAAGATTATGATGACGAAGATTCACCAACATCCATTGCCTTCTATTTGACCCTAATATCGATTCCAATCATTGGTGTGATTTGTTATTACTTTTTCCCGAAAAAGGTCCAGCCAAATCTTGCTTTGGTTGAAGTTGACCAGCCTAAGGAACCACAACGGCCATTCAGTGCTGTCTATCAGTTTGGACCGATACAATTGGAACTGAAAAATATTCGATGGCCTAAGTAGTACGTCAAAAGGATTGGAGATGTCTGTATGCAAAAAGGCGCATGGTAACTTGGTTGAAATCCCTTGAGCTCACAGGCACTTATATAGCCAAAGGATGCATGTATATGGTTTGACTATGTTTTAACATCGTGACTGGTGACTAGTGATCATGATCAGTCATGACTGTGGCGATTGCCCTTCAATTGTTGTTGAGGGGGTCACAAACTCAACCAACCTAACCTAACCTAACTCACAAACCATTAAAATGATCAATTTTCAACAAAGCCACCAACTCTTACTCCACATTACGTTGATCTCCTATTTTGTATCACCAATTTTTGTAATCTACTGTTCCCATCTCCAGGAATCTCCCACGGAATCTTATCAAAGCCATTCAATCAAAGCCCCGTTTCGTAATCTTCCAATCAAACGTTCATTCCACGATATTTGTAACGCCACTTGTCGTCTAAACGAGTACTGTTTGAGCACCGGCCGATGCGTATGCATTTTTGGATTTAAGGCCAGAATTTTGCCCAATCATGATCAGTACTGTTCGAGATTTAAATGCACCGAGCATCTTGACTGTCTACGAGCGTTTGGAAAGAATACAAAATGTTTGAAAAGGCTTTGTACTTGTGAATCCTCTTTTATGCTAGATGACGAAACACAGAAATGTTCCGTTCCGAAATCAGAGGATTACAAAAATACCGAAGGATTGAAGAAAAAGAATTTGAATCCTTTTCTGGGGAATCCATATGAAATTGAATCACAAAATCCAACAGTTGAATCACCATCATCCAAATCTGGTTCTTCGCTCTTCTTCTATTTAACCCTGATATCCATTCCAATCATTGGTGTGATTTGTTATTACGCTTTCCCGAAAAATACCGAACCCACTCGTCAACGTTTTGGGGTTGAGAGCAATTTCGAACCGACTCATGAACTACAGCCAAACAGTGTTGTATTTCCTTTTGGACCGATTGAGCTGGCACCGGCTAAAGTTCGTTGGCCAAAGGCTTAAATATTAAATTCTTTTGATTTGACTGAAAACACGCACTTTTCAAAACATTCCAATATTTGTTTTTATAGTACTCAATTTTCACATTTTGAGACATTTCTGTTCTGGATAGTACAATAGTCAATAAGATTGACTCAAAATTCATGTATAAATACAAACAAATAAATTTGAACATACACAGTGACGTTTGTAGCTATTTTCAGTCGTTTGCCCCTCCTTCCCCGGTTTGGGTGTCGTAGCGCCCACAATAAAAACAATTCACATAAATAAGTACGCTTAACCCATTAATGCTAACTGTATAGGCAAGGATGGTTGGAGGTACCCCATTTTGACCCAATTTTCTGAATACTCTGANACAGGAATCAGCCAAAACAACTGCAGAATCGTAACTTGGTATCTTTTGAGCCTCTCAGGCTTATATAGTTAGATGGTAGAGCATATATGGGTTGGATTCGTTCCAAGTGACAAGTGATAGCATCGACTATGTGACCAGTGACTGAGTGAGTGTCTTGAATGGCACTAGCCCAACCTAATAAACCAAACCAAACCTAACCTAACCTAACCCACTAATCATGAAAATTATCAATTTTCAACAAAACTACACCAAACTATTCCTACAAATCATCTTAATCTCGTACCTTTCGTCATCAATTTCCGTAATCTACTGTTCTCCTGATCAGGAATCCACGCAACCCACTCACCCAAATTCATCAATCAAAATCATCCCTTTTCGAAATCTTCTGAATGAGTCTGACTTTGTTTTCGGAAATGATTCCGATGGATTTTATAAAGAAAAGAATCAAAATGATTCAAAATCTGAAGGTTCTTCTATCGCTTTCTATTTAACCCTAGCATCGATTCCGACCATTGGGCTGATTGGTTTTTGCTTTTTCCCGAAAAAGAACCGGTCAACCAATGGCACGAATCCACTTCAAGAGTATTCTCAGTTGAAAATTGATGCTCGAGAACTACCCACTCCGGAACAACTAGCACAACAGCCACAACCCAAAGTTGAATTGAAGTTTGGACCGATTGAGATGCAAGTGGCTAAAGTTCGTTACAAACTCGTTTGATTTGAAAAATAAAAACTTTGTTTTGTCTCAATTTTCGAGACATTTTGAGACATTTCTGTTTGGATAGTTCTAGTCAATAATATTGATTCAAAATTCATGTATAAATACCCAAATAAATTTGAACATACACAGTGACGTTTGTAGCTATTTTTAAGTTGTGTACCGTTTAGGTGTCGTAGCGACCCCCGACGAGCGATTCACATATGTAAGTACGCTTAAAACTAGTGAATACTTTAGTGAACCTTTGGGCACTATGGGGTAAGAAGAGCCCATTTCAAGCTAATTTTCTGAATACTTCAGTCTCCCCGCCGAATAAAAACAACACGAAAAAATAAACCCCACCCGCTTGAACATTATATAGCCTTGATGAAGCGGCGAGCAGAATTATCATGCAATAAACAAACATCAACAACATCGTCAGGATTACATCGCATTATTATTGTATTTCCTTATATGGATTGATGTTTTTCATTTTCATGTGACTCAATTTTCATGATTCAATTTTCATGATTCAATTTTCGTGATTTCAATTTTCATTCCTCTAAATGTAGTGTATTTAAAATCATAATGATAATTCCTTAACAAAGTTTCATTTTTAAATAGAAAGCTTTAACAAACAAACAAAAATTTTCGACCTTTTTGCACTCAATTTTCAATAACTCAATTTTCATTCCTTCCGAAGGTAGTGCATAAATAAAATCTTGATAATTCGTTAACAAATTCTCATTTTGAAACAAAAAAACACCAAAACCAAGTGATGTCAATTTTCGATCTATTAGAACTCAATTTTCACTCAATAAAGTAAGTTATATCTTTTTTGACAAAAAATAATGTCGATTTTCGTTGATTTAGTGTTGAAAATTGAAAAATGTTTCGTCCCAATTTTTGAGCTTGAAAACAAACTTTGAGTAATTTTCGCAAAAATGCCCAATTTTCATCAATTTTCACTTTTCTTATTTATCATCCAATTTTCATCCATCATTCCCATGATCAACTGTTCACCAATTCTCGAAACCAAATCTGAACATTTAAATGCTATCAAAAATGATCTAATCCAAACAATGTATGGCGGTAAAAATCCCTTTCGAGGCCACCTAAACCAACCGTGCAAAACCAACACCAACTGTGGTCTACTAGAGTACTGTTCCTCGGGCCGATGCGCATGCGCATTCAGCTTTAAAGAGATAACCGTCTCAAGCATCCAACGTTGTAGCCGATTTGAATGTACCGAAAACGGCGAATGTTTACAGGAATTTGGAGAAAATGCAGAATGTGGTCAGGAAAATTTCTGTACTTGTATCCAACCGTACAGAATAAATCTATTTACACAGAATTGTTCCGTGAAAATTGACGCGGATTCTCCGGAGGTTGCTAAAATCAGGGCATATGGGACAATTTTTGTGAAACCAGAATGTTCCGAGGATTCGGATTGTTTCGTGAAATATGGAGATAAACAACTGACTTGTGAACATTACAGTCGTCAGTGCATCAAGTACGCATCCCTAAGCCCAGAATTTAAGGAAATGTTCAATTTGTACACGAATCTTACGTTGGATAATCAAGATCCACAGAATGCTACAAAATCGATCCCAATCGATCCCAAAGATAGTTCAAACAAAACCCGTAAACGAAGTTACCTCTTCTCGTACCTAACCTTCATCCCCATACTGATCATTGGTATGATATGCTATTACTTTTTCTTGGAAGAATCCACTCACAGGGTACGGATTGTACGCAATTTGAGGCGTGAAGCCGTGCCAAATGGCGAAGGATTTCTACCTACTTCAGAAGAGATTCGATCTATAAATCTTCGCTCAGCTCTACTGAATAGTCTGATGAGTCGACATATGGCAGCTCAGGGTATTGGGTCATCATCAGCATCGAGCCACCGTTTCAGGGATGATCCGATTTCGGTGATCATCTTCAATGCACACGATTCTAGTTTGAATGCTGTTTTTGATCGAGAGTTTAATAATTGGAGTAGCAACAGCTCAACTAATCGTCAAGAAGAAGAGAGGTCGAGTCTTTTGGGTAAGGATTTGCCACCTTCGTATGATGAGGTTGTACACGTAGTAGCACCACTCGCAACTCCAGAAGATATTCATCGAGATATTCATCAAGAAAATCATCAAAAAGCTCATCAAGAAACTCATCAGGAAACTCATCAAGAAACTCATCAAAAAGCTCATCAAGAAACTCATCAAGAAGCTCATCAAGAAACTCATCAACAAGAAATTCATCAACTTGAAGAAACTCCTTCCACAAGTCATGAACCGTATCACGATCCAGTACAGCCCCCGCCATACGATTCCTTGAGACATTCCAGTGAAAATTTAAATGACATTTAAATGATATTTAAATGAATTTATACTCGTGAGCAAAAATCCCCGTGATCCAATTTTCAATAGTCTTTTTGTGTTAATATCTATTAGTTGTTATTGATCTACGTATAAAAAATAAACAAACTCAATTTTCGAGCAGTTTGATTTTGTGCTCAATTTTCGAGTATATCTAATATGTACGAGATGTGGTATTTTTTACAGCATTTTTACAACATTTCAGCGTTTTCAGTGTGGCGTCCATCGTTTGGTTTAATGTCCTTTCGAGTACTGCTCATCACTAGTCACGAGTTTTTGCCGCTCGAAAGAACGTACATGGCCTTGAAAGCACTCCCTTTATTACTATTCACGTTATATAGCAACCAACTTGATGCAGAGAAAAATTCAACGGAATTTCGGCTTTTACGCAGAATTCTCCTATTTTATTATGATCATGCATGACTAAACATGTAAACATTGCGCTTTATTATGTAATTCTTTGTATATAATGGGCATGGGATGTATCATTCGTGAGTGGTTTTTTTTGTCTAGGTTCTATTTTCCGTGAACAAAAAGTGTCAATTTTCAGACACTTGCCCAAAAAAGGCATGAATTTACTACAATTTCTATTTCATGTCAACATGTCAATTTTCATTCGATCAGGAAAAAATGAAGAATCTTAAAGAAAAAGCCTTACAACTTTTGTCAACACTCATCATCACTATTTTCCCGTATTCGGACCAGTGCCGCTCTGACCGGGATTGCTATCATCTGCCTCGGCATTACTGTCTTAAAGGCGTATGGCAATGTGTATCCGGATATAATATGATACAATCCTATTATCCAGATACATTCATTGAGTATCAGTTTTGTGTTGACAAATGTTACACTGTCTACTGTTTACGGGAACTTGAGGGATTCAGCTCTGTGATGAATTCAGATGATAAATCCAACAGCATCAGAGGCTTTTTCTTCTATTTGACCCTACTGTCCATTCTGATCTTTGGTTTGGTTGGTGTTTGCTGTTTCCCCAAAGCTGAAGAAGAGCATCCAATGAGGGTGTGGAGCCATCGTTTGGGCCTTGAACGTAGTGAATCTCAGGCTACGGAATCGATTGCTCTTCAATGGATTCGTTGGGTTGTTCGGCTATGGAGTACTTCTTTACTTAGCCGTACCGGTGATAGGTCGAATTTGTACATGGATGCTCCAACTTTAGTGGTAAATTTCAGCGAACCCAATGGTGATTCGAGTTTGTTGAATGTTGTTGTCCAGGAACATAGCTTACGGACTTTGGATTCAAGTTGCATTACAGCTAATCATGCAGAGAATATTAATATATCGAATCATTTAGGCACGATTCTTGATTTGCCACCTTCGTATGATGAGTCAACACGACAAGAAACTCATCAAGAAATTCATCAAGTAACTCATCAACAGGAAACTCCTTTTTCAAGTCATGGACAACATCAGGATCTAGAACAACCTCCGCCTTATGATTCTCTCATTCTAGAAAGAAGAAAATTTAAACAATAAATATAGAGATTATATATTCCGTATTTACCATCGGTGATCCAATTTTCAATACTTCTGTTAACTATTTTTTATATATTAAAAACTCAATATTCAGTTTGATTTTGGTGCTCAATTTTCGTCGATGTAAATTTCAAAAATACAAATACAGTGGCGTTTTTCGTTATTATTGAGGTACCTCCACATTTTGGGGTCGTAGAAACCACCGAAAAACGGCTCATAAAAATAAGTATGCTTACAATAAGAGTAAACGGTGGGTATGTCTGTATGGGCGGTGGTACCCCCTTTGAGTCAATTTTCTGAATACGCCGACTACCCCTCTACAATAACAACACACACAAAACAAGAATCCTATTTTCAAGTTGATGCAGTAGTGAGCAGAATTATCATCATCACTCAATTTTCATGAATTTTCTAGATATCAACCGAAACTAGTCAATTTTCAGCCATCATCATGAATTTACATACTCTTACCCTTGCTCCACACCATCAAGAAACTCATCATAAAGAAATCACAACGTCTTCCGCACAAAATTTACATTTTTTACTCATTTTTCATTCAATAAGGTATTTTTTAAATATTTAATGAAAATTGATATCGATTGTTTTCTGTTTCTATTTTAGTGCCAAAATTTTTAAAAATCTACTCAATATTTGAGTGAGCAGAAACTTTGAGCAACTTTGAGCAAAAAATACTAGTCACAATTTTCATCAAAATGTCCAATTTTCATTACGATACTCATCTTTCCATCAAAACATGAACAAACTTAAAGAAAAAGCATCCCAACTTTTAACATCCTTACTCATTGCCTTAATCATCCCATTTTCAAAGGCTTATACAAATAATAACCCTTCGGGCAAGTGCACCTCTGACCGGGATTGCCATCAACGGTCGTACTGTCTCAAAGGCATATGGCAATGTGTATCCGGCTTTAAAGATGCATACAGTCCAGTTACATTTGTGGATTATCGATTTTGTCTTTCACCAAACAATTGCTATACTATCCACTGTTTACGCGAGTCTTCAGGATTTAGCTCGATCGTGAATGATTCAGATGATCCACCTAACATCATAAGCGGCTTTTTCTTCTATCTAACCATAATGTCCATTCTGATCATTAGTGCCATTTGTTATTGCTACTTTCGAGAGAAAAAGCCACGAATGGTTTGGAGTCATCGTATTGAACAAAATTTGAGACGTGAAGCTCGATCGAAACTTGATATTCGATGGATTTTTTGTTGGATTTCTCGATTGTGGACAAGTTTACGCAGTCGAAGCCGTCATGGATCGAATATACCGTACAGTGATGCTCCAACGCTAGTTGTACTATTCAATGAATCCGATTCAAGTTTACGGACAATTTGCGAGAATAATGTTAATAATAATTCTGAATTATGTAGTCCAGTTACTAATTATCAATCTGACCCTTTACCTCAAACTACTAATAATCGTCATCAAGAAGAGAAAATATCTAGTCATTCAGGAATTTCACCTGATTTGCCTCCTTCGTATGATGAGGTAGCAACGCAAAAGGAAACTCATCAAGAAACTCATCAAGTAACTCATCAAGAAACTCATCAAGAAACTCAACGAGAAACTCATCAACAAACTCATCAAGTAACTCATCACGTAACTCATCAAGTAACTCACCAAGAAACTCATCAAGTAACTCATCACGTAGCTCATCAAGAAACTCATCAACAAACTCTTCATCAACAAACTCATCAACAAACTCATCAACAAACTCATCAAGAAACTCATCAAGTAACTCATCAAGAAACTCATCAAGAAACTCATCAAGAAACTCATCAAGAAACTCATCAAGAAACTCATCAACAAGAAACTCCTTCCTCAAGTCACGAACAACATCACAGTCCAGTACAGCCCCCACCTTACGATTCCTTGAAACATTCCAAGGAAAATTTAAATGATAATTAGAGAGTGTAAATATAAATATATTGTGTGTCCAAGTGATCCAATTTTCAATACCTCTGTTATAAATATAATTTTTGATTTACATGAATAAACAAAAACTCAATTTTCGTGCCATTCCTGTTTGTGTTTTTGTATGATGAAAAATAAAAATTCACAAATTCTGTGTGTTTACCATCGGTGATCCAATTTTCAATACTTTTTTTATCTATTTTATATATAAATTAAAAACTCAATATATTCAGTTTGATTTTGGTGCTCATTTTCAATGAAAAAGACGAATTTTCAAAAGCAGATGCAGTGCCGTTTGTTGTTATTATTCTAGAATCCTCACATTTGGGGGGTCGTAGCGACCTCCGAAAAACTGCTCATAAAAATAAGTATGCTTACGAGAAGGGTAAACTGTGGGTACGTCTGTATGGAAAGAGGCACCCCCTTTTGAGTCAATTTTCTGAAAACGCGAGCCCTCTGCAATAACAACCAAAATTCACGAACCTCTTTAACATATTGCCAAAATGATGCAGAATTGTGAGCAGAATTATCATTTAAAACATAAGCATTGTGCATTTTTGTGTAATTTCTTATAATTTGAAGCAGTTATTTTAATTTTTAGTCGCTCAATTTTCAACACGAACGAAATAATGTAATGGTTTGGTAATTACTATACAAAATCAGAACAAGAAATCAATTTTCGGACACTTCTCTGAAAGGTAACTAACCTATATTTTTTAAATTAAAATCAACGTTTAAATTTTCAGAAATTGATGTATTGAAAATGTAATCACTCGTAATTTTCGTGAATTATTTTAATCAACCGAAACTAGTCAATTTTTAGTCATGAAAATGTATCTGAACATGCAACATAAGAAAATGCAAATTTTTACCCCCAATTTTCACTCAATAGCTTCTAACTTCTAAATTAGTCACAAAATTTCACCTGATTTGCCTCCTTTGTATGACGAGGTAACAACGCAAGAAGAAATTCATCAAGAAATTCATCAAGAAATTCATCAAGAAACTCATCATTAAGAAACTCATCAAAGAACTCATCAACAAACTCATCAAGAAACTCATCAAGAAACTCATCAACAAACTCATCAGCAAGAAATTCCTTCCGCAAGTCATGAAGCACATCCAGTACAGCCCCCACCTTACGATTCCTTGAAACATTGAAACATTCCAAAAAATGAAAGAAGGCCTTAAAATGTCCAAATTTCATCATCATGAAGATATTCATCTTTTAATAATCCCAAAAATGAACAATCTTCAAGAAAAAGCAGCCCCAACTTTTATTATCCACATTACTGATTGTCTTAAACATTCCGTATTCGATGACCTATACAAATGATAATCCTTCCGGCAAGTGCACCTCTGACCGGGATTGCCATCAACGGGGCTACTGTCTGACAGGCATTGGAAAATGTGTACCCGGATCATACAGCCCAACGGACTATCGGTCACGGGAGTCAACGGCATTTAGCACGATGGTGAATGATCTCAAGAAAAACAGCATCACCGGCCTTTTCTTCTACCTCACCTTACTGGCCATTTTGATCATTAGTGCGCTTTGTTATTGCTACTTCCGGGAGAAAAAGCCGAGGTTAGAGTGGAGCCATCGGCTGAGTATTGAACGAAATCTTAGGCGTGAAGCTCAATCGATCAGCCTTCGATGGACTTTTCGTTGGATTGTTCGATTATGGACAAGTTTACACGGATCGCGACACGATCACGAACGTGTATCGATTATACCATACGTACACAGTGTATACCAAGGATGCGGAAACCGTGGACATCGGTCCACTTTTGCCCCAGAAAGTCCACTATTTTTGAACTACCAAAGTAGAGGAGTGGACTTTCTATCAAAAAGTTTCCGAACTCATGGTGTATACAGAGGTGCTCCCGCTTTAATGGTAATTTTCAATGAATCCGATTCAAGTTTGCGTACAATTTGCCACAATACTAATATTAGTAGTAGTATTTCCGGTTTATGTAGCAGAGTTGTGCCAAATCAATTTGAACCAATCACTTTACCTCAGGCTATTAATAATCAAGAAGAGCAAATACCGAATCCTTCAGGCAATTCTCCTGATTTGCCTCCTTCGTATGATGAGGCAACAACACAACAACAACAACCGGAAACACCTTCCTCAAGTCACGGTTCAGTGCAGCCCCCACCTTACGATTCCTTGAAACATTCCAGTGAAAATTTAAATGATAATTAGAGAGTCTATATATACAATCTGTGTGTTAAATCCCGTTGTCCAATTTTCAATACCTTCTGTTATCTATTTCTTATCTATTTGAATTACAAAACTCAATTTTCTTGCTATTCCTATTTGTCAATCTTCATTTTTTGCGTGTAAATAAAAATTCAAATTCAGATGCAGTGGCTTTTTTCTTGTAATTATTCAGGTAGACCTACAAATTTGTGGGTACCCTTTAGAAGTACCCGTTTGAAGTACCCTTTAGAATTCCCTTTAGAAGTACAGTCAACTCTCTGTAATTTAAAACTCGCTAACTTAGAAACGTTTCATAATTTATAACTTGGAATAGGTTTGATCAAAAATTGGTATAATTTAGTACCTTTAACTGTACAAAAACTCTCCTGTAACTTAGAAAATCCTCTATAATTTATAATTAAGAACAACATTTGGAGCTTATTTAGAATAATTGTATAATTTGGGGCAAAGGTTAGTTTTTGTACTTGGGAAATTTTGTTAGGTAAAGTGACCCAGAGTGAGAATGAGAAGCGACAATCTCTGGAGATGCAATTAAACTTTTTATGAATTAGTCGTCATAATTGAATTATTTTACTACAATCTACTTATTTATGATATTTGATCTTCAAATTGTGAAATCATTAAGATAATTATTGCAATTAAACCAAATTATTTACATTTTAACCCAAATTCCACCCCTTTGTAATTTATAACTTAGAAAATATTTTGAGATTTTACTCTCAAAACTTTTAAAATTACAGAGAGTTGACTGTACCCCTTTAAGGGTACCCTATGGTACCATATGGTACTCTTTATTGTTACAAAGGTGGTTTAAATCTCTTAAAAACTGCCAACTCATCCAACCTAACATCAACTTTACAAAAACCCGGTCCCGACCGTTGCACACCTCGATGATCCTGCCATTCCCCCTCTGGCAGGTAGACCAAACGATCCCGTTGACCAGAGAAGAGCACTGGCGCCACCACAATATCCTCTCCCAGCATGTACTGATCCGAGATGTCAAGCGCGTTCGGATCCAGCGGGGCACCATACCACATTGGCCGAATAATTGGCAGTCCATCTTGGAGTCTCGATTTTGCCAATTTTATTATCACTGGAGAGTACTCTTCCCTGTGAAGTTTGATGAACTTGCGTACGATTTCATCGACTGTAGGATCGTCGTTGTAACTCATTGGAAGTCGACTTAGGGTGAGGTGAGGCAGTGGGGTGGATGCCTGGATCCAACGAATGTACTGCTCACTGGTTGGTGATTTTCTGTACAAAAAAATGGGTTATTTATAAAAATGGACCATACAACAGGATCTTTACAGAATTTACTCACGAATTCAACGATCCAACATAGGAATCAATAAACGAATAACCACCAAGAGAAATAGCAAGAATATTTTTGAGAAATTCCTGTAGAATTTGGTCAGTATTTTTGGAAGGAAAATTACTAGGCCTTATAAAGACGGGCAAATTCTGGGTCCGGAATCCAATTGAGCTAGTGATGAAATGATTGGATGCCGAGATGCCAGATGAGGTTTCCAGGTAGTTTTTCCAATAAAAATTTGGATACTTTTGAACTGAAGAATCGTTCAACCCAAAGGCATTGGAAAATTTCACGGAAAAATCCGTGAAAAAGAAAGTCGAAATTTCACTTGAATTTTTGATGTGTTTTTTCGAAAATATTTTACGTGCTTTCGAATTTGAAAAATCGATTAATTTGGTCCTGGAATTTGTGAAACTCTCCTTGACAAAATAGTCATCTGATAGATTCGAATTCAAATTCCGAACGATTCCATGAACAATCATTCCACGCTTGAATTCTGCCGCTTCTAGATCCTCGATTGGTGCTAGGCCAAAATTGGGAAAATTTCTGTTCAATTCTGTTTCATCTCCAAAAAATTTCTTTGAATATTCTGAATAATCAATTTTGGATTCATCTAACCGACTGAAGCGTTCCAAACTGTCGGAATAGTAGAATTCGTTTTTGCCCCCAACGCCAAATGTTCCAAATGTCCAGTCATGAAAATAAGCGTCCTCTGGAAGCTGGTTCAACTTAGGAATGTGACCCAACTGAGGACTCATCACATGCTCGTGCACGGCTCGAATGTTTGCCGCTGCAAAAATCCTAAACTTGAGGCTCAAATAAGCCGTCGGATCGGTCATTTGCTCAATGTAGGGAAATTCATTGTGTACCGAAAAGCACATGACTGGATTTCCACTGTTTTGACTGTAGCGTATAAACCAGGGACACTGTGGATCGAGTAGTAGGGCAAATCCATCCGAATTCAAGAATAGATACTCGAGGATACCGTGGAATTCGCTGTTGGGATAGTTTGTGATGAACGAGTGGAAGCCAAATTGGGTTCGAGGTAGGTCTTTGCTGGTGCCCATTGGATAGGTGGGTGTGGCACTTTGGTAGGTGTTGAACCTGGGTGTGAGAAAAAATTAAAAATCGTTGAAATCTTTAGGTTTTTTTAGGTTGGGTGTTAGGTAGGTTAGGTGCCGTGTAGGATTGGGTTTTGGCTAGAGTGTTAGGTAGGTTTTTAAGGTATAAATGATTTTGTTTAGGATTAGGGGTTTTGGCTAGGTGTTAGGTATATTAGGTGCCAGGAAAGATTAAGTTTAGGTTAGGTGTTAAGTAGGTTAGGTGTCGTGTAGGATTGGGTTTAGGTTTAGGATGTTAGGCAGGTTAGGTGCCGTGTAGGATTTGGGTTTTTGATAGTTGTTAGGTAGGTTAGGTGTCGTGTAGGATTAAGTTTTGGCTAGGTGTTAGGTATATTAGGTGCCAGGAAAGATTAAGTTTAGGTTAGGTGTTAAGTAGGTTAGGTGTCGTGTAGGATTGGGTTTAGGTTTAGGATGTTAGGTAGGTTAGGTGTCGTGTAGGATTGGGTTTAGGTTTAGGATGTTAGGTAGGTTAGGTGTCGTGTAGGATTGGGTTTTGGCTAGGTGTTAGGTAGGTTAGGTGCCGTGTAGGATTGGGATTTTGGCTAGGTGTTAGATAGGTTAGGTGTTGTGTAGGATTGGGTTTTGGGTAGGTGTAAGATAGGTTAGGTGTCGTGTAGGATTGGGTTTTGGGTAGGTGTAAGGTAGGTTAGGCGTCGTGTAGGATTGGATATTAGTTAGGTGTCTAAATTTCGAATTTAGCCCCCACAGGGTCCACTAGTATGCTGTAGCATATCACACTTTAAAACATACCATTCAGTTCCATTAATTCCATAATTAAAGCAAACTTCCCGATTGACGTTCCTGCCAGCGCCATTCCACACAAAATGCCATTCCCTAACAGAACGAATCGAAGAGATATTCGTCATCTCCATCACACTTCCATCATCTAAACTAAATACACGAATCGTGTGTGCGTCGTCCTTGTAAGCAGGAGGAGGAGAAACCTTTGTTCCACCAATTAAGGAAAAATTCAGCTTTTCTTTACTATATCGATGCATATTTGTTAGTTGAAAGACATTTCCATTTTTAATAGAAAATTCAACATCATTTAGAGAGTAGCCGGATTCTTCATTTGATGATTGACACTGGGTTGGTCCAATTGAAAATAAAAAAATCAATGCAATCAAAAGTGTAACAAAATTTAGAGAAACCATTTCGAAGGTGAGTCAACATAACAGCCCAAAACATAAATGTATAATGTCGCATACAGCATATGATGATTATAATGCGAGACAAAAGTGTCGCATTAACAATGGCTTTCTTATCTTATTCCTCCAAGTTTGTTGATTAGATACTATTGAGAGTATTGCATTGGCATTTATTGGCAAAAACGTTTTTTGGTTGTATCTGAGCACAAAGAATGTGGTGCAAATCAAGTCCGATTTTTAGGAAGTACGAAGGAGATATTAAGGCTTGTGATTACAGAGTGATGAGTCTGCAAAAATCACTCTCAAAATTAAGTATGCTTAAAATCAAATAAACTACGGGTACTTCTGTATGGGCAAAGGTATCCCACTTTTAAGTCAATTTTCTGAATACACCTGTACAATTCCCTCTATACAATAAAAACACTAACCCCCTTGATTATTATATAGGCAACTTGATGTGGTACTGAACAGAATTATCATTCAACCATAAACAACTGCGTATTAATTAGTTCAATTCATATTATGCATAGAAGTGGTTCTCTAATTAATTTTCGTTGCTCGATTTTCAGAATTTTCGTATTCAATTTTCATTCAAAAAATCATTTTACTGTATAAAAAATCAATTTTGGGTCTCTTACCAGGTAAAGGTATCTACATTCTACTTCTACAAGTAACTCATTACGAAAAACTCATCAAGAAACTCATCAAGTAACTCATCAAGAAACTCATCAAGTAACTCATCAAGAAACTCATCAAGTAACTCATCAAGAAACTCATCAAGTAACTCATCAAGTAACTCATCAAGTAACTCATCAAGAAACTCCTTCCTCAAGTCATGAACAACATCATGATCCATTAAACTCTTACCATATGAATCCTTAAAACATTATTAAAAAAATTTAATTAATAATTAAAGAGTATATTACCGTTTTAATCCCCAGTTATCCAATTTTCAATATATATTGTTTTATCATTATCAAAATATGTTGATCCAATAAATAAACAAACTCAATTTTCTAGCTATTCCTATTTTTAAAGATTTTTTTAAAATTTACGTGTAAATATTTTAAAAACAGTGCAGTGAAGTTTTTGTTGCGTTTATACAACGTACCACTACTTTGGGGGTAGTAGCGCCCAACCCGAAAACGATTCATAAAACTTAGTATGCTTACGATTATAGTGAAAAATGCGCATACATGGGTAGAGGCACCCCCATCTGAGTAAATTTTCTGAATACTTTCGTTACCCCTGGATACAATAACAGCCACAACAAAAAGCACGAACCCCGCTATATAGCGCCAAAACTTGGATGCCGTAGTAGCTATGGTGAGCAGAATTATCTTTTAAAACATAAACATTGCGCAGTGCATTGTGCAATTCCTGATCATAAGATGGAAGTAGAATGCGATTGGTTGCTCAATTTTCACTCAAAAGAATTTTACTACAAAATTATCGAAAAACGAATCAATTTTCGGACTCCTACCAATTAAAGGTATCGATTTTGGTTTATTGATTGAAAATTAACATATCAATTTTCGTGATCTAGAATTGATTTGAAATATTGAAAAATGTGAACAACTCAATTTTCGTGACCCACTTTTTTTTATCACACAATCGAAACTAGTCAATTTTCAGTCATGATCATGACTTTACTAGCAAACGCACAACTTTTACTCCTCATTACGTTGATCTCTTACTTTTCATACATTCCCTTGTTCCACTGTTCTCCTACAGATGACGAAAAAATGGACTACGAAACTTACAACTCAAACAATCCTCAAGAGAACCAAACGCTATATTACGAGGATCTAGAAAATCCTAGAAACCTAGAAGTAGAAGAAATGGATATTACTGAATCCCCAGTTGAATCCAAGAAAACTCAACAAAAACGAAGCCATCTTTTATTTTATTTGTCGGCTATTCCCATTTTAGTCATTGGTTTGATTTGTTACTATTTCTTGAAGAATCCACCACGGATTGTGCAAAATTTGAGAGCTGGTGAATCTCAACAAGAAGAAACTCCGCAACAAAATAAGCGACAGAAAACTCGACATCTAGAAACTCAATTATAAGAAACTCATAAAAACTCATCAAGAAACTCATCAAAAACTCATCAAGAAACTCATCAAGAAACTCATCAAGAAACTCATCAACTAGAAACTCCTTCCGTCAAGTCATGAACAACATCGTGATCCAGTACAGCCCCCTATGATTCCTTGAGACATTCAAAAGAAAATTAAAATCATAATTAGAGAGTTTATATATTCAATGTATGATAACCCTCCAGTGATCCAATTTTCAATAGTTTTTTCGTTGTTATTTATTTATTTTCTGATCCAATAAACAAACAAACCCCAATTTTCATTTCTGTTTGATTTTGATCTAAATATTCGTATAAATCAAATACAGTGGCGTTTGTCGTTATTATTTAGGTATTGCCCAAAATTTCTGGGTCGTAGTGACCACCGTAATAAGTAAACTTAGGGTTATAGTATGCAGTGTATGGGACGTCTGTATGGGTAGAGGTACCCCTTTTGGTAAATTTTCTGAATACGTTGATTACCATTTTCACAACATATACGATACCTACCCGACCGACCCCTTTGTTCTATATAGTAAGTTACTATTCCTAATAACCAAAAACTGATGCTGTGAGCCGAAAATTTTCCAACTATATAAACATAAACCAAAATGTGTTCCAACTATTCAAAATAAGTCAATTTTGGGACTCTTATCAGAAAGGTATGTGTTCTATTTAACAAACTTGAAGGTTATTGTTTCAATTTTCAGGATTATCAGATTTGATCTGCCAATTTTCAATTTTTGCCTCAAACTTGTCATCAATTTTTACACGTATCATGAACATACCTCATCAAAGCACCCAACTTTTACTGCTCATTACTTTAATTTTGTACTTTTCATCTTTTCATCTTTTCTTGTTCCAACGTTTTCACTTCGATGATGAACCTACATCTAAACCTATACCGCCATACCGAAAAGGCATAAATCCTCGGCTTATGTACTGGGGTGGGGATGGTTCCTATTACTTCAGGAAGTGTAATTCCAGCACCAAATGTCGCAGCAATGAGTACTGCAATTTGGCTGTGGGCGAGTGTGCATGCAAATTTGGTACCCAGGTTAAATCACTACCTCAGTTCAGTGCATACTTACTACACTTGAATGGTCAAAAGGTGAAATATCCTGATGAAAAATGTCGTAGAACCGACTGTTTCGGACAGAATCATTGTTCAGAAGCGTATGGGGCCAACACCGAGTGTATGAACACTCTCTGTATTTGCAAGCATTCCTATGCCCTGGATAGTGATAAAGCGAAATGTTCTGTGAAGCTTGTGGATTTACCGGAAGACAAAATGCGTCGATATGCAGCACTTTTCAGCGAACCAGAATGTGCACAAAATATGGATTGCTTTGATAGGTACAACAATGATCGTAGTTTGTCTTGTGAGGTTTACAGTCGGAAGTGTATTAAAAAGGACGAACTGAGTGAAGAGTTCAGGGAAATGTTGAGTTTGTATGATAATCTTACGTTGGAACAACAAAACTCATCAGCACACTCATCAACAAACTCATCAACAAACTCATCAACAAACTCATCAACAAACTCATCAACAAACTCACACACTGTTAACAACCTCATAGACAAACCTACATTTGAACCTATCGTTGAACCTATCGTTGAACCTATCGTTGAACCTAAAGTCGAACCTACAATTGAACCTAGAGTTGAACCCATAGTTGAACCTTCATTAAAACCTCAACCTAAAAATGAAATTGTCAAACCCAAAAACCCCACAATTCAAAATCTATACAGAGCCTTCTTCGATCCTCCTCCATATTCAGAAGATACGATCTCGTACGAAGATTTGGAAGAAGAAGAACAAGAAAATGAACAAGAAAATGAAGAGAAAACTACCGAACAGAATCTTGAATCTATATTTGAGCCTACAGTTAAACCTACAATTGAATCTAGATTTGAATCTACACTTGAACCTACAATTGAACCTTCACTTGAAGAAAGAGTAAAGCTCCAAGTTGAATCTCAAAACCTAAAAACCCATCATCAAAATCATCTTTTCTGCTATTTGGATGAACTGATCAGTTATCTGACTTTACTATCCATTATTCTAACGATTGGATTGATATGTTACTATTTTTGGAAGTATCCACCCAAGTTTAGATGTTCTTCATTGAATAATCGGCAAAAAGAAACTACTTTCCATAATCATGAAAAACATCATCAAGTACAACCCCCATCTTATGATTCTTTGATGCATTCCAATAACAATTTTAAATGACAATAAAAAGATTATGATTATTCTATGTTAATCTTGATGTTACTACATATGATAATAATGCACAATAGTTTATTTTAGTGTTATCTATTTGTTGTTATCTATTGAATAAAAATTTAATTTATTTAAATCACAATAAAAACAAACCAAAAATTATTTCTAAAATGGCATCATTACTTAGGTATCTAGGCAAAATATGTGTTCTGTAATGTAGAACTTCATAGAAACTTCTAGAAATTATCCTTCTTTGAACGTTAAACCTTGGAATGTTATGGAATGTTCTAGAATGTTCCTTCCTTAGACGAATATATCCATAGAATGTTCTAGAATGTACCTTTATTTGACAGATATTTCTATGGAATGTTCTCAAATGTTCTAGAATGTACCTTTATTTGACAGATATTTCTATGGAATGTTCTCAAATGTTCTAGAATGTACCTTTATTTGACAGATATTTCCATGAAATGTTCTTAAATGTTCTAGAATGTACCTTTATTTGACAGATATTTCCATGGAATGTTCTCGAATGTTCTAGAATGACTTTACTAAAGACTTTACTTTACTAAAAGTCTGCCATTTATTTAAATCGAAAGAATTTCAATATTTTGTCCTTCAATGTAGTCTTATTGTCGAATATACGAGTGATCACTGTTGGGTGACGAGTTTCGTTGACCTGAGTTTGCAACCAATCCTCACAAATTTGGTTATTATCAAACATCTTTTGATCATCTTCGCCAAATGCAACAATGACTGGATTCAGTCGACTGGGTGATAGTAGTTCGTTTTTAAATGGTTTGACCAATCCTTGAATACATTCACGAGTAATATCGATTGACTGTGATAGGATTGATGAATTCTCAAAGGCTTTCTCACATTCAACACAACGATTGCATGAATATTGGGCGATTTTGACAAATTGCAAATGTGGAAAAAGAAATTTTGCTTTCAAGGGCTCCAGGTCAGTGTGATTAGTCAGGCTCACCCGTAGGGTCAATATTTTTACTGATGATAATTGGTGATCCATTTTGGCACACAAGTTGTGTCACCCACACACAGGACTTGTCCTTGACTTGTACTTGTAAAGATGTACTTGTAAAGATTTGCAAAAAATCATTAAAGCATTGTTATACTCTACGAGCCAGACGATTTTCTGAATACGTTAACCTTCTTCCAATATACAATATACAACATTCAAACCGAACCGATGTTCCCCTTTGAATATATATAGCTATATAGTCAACTTGATACGGGGAGCGCGAATTTATGCTATATATATCATCATTCGTAAATGTGTAAACATGATGCGCTTTATTAGTTCTTTGATCCATACAGCTCAAACATTAGCTTCTAAAATGGTCATTTTACCCGGGTCGATAATTTTGCCGATAAGGTCCACGATAAGGTTGATAATTTGGTCGTCTTTGTGGATGACCCTGCCATGGGCGTTGCTGCACCATTTGTTGTGGTCGGACGCCATAAGATTGGGGTGGGTTACCATGATGATGATGGTGATGATGGTGATGATGATGATGCTCCTGTTGATGATGCTCCTGATGATGATGCTCCTGATGATGGGTATCATCATGATGATTATCGGTATCATATCTTGGAGTAGTCGTAGTTTTGGTATCATTGCCATTAGAGCCATCATCACCAATTTGTATATGAAAATCTCCAACAATCAAATTGATATGGAAGCCGTCTCGTGCCATTGGGTTTGATGTTTGGTTTAATGTTTGATTTGATGTTTGGTTTGATGTTTGGCTGTAGTCCAAATACGACTGGGTAGTGGGCCTTGCTGCTGATAGCGAATCAATCAATTCGGAAAATTCAGTGACATTCTCAGCAAAACACCCACCAAAGGCGACTAAAACGAACAATATAAACATTTTCATAATATTCCTAAAGTTTATTTTTTGGATGGATTTACACTAAAAGTGGATTCCTTTTTATTACAACAAGAGATTTTTATTACTTGATTTTGATTAGTTTAAAAATAGTTTAAATGTTGGTTTTTTCGGATCGATGATTTCATTGATTAACTATTGACGTAATCTAAATGTTTTACGTAATCAAAAATGTTAATCACTAATTACAAATTGACAAAATTGACGCAAGTTCAATTTTGAACTTTAGTTTTAAAAAAAAGTTAATTTACATTTTGATTTTCTTGTTAGCAAAATTTGTGGGACAAGAATAGTATTCACTTGAGTGAGATGTCTTCTATTTTGTGCTTTTGTAGAAGGGCTCTACACAAAGTACATACACACGAAATGTCATCGTATCATATCGTTCTAGGTATGGATGTATTTCATTATCATACGACAAATCATTTCACTGGTTGAAGTACTTTCGTCGAAATTTTCGACAAAATCGAAAAAAAATTACTAATAATTTTTCATGCCAAATTTATTAGATTGCAATATCGCAAATTATACGGAACAGGCTTTTATCTAAATTATTATCTTTATTATATGGTCACATACACACACAAAGATTAAAATTTGAGTATATTCGTATATAAAGAACAATAGATTGTGAATTGTCATTGTTTGAAGTCCTTTAGTTGATTTTTGGTTTGTTTGAGCAATTTTCACTTGCAATCATGGCTCGAATTGAGATGATTTTGTTGATTTTCCTGTTAATTTCGTTTGCGAGCTCTCATGATGCTGCTGCCGTGGTTGCATCGAACTCGAACAACAATGACTTGGTTTTCAACTCTAACCCTCCTCCAGAGACTTCGGCTCCGGCTTCCGGCATTCGGGTATGTTGTGCGCAACAGCTAAACAATTTACTGAATATTAATTTTATTGTTCAAAATATATTTTTAGAGAACTGGCTTTGATCCTTCGATTAAAGTTGATCTTTTTGATAATGATGATGATGATGATGATGATGATGAAGATCTTACTCCAAACTATATCGCTTCCGCTCGTGAGGATTAACAAAGCAAAGACTAAAGTTGTGGACGCATTTCAACCATTCGCAGCCAGATTCAGCAGATCAACCATATCAATCAAAGCATATCTATAGAATATGTCTATCGATCTGCAACACACAACACACGGACAGTAAGATTCTTCTCAACACGCCAGGCTAGTCCCACAAGTCTTATTCTTTGTACTTTACTATTCACTAAACAATAAACAATAAACTGAATTGAGTTTCAAGTGTGAGGAAAACGAACGAAAGGCAAAAGGCAAAAGGCAAAAGGCAAAAGGCAAAAGGCAAAAGGCAAAAGGCAAAAGGCAAAAGGCAAAAGGCAAAATTTCTTTATTTGAGAGAGATGTCCTCTATTTTGTGCTTTTGTAAAAGGACCCTACACAAAATACATACACGCGAAATGTCATCGAATCTCCTCGTTCTAGGTACATATGTATTTCATTATAATTCGATAAACCATTTTTATGGTTGAAGTCATTTTGTCGAAATTTTCAACGAAATCGTAAAAAAATCATTAATTATTAGTTAGCTTAATTTTTCATGCTAAATTTATTAGATTGCAATATCATGCAATTGATGCGTCAAATTACACCGAATTACACTGACTTTTATCTCGAATGTCCTAATTAACTGTACGTTTAAAAAATTAAAATATGAATATTTTCAAATATAAAGACCGAGAGAATAGATTGGGAATCAATCATTTGTAAGCCGATCTGTAGTTTGTTTCACTTGTTTGAATCATTCGCCGTAACCATGCTTCGACTTACAATTGTGATTGTGTTGATTTGTTTGTCAATTTCGCTTGCAAGTTCTGCTATTGATCGTGCCCCGGAATCCAACTTGAACTTGGTTGTCAATGGCAATCCACCGCAATCAGGAGGCGTGGTCAAAACGCCATCACGGGACCACGTATGCATGTATTGAATAATAATTTCATTTTTTTACATATTTTCTTGTTAGCAAACTGGCTTACTTCAAGCTGATGGTGAATATGACGTTGACGATGATGACGACGATGATGATACGGATTTTATTCATCAAGCCTAAGCGAAACAAAGACTATACCTATGGTTTTTGAAACATCCCAAAAGAATTTCAGCCATTACATTCCCGATCAACGAGTCATCAAATCTAATTATAGGAACAGCAGTATATCTATCTATTTCCAACAAATAACCGATTACAGTAAAATTCTAGCCATAATATATAGATAGGAATTAAATAAAAAAACATAATTCGAACAAACTTTCCAACATATAGATTATATACACTGTTTCACTCAATATTCACCTCCGTCTGTTTTATATTCGTTTGCATCCTTTCTATACACCGCATTCTTAGATGCATTATTCTAATAATTAAGAAACAAAGAATAGAATTCGTGCCCTGCCACAACTGGTCCATTGTGAAAGATTTCCAACTGAATGTTTTTTGCAACATTTTTTCTACGAACACCTTCATAAGTTCCTTTATATTCGATCTGGATCGGTACATTTTTCTGGACGAAAACTCTGCATTTAATAAGGTGACAAGGAATTTTCGTTGAAAAATGCTTTTGAGAGAAATATGTTGTGAAAGATATCTAGTTGGAGATGTTTCTCAATGGAACTGTTGTCGTAGGCCACGATTTCTATCCTTTTTGGATAGCTGCATCCAAGCATGCAGTGTACCCAAAAGATGCAAACGAACATTAAACAGGCAGTAGCCATTCTGTTTGGCTGAATGAGTTTAAAAAAATTTCACTTTTGTTAATATGTTGTTCAAATAAAAAACATGCCTTCTCACACACACAATTCGTAAATTTTCATCAAAATTAAACCCCTTCACAGAGTACGTACATAAATAATGCCAACGGTTAGACTAAGACTTATTTTCTATGTACGTATTTTCATTCGTTAAATCATTCTATGGACGAATTGTATTTCATATTAATTAATTACGAATTGATGCAAATCGAATTACACTGAATTGTGTATATTGACATTTATATCTTATCTAAATTAACTCAATTAAAGGCACAGAATTTGAATGTATAATCGAATATAAAAGGACAGAAAGTAGATTGTGAATCGAGAGACTCGAGCTTATGAACAGTTTTGTAATTTGATTATTTGAATTATTTTTTGCGTCTGAAACCATGTTTCGACTCACAATTGTATTGATTTTGTTGTTGATTTGCTTGACAACTTCGTTTGCAAGTCCTGTTCGAGAATCCAACTTGAAAAGTAACTGGGATTTCAATGTTGCTCCACCAGTGACTTCGGCTCCGGCTTCCCGCGTTCAGGTATGTTGGATCCGCAACATGTTAAGCGATATATATTGGATATTAATTTTAATATTTTTTAATCATTTATTGTTAGAGAACTGGCTTTATTCGGGGAGATGATGATGCTTTGGGTGATATTGAAGTGGATGGTGATGATGACGAAGATGATGATGATGTATATCTTGCTCCAAACTATTTTGTAAGCAAAGCCAAGAATAATTCTTAATGTGGACACAACCGAACAGTCGCAGCCATTTTAGATTAACCAGCATTTAAATCAAGGCACGAGATTTTGTCTATCTATCTGTAACACACAACCGATCAGTAAGATCCATTACATCAGGCTAGTCTCACAAATCTTCTTTGTACTTTACTATTCAAAAAAATTATCAAGACTCAACTAGTTGAGCTTAATAAATTCTCATGCCTTAGAAATCCAACACTCTAATAAATTTCTGAGAAAACCAAAAACCAAAAACCAAAAACCAAAAACCAAAAACCAAAAACCAAAAACCAAAAACCAAAAACCAAAAGGCATACTGTAGTATCAAAACCTCGAACGCGCACCTTTCACAAAGTACGTACATACACTGGCAATAATTGACCTACGACTTACAATTTTACCAATACCTACATATAATTCTTAGAATTCGACAAAAATCACGGGTAATTAGTTTTCCTATCGATAATTTAAAATTTCCTGTTAAAATCGAAAGAAATAGATTGCAATATCTGATTTATCGAATTACACTGAATTGTACCTATGTACTGATCTTTATCTCAAAATTATCTCGATACTTAAAAAGTTTGAATTTTGAATTGATGGTTCAATAAATTTTCTATATTTTTAAGAATTAAACAAATCATTTCTTTTGAATCTTTAATATAGCTGAATTGTCATTTTGCCATGAAATACATACGAATAATATTTTTAATATTAAAATTAATAGATGTAAATCGACGCACATCAAATTACACTGAATTGAATATATAATATAATTTACAACTAAATTAAGATTCACTTGAATTTTGAATAAATTATTTCCCAATATAAAGACCGATAATGATCGTCAATAATCATCAAACAGAACAGTCTGTTTAGTTTGCACCATTTTCAAAATCATGCTCCGAATTGAAGTGATTTTTCTAATTTTCTTGTCATTTTCGTTTGCAAGTTCTAATAATCGTGGATTGGAATCGAACATTAACATTGACTTGGTTATCAATGGGGATCCACCGGTAACAAAGGTTGTGGTTACTGAACCTCCGGTTACAGAGCCACCGGTTACAAAACCACCGGTTACAGAGCCACCTGTTACAGAGCCACCGGTTACAAAGGAACCGGTTACAGAACCGTCCACTGGTTTTCAGGTATGTTGTATTTAGCAAATAAAACTTACTTACTTACTTACTTACTTACTTACTTACTTACTTACTTACTTACTTACTTACTTACTTACTTACTTACTTACTTACTTACTTACTTACTTACTTACTTACTTACTTACTTACTTACTTACTTACTTACTTACTTACTTACTTACTTACTTACTTACTTACTTACTTACTTACTTACTTACTTACTTACTTACTTACTTACTTACTTACTTACTTACTTACTTTTTAGAGAACTGGCTTTATCCCTCTCGATTACCTCCCAAACGATCCCGCCTTTGTAAAAGACTACCACGGAGCAAACTATGGCAATCGTCTTCCAAAAAACTATAACCTTCGTACAATTTGGAACGATAAATGTCTTTGGATGAGAGAAATATTCGATCAGGGCGATTGTGATTCGAGTTGGGCTGTGGCCTCCGCTAATGCTATCCAAGACAGAATATGTATGTCAAGGACGAAGGATAATTGGGGCTATTTGGCATCGGCGGCGGAATTTATGAATTGTATTCCGCGGAATGGAAATGGTGCTTGCGCCGGTGGAGAAACATTGGAGGCTTTCAGATATTTTGCAAACAAAGGAATTGTCACTGGTGGACCATACGAGTTTGGTAACACTTGCAAACCATATCAAATATCTCCTACAGTGCCTTCCAAAGGCACTACCCCAAAAAATTGTCCAGCAAAATGTACCGACCCAAAGTATTCGGGAACCTACGAAGGTGACAACATTCGTGGTCGCAATATTCGACGTTTCCAAAAGGGCAAAGATATCGTCCAAGATATACAATGGGAAATACTTTTCAATGGCCCCGTTGTGGCTGGTTTCGATGTATACGACTCGTTTTTCTATTTTTGGAATCATGAACAAAAGGACGTAGTGTACAGAGCGTTTCCAGGAGAACAGAAGAGAAGTCATCATGCAGTTCGATTGGTTGGTTGGGGCACCAGTGATAATGGAACAGACTATTGGACCTTTCTCAATTCTTGGGGAAACGACACTCTCCGACAGGGGGAGGGTCGATTTTTGAGAGGTAGTAATGAGTGTGGCATTGAGGATTATGTTACCTGTGCAGATGTTGTGCGATAAATGAAACATTTTTGTGTTTTTAATTTTTAAAAATGAATCATTAAAAATTCACATTTTAAAGTAATGAGTCGTATACAAAATGACAACTAAGGTTAGTCATAATTCGCTCACTGAAACAGGATTGATAGTTAGTCACGTTTTGAGAATTTTAAAACATGAATTTTTTGTAAATTAATTTAATGTGGAAAAAATTGATCAACTTGGATCAAAATATTGTGAATGTTGTCACTGTAAACATATTTTTTAAAACCAAATAGTCAAAAACAATATACGAGAAAATATATATCGTATAATAAATTCAATTAGGGTTCCAAGAAAAAATACAATGCAATACAAAAGTGTTGAAAGAAACAATCAATTAAAGTGGTGAACAGGTTGAACTCAAATTGGGACGGTTCCTGAAATTTTTTCAACTCAAATGTTAGATCTAACTTTACAAGAAATAAGCTCAGTACGATGAGCTCATGCCAACAAAAGCAAGCAGGCAAAAGATAAGATTCTCGTACTTCTTCTTGGTTCATTATGTTGATTTGGTGAACAGTGTAAATAGTGACCAATAAGATGTATAGAGTAAAAAATGTTGAGCCAATTGGATGTTCAACGAATTTCCCAAAATCCTATATATTAAAAAATATTTAAGATTAATATTTAAGTAAGTAAAATGTGTAATAACAATTACCGCCACCACAAACGTGATATACAATCGAAGTAAATTGGCCAAACCAATCAATTGGGCTAAAATACAAAAGTATTTCACTTCTTTGGCAAGGGCCATCGCGAATCAAGATTCAAACTTAATCTTTTTTGCAGTTTAAACTAAATTTTTGTGACCACCAAAAATTTGACACAAGCAGATCTGATTGGAATTTGTGTTTTCTGTTCTGTATTAAAACTAAAATTTTTAGGCGCAAAAATGTGCTAGTTGAATTTTGTTATGAGTCGTGTTCATAGGACTCGATATCATAGGATGCCACATGGGATGATTCAAGAGTTGAGTAATTGATAACATTTTTGTAGGGAAAATAAACTTGTAACCCAGTTCATTTCTGTTTAAATGCAAAAAAATGTACCAATTGATGCTTGTGCAATGAGTCGTACAAAAATTTATGATTGACGATTGTTTATTATGACAAATGATGCCCCCTCATTGTTGACTCATGAGCTATAAATTTTACAATTACGTTTTTTTGTCTGATACAAACGGTATATTGAATCTATTTTTGGTCTAAGCAGAAATACAATGTCAGACAAAATTGTTGAAAGAAACCATCAATTAATGTGGTGAACAAATTAAACTCAAATTGGGATCGTTCTTGAAAATTCTGCAACTTAAGTGTTAAAACTAACTTTGCAACAAACAAGGTGACAACGAATATTTCAACACAACATAAGCCAATAACAGGATATTCACGAAAGCCCTCTCGGAAAGCATCGCCAATTAGGAGAACTGTACCAACAATTGAAAATGCCATCCATACAAAAGTAAATGTTGGAGCCATTTTTATCTTCAAAGAATTTTTCAAAATCCTAAATATTAAAGCAAATTTTGAAATTAAAATTTTTCATGTAAATTAAAAATGTAAAAACACTTACCGCAACCACAAGCGTGATAAATACTCGAAGTAAATTGGCCAAAAGCAATCAAATGACCTAAAATACACAAGTATTTCACTTCTTTGGGGATGGCCATGGCGAGAAAATTGAAAATTGAAATGTTTTTTTTGTAAACACCAAAAAATTGGACACAAACAGATCTGATTGGAATTTGTGTGTTTCTCTTCTGTATTTATATACCAAAATTATTAGTCACAAAAAATGTGCTAGTTGAATTTTTGTTATGAGTCGTATTAGAAATTATAACTAACGATTGTCATTATTAAATCTGATGCCACACAGACACATGTGTTGATTCATGAGTTGAGAATTTGAAAACATTTTTGTAAATTTTTTTATACATTTTTAAACAATTTTCAATTTCTAATGTCATTACAAATTTTGGATTTGCCTATTATCCTTTGGTCCTTGTTCCAAGTTCGAGACAACAACAACAGCAACATAGTGTAAAACATTTTAATGAACAATTTTTGTATTACATTAATGGGCTCCATTTATCATCTTCTAGTGTTTTCGTCTGTAAAAGTCTATGTTCTGTGATCATGCATCCTGGAACAATTATTTCACTATATTTTGCATGTTTTTTTTAATACCTTGCACAACAAATAACTTTGATAAATCGATTGATTGGAAAATAATTGTGTATATGAGAACGAACCAAATATAATGTACTCGTACAATTTGCACTAGTTCTAAGAAACTTTGGCTTACTCAACAAATTTTTCAGGCAATTTCTTTTGGTCATTTTTTCATGTGTGGTGATCAGCCAACAATTTTGTGTGTGTGCTTTTTGTGTGTTCATGTTTGTGACTGAGTGATGGTGCTTGATAAAGTTACTATCATTAGCCGCTTTTCGCTGGGACAAATTTCGGTGATTTTCACAATTCAGCTGGACAGTTACGCAGTTCCCCCGATACATTAGTTGCACCACCTCCACTGTTCCAAGCACAGATTCGGAGACTTCATCTGTTTGGGACAAAAAAACAAAATATTTACACTGGACTTTAAAACAATTAAGACCGATTTACCGATTTTGAATTTTTCAGGGTAAATTCCCTGAAACCGTAGTATAAAACACCAAAAGAAATTGCCGGTAAAATTGTCAAGTAAGTCAAAGTTTCTTAGGACTAGTGGACATTTATTCGATTTCGTATAAACAATTATTTTCCAATGAATCAATTCTTCAAAACTAAATGTTTCTGAACAAGTTTTTCAAAAAGTGTAAAATATAATGAAATCATCGCCAGATATGATCAGGACACGGACATTTACGAAGACGAAAAAAATACAAAGATGAAAAAGATGAACGCACTAATGCAAATACAAAATCATGCTCATGTTTTTAGACTATGTTGTCTTGAAGAATTGAAAAAGAATTGACGAGATAGCGACCATTTGGTTTTTTCTTCTGTTTTCTAGCAATTTTCTGCATTTTTAAAAGTTGGAATATGTACATTGTATACAAGCTTTGAAGCTTGAAAATCGAATGACGAACAATTTAGATTCACTTACTCTAAACTTTGCGTTGCGGCAAAATATATTGATCTGGTTGCTGAATTATTAATTATTTCCGTTTTTATTTCAAATTCAAATGGTGTGTCTTGTGACTATCTGACACAATTTGTCACGAACATAAAGTTCCTTAAATGAACTTACATACAGAACTTTTCCTCTATATAACTCTTCCGGGGAGTTAATAATTGATTAACTGCTCCGAAAGTTTGGCCGCAAAGTTTGATATCCCACTCACGATCGATACTATTGTGGGTCATGGGTTGTTAACATTGCATTTGCCTAGACAGTAGAGATTCTATCTTTATTACCTGTACCGATAGTTGACAGTTTGGTTTGATAGGCTTGATTGACTCTCGAAGGTAGGGGGATTTTTGAGAGGTAGTAATGAATGTGGCATTGAGGATTATGTTACTTGTGCAGATGAAAAGAATTTGAAACTTTTTGTGGAAACCAAAATCGAATAGAGATAAATCTTATATAAATTTGTAATTATAATTTGGATTTATGTAAAAAAGTTTGATAAATACAGAATGAATTACATGAAAACAATTTTAGTTTTTTTTAATAAAAATTAATTAATTAAAAAATAAATCAATAAAAATTTACATTTTAAAGTAATGAGTCGTATACAAAATGACAATTAAGGTTAGTCATAATTCGCTCACTGAAACAGGATTGATAGTTAGTCACGTTTTGAGAATTTAAAAACATAATTTTTTTTGTAAGTTAATTTAATGTAAAAAATCGATAGACTTGGATCAAAATATTGTTGTTGTGGATGTTGTCACTGTAAACATATTTTTTTAACCAAATAGTCAAAAACAATATACGAGACAATATATATCGTATAATAAATTCAACTAGGGGTCCAGGACAAAATACAATGCAATACAAAAGTGTTGAAAGAAACCATCCATTAAAGTGGTGAACAGGTTGAACTCAAATTGGGACGGTTCCTGAAATTTTTCAACTCAAAGGTTAAACCTAACTTTAAAATGAAAAAACTCAGTACGACGAACTCATGCCAACAAAAGAAAGCAAGCAAAAGAGAAGATTCCCGTATATCCTCTTGGTTCATTGTGTTGATTTGGAAAACAGTGTAAAAAGTGAAATATAATATACATAGAGTAAACAATATTGAGCCAATTGGATATTCAACGAATTTCCCGTAATCCTAAAAAAAATTTAAAATTATTATTTAAGCAAGTAAAAAAATGTAATAACAATTACCGCCACCACAAGCGTGATAAATAATCGTAGTAAATTGGCCAAACCAATCAATTGGGCTAAGATATAAATGTATTTCACTTCTTTTGAATGGGCCATCGCAAAAAGGTTGAAACTTTAATTTTTTGCAGCTTAAACTAATTTTTTGTGACCACCAAAAATTTGAACAGAAACAAATCTGAATGGAATTTATTTTTTAATGTATTTATTGAAAATTTTTGCAAGCAAAAATGTGATATGAGTCATTCACAAAATTATGGTTGACTATTGTCATTTATGTCATATGATGTCATAAGTCTAAAACATTTTAATGAACAATTTTTTGTATTACATCAATGGGTTCCATTTTCCATCTTTTTAGTGTTTTATTTTGTAAAAAGTTTGTGTTCTGTGATCATGCATCCTGGAACAATGATTTCATTATACTTTGCATGTTTTTTGAATACCTTGCACAACAACAAACAAAGTTAGCTTCGATAAATCTATTCATTGAGACACGAAAATGTGTATATGAGATCGTACAAATATAATGTACTCATACAATTTGCACTAGTTCTAAGAAACTTTCGATTACTGAACAAATTTACTAGCTATTTCTTTTGGTAATTTTTTTTCTCTGTGTGGCGATCAGCCAACTCTTTTGTGTGTGTTTGCTTTCGTGTGTGTTTATGTTTGTGATTGAGTGATAGTGCTTGATAAATTTACTATCATTTTCACAAATTTCGGTGATTTTCACAATTCAGCTGGACAGTGTAACAATTCCCCCCCCAAAACGTATACATTAGTCGAAGTTGTTCCACCTCAGCTATTCCAAGAACAAATTCGGAGCCTTCATCTGATGGGCGGTTCTGTTTGGGACAAAAAAAACATATCTTTACCCTGGACTTTAAATCAATTGGGACCGATTTACCGATTTTGGATTTTTTCTGGGAAAATTCCATGAAACCGTAGGGTAGAGCACCAAAAGAAATTGCCGGTAAATTTGTTGAGTAATCTAAAGTTTCTTAAAACTGGTGCACTAAATTGAGCTATCGTTTGATTTCGTATAAACAATTTCATGTCAATAAATAAATTCTTCGAAGAAACAAAATGTTTCTGCACAAGTTATTCAAAAAATGGCAAAATATGATGAAATCATCGCCAGATATGATCAGGACACGGACTTTTACGAAAACGAAAACACTATAAAATGAAAAAGATGAACGCACTGATGCCAATACAAAATCATATTCATGTTTTAGACATTGACGAGAAATGTTCAGCGACCTTTTGGTTTTTGAACTTCTGTTTCCAACTCAAAATTATTCTCATGTTGAAACGTTGAAATATGAATACATTGTATGCAACCTTTGAAGCTTGAAAATCGAATGACGAACAATTTAGATTCACTTACTCTAAACTTTGCGTTGCGGCAAAATATATATTGATCTGGTTGCTGAATTATTAATTATTTCCGTTTTTATTTCAAATTCAAATGGTGTGTCTTGTGACTATCTGACATTTGTCACGAACATAAAGTTCCACTGTTAAATGAACTTACATACTGAACTTTTTGTCTATATAACTCTTCCAAGAAGTTAATAATCGATCAACTGCTCTGAAAGTTTGGCGCAAAGTTTGAAATATCCTACTCAATCAATTCTATTGTAGGTCATGGGTTGTTAACATTTTCATTGCATTTGTCTACACAGTAGACATTCTATATTTTACTTGTACAGAAAAGTGGACAGTTTGGGGTGGTTCCAGAGAAGTTCCACTTTCAGTTTGTCAAAGTTTAAAATAAAATAAAACACATATAACTTTGATAAATGCAGATTGAATTGATTGATTAAATACTAACATTTTTGTGCTTTTAATTTTTTAAAAATTAAACAATAAAAAATAGACATTTTTTAATAATGAGTCGTGTACAAAATGACGACTAAAGTTTGTCTCATATGTCTCACTCACAGAATTTATATTTGTGTTTTGAGAATTTGAAAACAAAATTTATTGAATAAAAATTTACTGTCAAAAATTGATCAAATTGGTTCAAAAAAATTGTGATAAATTCTGACACTAAATTTTTGTCAAAATATCAATAACACAATACACAATATACTCAATTCAATTAGCGTCCAAGCAGAAATACAACGCCAGACAAAATTGCTGAAACAACCCATCAATGATAGTGGTGGCCAGGTTGAACTCAAATTGGGACGGTTCCTGAAAATGCTTCAAATTAATGGTGAAAAGTAACTTTGTAACAAATAACTCGACAACGAAGATTTCAGTACACCAAAAGCCAACAGAAGGATAATCCCGTATGCCCTCTCGGTACATTTCGTCAATTAGGATAACTGTATAAACAGTAAAATATGCAATCCATATAAAAACAAATGTTGGAGCAACTTTATCTTCAAAGAATTTTTCAAAATTCTAAATGTAAATAAATTTATAAAGCTAATATTCAAGTAAATACAAAATGTAATAACAATTACCAATAGCACAAACATGATAAATACTCGAAGTAAATTGGCCAAACCAATCAATTGGCCTAAAATACAAAAGTATTTCAATTCTCTAGAGATGGCCATCGCGATAAGATTGAAATTTGAACCACTTTTTGTGAACACCAAAAAATTGGACACAAACAGATCTGATTGGAATTTGTCTGTTTCTGTTCTGTTTTTACACTCAAAAAATTTAGACGCAAAAATGTGCTAGTTGAATTTTTTGTTATGAGTCGTATACAGAAAAATATGATTCACGATTATGTAAAATGATGCCACACACTCATACATGTGTTGATTCATGAGCTGAGAATTTGAAGACATTTTTGTACGATTGTTTATACATTGTCTAAACTTTTCTAAAATTTCTATTGAAAAAATTGAATTTGTAATTGCAAATTTTGGATTTGCGTATTATCCTTTGTTCTTTTTGTTCCCTTGGGTTTTTTGTCCAATTTAACGCATTCTTTCGATCGCCAGCTCGTCTCCTTTCGGTATTAAACTTATCTTATCTCTATGGTAGAAGTGATTTTGTCGAAATTATCGAATAATTCTACAAAAAATATCATGGATAATTAATTGTCGACAGATAATTTTCATGTTAAAACTAAAAATATAATGCAACTTTAATTGATGCATCAAATTATACAGAAATTCATACATTTACATTTATGTATAAATTATTATCTACAATTGAATCAATTAAAAAGTATTGAACTTTTAGTATATAAAGACCACAAATAGATTGGGAATCAAATTCATATTTTTGAACAATTTGATCCACTCCTTTGCAATCATGTTTCGACTTGTCGTGATCTCATTGGCAATTATTTCGTTGTCGTTAGCATTACCGATTGAAGACGACTCTCCAGCGCTCGTGGATGACCCAAACAGTGTGCCATTGACCGAAGTATCCAACGTAATATATTAGTTAATTTTAATGTAAAATTTAACTTTGAATTATAATTTTTTAATCATAGGTTAATTCTAACTCGGCTGCTCCGCTGGATGAGAATGACGTAGATTATCGTTATCAAGTAAATGTTTTCATGTTGTATAATGAAATGATAATAATTTTTAATTTATAATTTTAGTTAGGCGATAATAGTTTCGATTATGATGCTGACGATGCTCCAGCGTTTGAGGAGGTCTCAAGTGGTGTGCCATTGACCGAAGATTCCAACGTATTTTTTAGTTCATTTTTGGTTGTATAATATAATTTTTGAATTATAATTTTTTTTAATCATAGGCAAATTCAAACTCTGCTGCTCCGCAGGAGGACGAAGAAGTTGATGCTGATAAAAAGTTTCCTGTAAGTGTAATATTATGACAATAACATTGCTAATTTTTATTTATGATTTTAAAAGCATGGCTATAATTGGAATGATGATGAAGCCTATTCGGAATTTGTGAAGGACAATTGAACATGTGTGAATGTGATTAAATTCCGGAAGACTGCGATTTGACTGTCAATTGAAATGAATTAATCAAATAAAATCTTTCGTGAAAAGTTTGTTTTACTGTTTTATTGTCTGAGAGTTGGGGAATTAAATCATTCTTACTAGTGCGTTCGAAAAGTAAATAGACACTAGGACGCGAAAATTGTCCAAAAAACAAAATTTTGTCAATTTAATTTTTTGGTTTTAGTTTTAAAATGTTTGACCCTCGTAATGAACAAGACACCTAAATTAACCCCAAAACCTATTCTAACACGGCACCTAACCTAACCCAAAACTCATCCTAACACGGCACCTAACCTAACCCAAAATCCATCCTAACACGGCACCTAACCTATCCCAAAAAACCCATTCATATACGACACCTAACCTAACCCAAAATCCATCCTAACACGGCACCTAACCTATCTCAAAATCCATCCTAACACGGCACCTAACCTATCCCAAAACCCATTCATATACGACACCTAACCTAACCCAAAATCCATCCTAACACGGCACCTAACCTATCCCAAAAACCCATTCATATATGACACCTAACCTAACCCAAAACTCATCCTAACACGGCACCTAACCTAACCCAAAACCAAACCTAACCCAAAACCCATCATAACAGGGCACCTAACCTAATCCCTAACTATACCTAACTAACAACCGAACCAGACCTAAACCTAAACTTAACAACGCCCAAGTTCAATCATAAAACATAACAAGCACCTATTGGTATACCTAACCGTAGCAATCAATCATTCTCTTAGGGAATTTTTTCACCATTTTCGGACAACTGTCGAGTGGAAATTCAAACCGGAATTATGAACTTTATCTGATCGTGTATCAATTTCTTCTTATCTTATCTCTATGGAAGAAGTGATTTTGTCTAAGTTATCGAAATAATTCGACAATATATTAGGCACGATTAGTTTTCGATAGATAATTTTTCTTGTTAAAAAATGAATAGATAATGCAATTATCAATATTGATGAATTGCACTAAATTGCTTACATTTACAGTTATGTCTAAATTATTATCTACATTTGAATCGCAAAAAAGTATTGAAATTTGAGTATATAAAGACCAAAAATAGATTACAAATCAAATTCAAGTTTGAACAATTTGATCTACTCGTTTGCAATTATGTTCCGACTTGTCGTGATTTCGTTGGCCATCATTTCGCTGTCGTATGCATTACCGATTGAAGACGATGCTCCAGCGCTCGTGGAGGTCTCAAGTGCTGTCCCATTGACTGAAGACTCCAACGTAATATATTATTACTTCATTTATTTTGTGAAACATAATTTTTTATTCAATTTAAATAATCATAGGTTAATTCAAACTCTGCTGCTCCATGGGACAGTTTGTTTCAATCAATCAAGTCTCCTTTTGTGAGTATTTTCATGTTTTGTGTAATGAAATAATAATTATCAATGTTTATTTATAATTTTAGAGAATTTTAGAGAAAATGTATCCTGTGAGTGTTTTATAATAAAATTCTAATAATGACTTAATACTAAATTATTTATAATTTAAAAAGCTTGGTGAAAAGTGGTGGGAAGATGACGACGCTTATCGGAAGACTCTTGAGGACAATTGAACACGTATGAATGTGATTCCATTCAGGAAAAACTGCGCTATATATTGTAATTTGAGATGAATTGATCAAATTAAATTTTTTTAGAAATGTTTGTTTGTTTTATTGATTGTCTAATAAAATTAAATCACTTGTATTAATACACAATTCGTAATCCAAACCCTCAAAACAGTAAAAAATTTTGATATAATTTTTGGTCTTACTTATTACACTTTATAAGTTCAAATTTCAAATTTAGCACCAGCAGGGGCCCACTAGTTCAAAATTAATTCACATTATGACGTTTTGGGATTTCCACTCGACAGTGCGCCCTACTCAAAGTACATACACCCAATATGTCATCGCATCAAATTGTTCTATGAACGTATGTGTTTCATTATCAGTCGACAAATCATTTCTATGGTTGAAGAGAATTTGTCGAAATTTCCAGAAAAATAGGGACACTAGTGATTTGAATCTTTGAATATACTTTTTTTTCATGCTAAATTTATTAGATTGCAATATCTAATAAATTGATGCGCATCATATCGAGTTAAAGTGAATTGGGTGGACTAACGTTTTTCTGGACTTATCAAAATATGATCGACTATTTGAGAGTGAAAGGAGCACACAACCAAAATGAAATAAAAATTTTGTATAAAAAGACTCTTTTGATCGTGCATAAAACATAACACTCTTGGCACTAGAGTTTTCTTGGCCGCCACCCGCAAACATGTTCAGATTAGCATTGATTTTGCTTGTTTCGTTGGAAATTTCGTTGGCAAGTTCTTCTCCCCACTGTATGTTCTTTCATTGTTTGCTATTTTAATTAACAATATTTTTTCGTTTTTTAGGAAGATGACATACCGTTTGAAACTTCAGACGATCCATCATCTCTAATGATTGAGGATGACGAAGGGGCGCTGCATTTCATGAGACTTGGCAATAACTGGGTTGCTGAAAGAGACGACGATCCAGCATTTGTGCAGGACTATCACGCAAAAGACTACGACAAGCCGTTACCTAAAAATTTCGATGCTCGTGAGGCTTGGTCCAAGTGTCCGGCAATAAGTCAAGCAGCCGATCAGGGAGATTGTCAGTCCTGCTGGGCGGTAGCGTCGTCCGACGTCATCCGAGACCGAATGTGCATCAAATATGCAAACATGTCTAGTTACACTGCTTCAGCGTCGGAACTAATCAACTGTGTTCCAAAGTCGGATCATGATGCGTGTCTGCCAGGATTGTCAATTGATGCTATGCATTATTTCGTTGATAATGGAATCGTTACTGGGGGACCGTATGACTCAGGAATTGGCTGCAAGTCCTATCCAATTCATCCAAATTATCGTGCAAAAAGCACTGTTCCAAGTGTTTGTGAATCAAAATGTGCCAATCCCGAATATCCCATTTCGTATCAGCAAAACAAAAAGTTTGGCAAAAATGCCCGAATATTCAATTTGGGACCTAACATTGTCAAGGACATTCAACTGGAGATATTTCATAACGGACCGGTTGTGGCATCGTTGCATGTGTATGCATCGTTTTTGATTTTTTGGCGTATTAAACCCGCAGATGCGGTTAAATATCAAATCATTGATAAATTTATAGGTGGCCATGCGGTGCGTCTTGTTGGCTGGGGCAGCACGCCCGACGGGATTGACTATTGGACCTTTGTCAACTCATGGGGCAATGACAGCCGCCGCCGCCATGGAGTAGGTCGTATCCTTCGGGGGGTAAATGAGTGTAATATCGAAGGCAGAGTGACTACTGTTGATGTTTGAGTTTCAATATTGAGTTTATCTGATCAGATTGCTAATAGGTATAGACAGTTTTATTGTCGTATTGTTTATCCATGAATAAAACTTTGACGTTTAAAAACAATAAACACTAAACTTGCTCAGAAGTCAACAATATCGTCAATAATATCGTGGAAAGCATCGTCGATAGCATCGTCGACAATGTCCTCAAGTTCACAAAGTAGATCATCACTATACGTGATGATGGCGATGATCGCGACCATGAGGATGATGATAATGTCGATGATGATGAGTATACAAATGGAACCGAAGATGATGATGCTGATTATGGCGATGATGGTTATGATGTTAATTACAATCGAGATTATATCCTGGAGTTGTGCTGGTATAATCGACATCAATTCGTATAAAACACTTATCCACATGCATATCAACATGGGGGTCTCGTGGTTCTGGGGCTTGATGTCTGGTTGTAGTCCAAGTACGATTTGATTTTGAATTTTGCCATGGATCCCTTAATCTAGCCGAATCAGTAGCATTTTCTGTCACCAAAAAGACATCAAAACGAGCTAAAAGAAATTTTTCATGATTTTTCAAATGGATTTTTTTTGGGGATTTACACGCTACAAAATCTATTTTATTTTATATAGTCAGAGATATAACATTTTAATCTACGAGATTCTAAAATAATGATTTTACGCATCAACGACTGTTTTGATTGGCAATTCACCCGTATTCAATGAAATGTTTTAGGCAAATGTCAACTTCTAATTACAAATTAACATTTAGTGTATTGACATTTAATACAGTTTACTGTATGCAATAGTCTTAGTTCTTGGGATTTAAAAAATAAATCGTGGACAATTTATTTTTAATTTTTAATAATTTCTTAAAAATTATATGGTTAAAGTTTATTACATTTAACATTGCAAATTGAAATTGCAATATAAATTATGCTGACATTTGAATTTACTTTTATTGCACAACAATAAAAGTTGAACATTTAATATAAAAACTAAATACGAGATTGTGAATTAAAGTCAACTTTAGTAGTTTGTTTTGACTCAAGTTTTTGAACTCTTTGTCATCTGTGGAACCATGTCCCGACTAGCACTAGTGATCTCTTTGGCCATGATTTCTATATCAATTGGAAATCCTGCCCATGACCCTCCAATCGTTCCTGTAAGTGTAGTTCATCTATTGTTCATTTATAACATTATTTTTTATCATTTTGTTTAAAGATTTGACAACCAGTTCTTTGATCTATTTCCAGTTCTGTCCTATCCTGTAATTAAACAAATCTATTTACAAATTGAATAAAAATAATTTAATCTAATTAAATTATTCTCATTTTAGTATTTTACAGACAAGACTTTAGATCAACAACCACAACTTCCAAAGATTTCCAACGATGCATAGAGGCCTATTTCCTTCACAAATACATCTAACCAGACTTTGTGTTGAAGTTTACTTGTTCAAACCCGCCATAACAAGTAAATCTTTTGGGGGAAATTTCTCCACTCTTTTCGTATTAGGTAATTGTGCAAAAAATGCGTTCTCCCAACTAACTCCAATAAATTCCTTAATCAAATAAAAATTTTTATAAGTAAAATAAAATAAGCATAAACCAAAAATTTGTGTTTTAAATAATTAATTATATATGGCCATTTCTCAGTTTGGTATATTAGTAAGTTAGATTTGTATTAGTTCCTTTACTATGCTTCAAACAAAACTAAAGCTCCGTTTTCATGGTTACCAGTCAGATTAGATAATGCTCTCAGTACTTAAAATAGTGACTTCACTTGAGATAATTTTCATTTGCCCATTGCCCATCAAAAAGTTTAATCAACATTGACTTTGTGCCACATCGACTTAATTGTGTGTATTTTATATGCTTTCAATTGGACACGCTTTAAATTGGAGTTTGAATTAACAACCACAACCAGAAGCCATGACTTCGTACATCGACTTGTCGAACATCAAGACGAAAGCAAGTGGTTCAGTGTATATAAGCAGCTTTGCCAACTGTAGCGAAAGTCACCGACCAACCATAACATCTGGAATCTTTTCTCCCCTAATGATCCGAGCATCGAATTTTTTCTTAAGATTTACTGGAAGATATTTATTTACTCCAAATCCAATAACAGACATACGCCTTAATAGTGATAATTTGTACTATTCAATTTCACTGTGTTTGCAAAGTCCAATTCGAAAGCCGTTATCAGTTTATTACAAAATTGCTTTACTTGGTAATAGTGATCGAGAAGAAATTCCATATGGTTAGAATATTTAGTCGAAATTGTGTTGAAAATCTAATTGTTCATTGCTTCGAATAAGGTGCTTTTGATTTTTTTTAAATCACAAATTTAATTTGTACCAAAATTTTCAATTTAGTACCAATTGGAACCAGCTTGCGAGAAAACTCTACTCGAAACCTTATCAGTTGAGACGGCGGTCAAGACTCTCCTGTTGGCAGATACGCGTAATATCGCATTCTTGAAAAAGAAATCCATCGAATTCATCAATCAAAACTCGGAACAGGTAAAGGCTTCAATGGGCTGGCCTGAGCTGATTAAAAATCGGCCTGAATTGATCATTGAATTGTACAATGATTTGTCTGTGAAAAGCAAGTCCATTCCTTAAAAATTGAACAATTTTATTTCATAAAAGCTTTGTTTTGTAATCAATTTGTTGATTTACTATTAAAATATTTTATTACATTATAAAAACGATAAACATTAACATTTTACAATTTTACATTTTTTGTCGATTAAATGATTTGCGTAATCAATACGTAAGTTTAGCCAAATGTCAATTACAAATTTTAAATTCACGCATCACGACATTTATGAAAGGTTTCGGTTAAATGAGAAATATTTTAGGTTAATGAATCGTACAATGGTGGACTAGTATGTAATGGAACCGGAGGTTGTTGTAAAGCTTCTTCATAAGCAGGTGGCGCTTCTGAAAAATTTCTAGTTCTAGGAACCACGTATCCTGTCGGATTCAGTTGGGGAAAAATCTCCCGAATAGCAGGAAGCAATGGCGGAGCTGAAGGCCGTACAGAATATTCTTGAACTCGAGCAATTCGATTTTGGGAATTTTCATAATTTACCTCAGCATGCTTTAGCATAACTCTGCAGCAGGTCAAACCACAAACTACCACACCCGCCAACAGGAAACAGAACTTTATGATGTCACCAATTATAGGGGCTATCTTAGTATCAGTTATCGAGCGAACGGTTGGGTGGAAATAGTTGTCAAAATGTTTATTTATTGAACGTACAGTTGTAGGTCTGTTGGTAGGTACTCGGCGGAAATTGTCGAAATAGTCGTTCTTAGGACGTAATGTTATATATACGGTTTTAGGTGAAGAGTAGTTGCTTTTTGAACGTCCAGTTGAACGTTCGATTGGAGGCGCATTTGTTGTAGATGTTGTTTTTGAGTGGAAATAGTCGTTCTTTGGTCGTTTAACACAGCTTTGAGTACTCTCATCTAGCACATAATCCCAATGACAGGTACAAAATTCTTCCAAAAAGGGACAACGTGTATTTGAGCCAAATTTCCCGCGACAATCTTCATGGGATTTACATTTAAGACGTTCGCAATGAGATTGAGGATCATTTGGTTTGAAAAAACCAAACTTGCAAACACATTTTTTGATGGATACATTTTTGTCCAATTCCACATTTGTTGAAACAAGGATCCAAATCGATAGGATGTTTGATTGGATGATTTTCGGTTAGTGACAAAAAAAGAACCAAAGATTAAAATTATAAAAATTATCATAATCAGTAAAAAACAGTTAAATGAAAATTGAATTGGAAAATTAAATCGAAAAATTGAGTTCCAAAATTGAATCGAAAATTTTAAACTGAAAATTGATTCACAGTAAAGAAAATCAATTTCAATCTCGCGATGCTTTTAAGCCCGTTTGTAGCGTAAACATTTTCTCTTCTCTTCATCCACGGATTCTATTTTCGGATACTTAAAAACACACTAACCCCATCCAATGCCTTCTGTTTACTAGTTGAATGATACATTAACACAATGACGTCATTGTATCTCTCTTTATGAATCATCGATTGCATCATGATTTTTATTTACGAATGGATTCATATGAATCCATATGAAATACATTGTGTATTTGGACCAAATTCTCGAAGACACTCGTATTAGGACGAGCATTTAAAGGGAAAACAGAATGATAGAAATCGATAATAACCAAACTTGCATGCACATTTGTAGTTGATACATTGTTGTTGTTGTTCAATTCTGCAATCGTTGGGACAAGTACGAGTATTCAAACGAACTAGGTAATTTTCAGTTAGTGATACTAAAGAATAATAAATTATCAACAGTAAAATGATCATAACGATTTAGCGCAAAAAACTTTCAAAATTGAAAACGAAATTGAAATTGAAATTGAAAAAAATTAACTTCATTCATGTTGTTAAACTGTTTGCAGTGTAAACATTGATTCTTGCCTCAATTGATGGATTCTATTTTTAAATTCTACTCTTTTTTTAAGAACAGACAAACCCATCAATGACGTCTTTGTTTAGTTTATGAATCATCAATAACTAGGAAAACAATGAGAGAATAGGCTGTGGTGCGATGAAAAAACTTGATCCAGTCTATTTATGATTGCCACCGCCATCAAGTACGCACATCGTGAGGTTTGCATTCGCTTATGTTTGCTATCCTGTGTTTTCTTGCCATAAGTTTGTCCCGATTTGCCCGTAAACGCTTTAATGACAATACCTGAACTAGTGGGCCCTGCGGGTGCTAAATTTGAAGCCTTTGAATGTATTTTGAAAGTAATGTCCCCAAAATTGGCATTATGGGGAAAGTCGAGTGTAAGCAAAAAACACCTACCTAACCACCTAAACCTAACCTAACCCTATCCTAACCGACGCCCACACCTCCCTAACCACCTAAACCTAACCTAACCCTATCCTAACCGACGCCCACACCTACCTAACCACCTAAACCTAACCTAACCCTATCCTAACCGACGCCCACACCTCCCTAACCACCAAAACCTAACCTAACCCTATCCTAACCGACGCCCACACCTCCCTAACCACCTAAACCTAACCTAACCCTATCCTAACCGACGCCCACACCCCCCTAACCACCTAAACCTAACCTAACCCTATCCTAACCGACGCCCACAACCACCTAACCACCTAAACCTAACCTAACCCTATCCTAACCGACGCCCACACCCACCTAACCACCTAAACACAACCTAACCCTATCCTAACCGACGCTCACACCCACCTAACCACCTAAACACAACCTAACCCTATCCTAACCGACGCCCACACCCACCTAACCACCTAAACCTAACCTAACCCTATCCTAACAGACGCCCACACCTACCTAACCACCTAAGCCTAACCCTAACCCTATCCTACACGACGCCCACACCCACCTAACCACCTAAACCTAACCTAACCCTATCCTAACCGACGCCCACACCCACCTAACCACCTAAACCTAACCTAACCCTATCCTAACCGACGCCCACACCTGCCTAACCACCTAAACCTAACCTAACCCTATCCTAACCGACGCCCACACCTCCCTAACCACCTAAACCTAACCTAACCCTATCCTAACCGACGCCCACACCTCCCTAACCACCTAAACCTAACCTAACCCTATCCTAACCGACGCCCACAATCCTCTCAGTGACCAAATTTCCCATTCCATTGTTGCACTCATTGTTCGACATTGAGACCCAACAATGGGAATTCAGGCTTGGACTTTTTCAATCTGAAATTTGTTCGGCAGGTATACTTAAAAAACAGTTTTGGCAAAAACCAAGGTCAAACGGCACATCTGCAAGGTATTCTAAGAACTTTTGCAAAATTTTATGCAAATCGGTTGAGAAATGTAGGAGGAGTTACCCGTACAAGAATCGAAATTGTTGTGCCTTAGTCTTCGCTTACGCTCGACAATAATATGGAAGATTAGTTTTCGATAGATAAATTTTATCTTAAAAATGAATAGATAATGCAATTATCAATTGATGCATTGAATTGTATACTTTTACATTTATGTTTATAATTGTCTGTAATTATCTACATTTGAATCGCAAAAAAGTATTGAAATTTGAGTATATAAAGACCAAAAATAGATTACAAATCAAATTCAAGTTTGAACAATTTGATCTACTCGTTTGCAATTATGTTCCGACTTGTCGTGATTTCGTTGGCCATCATTTCGCTGTCGTATGCATTACCGATTGAAGACGATGCTCCAGCGCTCGTGGGTGAACCAAACAGTGCCATTGACCGAAGACTCCAATGTATGTAGTTCATTTATTTTGTGAAACATAATTTTTTATTCAATTTAAATAATCATAGGTTAATTCAAACTCTGCTGCTCCATGGGACAGTTTGTTTCAATCAATCAAGTCTCCTTTTGTGAGTATTTTCATGTTTTGTGTAATGAAATAATAATTATCAATGTTTATTTATAATTTTAGAGAATTTTAGAGAAAATGTATCCTGTGAGTGTTTTATAATAAAATTCTAATAATGACTTAATACTAAATTATTTATAATTTAAAAAGCTTGGTGAAAAGTGGTGGGAAGATGACGACGCTTATCGGAAGACTCTTGAGGACAATTGAACACGTATGAATGTGATTCCATTCAGGAAAAACTGCGCTATATATTGTAATTTGAGATGAATTGATCAAATTAAATTTTTTTAGAAATGTTTGTTTGTTTTATTGATTGTCTAATAAAATTAAATCACTTGTATTAATACACAATTCGTAATCCAAACCCTCAAAACAGTAAAAAATTTTGATTGCAACATTTTTTGGACCGATGAACTATAAACTTCATTTGATTCCCACAATGAGTGCAACAATGGGAGAATGAGTTGGTGTTATGTAGGTTAGGTGGCGTGTAGGATTGGGTTTTGGTTGGAAGTGTTAGGTAGGTTAGGTGTTATGTAGGTTAGGTGGCGTGTAGGATTGGGTTTTGGTTAGGTGTTAGGCTAGGTTAGGTGTTATGTAGGTTAGGTGGCGTGTAGGATTGGGTTTTGGTTAGGTGTTAGGTAGGTTAGGTGTTATGTAGGTTAGGTGGCGTGTAGGATTGGGTTTTTGGTTAGGTGTTAGGGTAGGTTAGGTTCCGGTGTAGGTTGATGTGAACATTGTGGTTCAAATAGTCTCACGCTCAGACTAATGACCACGGATCCTGGTCTTACTTATTACACTTTATAAGTTCAAATTTCAAATTTAGCACCCGCAGGGCCACTATAAAATTAATTCACATTATGATGTTTTGGATTTCCACTCTTTGGACAGTCGCGCCCTACTCAAAGTACATACACCCAATATGTCATCGCATCAAATTGTTCTATGAACGTATGTGTTTCATTATCAGTCGACAAATCATTTCTATGGTTGAAGAGAATTTGTCGAAATTTCCAGAAAAATAGGGACACTAGTGATTTGAATCTTTGAATATACTAATTTTTCATGCTAAATTTATTAGATTGCAATATCTAATAAATTGATGCGCATCATATCGAGTTAAAGTGAATTGGGTACACTGACGTTTTCTAAAATTATCAAAAAATGATTGACTATTAGAGAGTGAAAGGAGCACACATCCAAAATGAAATGAAAATTTTTAGTATATAAATGACCGTTTTGATTTTTGGATCCAACAAGCCTTATCCAATTCATCCAAATTATCGTGCAAAAAGCACTGTTCCAAGTGTTTGTGAATCAAAATGTGCCAATCCCGAATATCCCATTTCGTATCAGCAAAACAAAAAGTTTGGCAAAAATGCCCGAATATTCAATTTGGGACCTAACATTGTCAAGGACATTCAACTGGAGATATTTCATAACGGACCGGTTGTGGCATCGTTGCATGTGTATGCATCGTTTTTGATTTTTTGGCGTATTAAACCCGCAGATGCGGTTAAATATCAAATCATTGATAAATTTATAGGTGGCCATGCGGTGCGTCTTGTTGGCTGGGGCAGCACGCCCGACGGGATTGACTATTGGACCTTTGTCAACTCATGGGGCAATGACAGCCGCCGCCGCCATGGAGTAGGTCGTATCCTTCGGGGGGTAAATGAGTGTAATATCGAAGGCAGAGTGACTACTGTTGATGTTTGAGTTTCAATATTGCTGATATAGATAGATATAAACAGTTTTATTATTAAATTATCAATCTATAAACATAAAACTTAATTAAAATCTTAAAAATAAACTTTAAATTTGTATCAAAAATCCATAATATCGTCGATAATATCATCGATTAAGTCTTCAAGTTCGTCAAGTTGGTCATCATCACACGCGATGCTGGCGATGAGTATGACGACTATGATGATGATAAGGTAGATGATGGTGATGACACAAATGATACCAATGATGATGGTTATGATAATGGTTATGATGTTAATTACAATCGAGATTATATCCTGGAGTTGTGCTGGTATAATCGACATCAATTCGTATAAAACACTTATCCACATGCATATCAACATGAGCGATTTCGTTGCTCAGGGCCGGCGAGAGGTCATTTTTTTCTGCCATCGGGCAAGGGCGGCAAGGTCCAAGGGGCGGCAAATGGTCGGAGCAGCATATGGCCGAATGGGCGGCAGAGTACCTGGTGGAGGGAAATGGATGTGGTGGAAGGATGGGCGGTTGTGGTTTAGAAGGTAGGGGCTGGTTAATGGAAGAATGAAGAAAAACCAATCAATTTTTAACAATTCAATTTCTTTTGCCACATATGACACAGACGACCTAAGTTCGTGGCCATAAAAAATTGATGATAATATTCGAATTTGTTTGATCAACAAGGGTTTTGTCCAGTTGAAGTCACTTAAGAAGTTCATGTCAAATCAAAGTTCATGCATCAATTAGTAAATGAATACTTTACTACCATAATTCTAAAGGACATAGATAAATGAATTAGGAAATGTGCCAAGGAATTTTTTCACCTTCCAAATTCGGTTGCCAGCAGTGGTTCCGTTTCCCTGCCAAGTGCGTAACCCTTTTTGAGAGTAAACTTTATTGACCTCTATGGCAATTGCCGATGTAATCATAAACAGAGATTTAAATTGGTACAGTGGCTAGATATATACCAAAAATGCATGGCCAAAGGTAGAAACTTTATAGCTGTTACTCAAACCATTGCATCTTTGGTAGGTATCTAGCCGCTATCCTAGGACCATGAGATTTATGAATCGTAATTTTAATATGAAAACCTATTAGTCGATGTTGCGTAAAAATATACAAACCAAATACTTATTCGCTGGTATTGTTGACAAAGGCCTCAAAGTCGTGCATATGTCTTGCCCAGGCAGGACATGTACAGATAAAGTGGATCGGGGTATTTTCGGCCAATTGACAGTCACACATCGCGTTGCGCTCGATGTCCACTCTGGTCAAGTACTCGTGGAACTTGCCGTTGTCCAAACATGAACTGGGTTATGATTAAGTCTGGCATGTTAGAGCACTTCTTCCGGTCCATGATTGTAGGAAAGAATCGACTAGTCACTCTTCGGTAAGTGGAGGTTGTCCACTGTTGGTTCCAATCAGTATTCGCTTCTTTGCTCATCACTATCAAGGAATATGATGGCGGAATCTTGTTGTACGAAATTGTGTTCAGATTCATCGCTTCCTTGGCTAAATGGTCAGCTTCCTCGATTCCTTCGACTCCAACATGTGCCTTCACCCTACTCAGGCATATGTGGTTGGGGGTGTTGTCGAAGAAAATTTCGGATTTAAACTGCGAATATGTTTCGATTTTTTTTATTGGCAATAGCTTTCATGGAAAACTCTGAGTCACTTTTAATTGTGGCCTTTATCTATTTCCCGAGGCACTAAGTGAAAGTATTCTTAATTGCTTGTAGTTCAGATTGAAATACGCTGCACTCGTGGTCTAATCGAAATGTTCCATGATGGTGGATGCTGTCTTCTTGGTCTTTGATCACAAATGTGCAACCTGTCTGTTTCCTGTTTTTGTCAGTTCGTTTTCTTTCTTTTATCCATTGCGATAGCTTTGAACTGACGGAGCTGAGATATGAAATTCCGATTATGGCCTTTAAGCGCCTCGTCTTAGAGCATCTGAATCATGGATAAGTCAAGATGTAGCTGTTGAAAGTATTAGCCATGACTTGTTCGACCAATGACAAGAAAGTGTTAACTGGCAAGAAGTGACCGTTAGATGAGTGTCAACGATGAGAACTACGGCCTCAGTGGACATAGCCAACCTCGTAGTATAAAAGCACCAAGCCTTACATGCCTCTTTAGAGTCGAACTAGTTGAGGAAGTCCTCGTGTTGTAAAACACTTTACCGTGAGTACTCACTTGTCTCTTCTGTCCCCATTAGGTCTATTGGCGCTACTTTACTATTGCCGCGCTTTACTTTCTGTGGTTGTCTGCCGAGTGTCTTACATTTATATCCTGTTCTTATACTCTTATTATGATCTTAATATGTTTTATACTTAATCTATTTATCTGTCAATAAATCTAATCTCGATAATTCAACAGTAGCAAGCTTACTCTGGTTTGTGAACGAACTGAAACGTATCGAACGAATTTTGCGTCAATAAACTCACTCCCGGAACAATCCGTACTGAGCTATCCGCACGGAACAATCCGTACAATCTACAATTTACGGGCCAGGGGGATTATTCAATTCAATTTGTTGATTTTATTAACCATTAATCGCACGACGTGAAATTTGTTTCACTTTAGTCTCTCATTTTAGTTTCTCAATTTGTATTATAAACGACAACCCACATGAGTTTTTTTTATATTTTTACATAAAATAAATAAATAAAATTGCACGACTACGACGATGACGACGTTTCTCAGTTGTTGGTTCTTAAGTCAATCTTCACCTGAATACAATACATGGTTTTCAGGACACCTGTGTGACGAATGCACGCGGGCACAATCACAGGAAATAACAGTACACAGTGGTTTGAATGAAAGGTTTAATTTGTTTGGGCTTATAATATGAGTGATTGTATGTTATGAGTAGGGACACTTTCACTCAAACCGTGAACCGCGTATGAGGATACAACGTGAGCTTTTATGATTGAATCTAGTATTGAGCGTTGATCAAAGGCCAATTGATCAAAGGTTGATCGAGGGTAGAAATATGAAAGTTGAATGTTCTACCCTGAGCGAGACAAGGGTTAATTTCGAACGTAACTAGTTAGCAAAAGTTTAGCAACAAAAAAAAGATTACGCTTTACCCTTAACTCGCCCAACTCAGGACAATGAGTTTGACAATCCGCGCCTTCTTGTGATACAAACATTGCATACTACTAGCAACTGCAGTCCATAAACTCATCTTTGTTGAAAGGTAAAATGTTACCTTGGTCCCCCAAGGTAACATTTTTTAGGGGGCGGCACCTCGTTCCCGGGCAAGGGCGGCAAAAACACCGCACCGGCCCTGTCGTTGCTGGTTGTTTGATGTCTAGTTGTAGTCCAAATACGATTCGATTGTGGACATGGATTTTTGCCATGGATCCATGGGTCCATCAATCTAGCCGAATCAGTAACATTTTCAGCCAAACACTCACTAAAAGAGTTCAAAACAAGCTAAAAGGAAATGATTTTTCAAATGGATTTTTTTGGGATTTACACGTTACAAAAATCAATTTCATTTTATATAATCAGAGACAACATTTCAATCTACGAGATTTAAATAATGATTTTACGTATCAACGATTGCGTTGATTGACAATTCACGCGTATTCAATGCAATGTTTTAGACAAATGTCAATTTTTAATTACAAATTAACATTTAGTGTATCTCTTCTCTTTCGTATTCTGTAATTGAACAAAAAATGCGTTTTTCCACCAAAACCAATAAATTTCTTACTCTGAAAAATATTACTAGTCAAATACGACTGACATAAACCAAAAATTGGTGTTTTAATATTATTTGCATAAGGACATTCCTCAGTTTGGTATATCAGTAGAGTGATTAGTGATGCACATAAATGAACAAGCACAAGTGTGATCATAAAACTTATTCGATGCCGTTGGTGACTAATTAATTTAATTACGTTAAGAAAAGTTCTTAGTATTAATATTTAAAGTCAAAATTGAGTCGATAGAGAAAGTCTTATGACTCACAAATTCGAGAAGTCTCAATCGTATTGCTGAACCTTTACTAAGCTTCAAACAAAACTAAAGCTCCGTTTTCATCGTTACCAATAAGATTAGACAATGCACTCAGTACGTACTTTAAATAGTGACTCCACTTGAGCTAATCTTCATTTGCCCATTATCTATCAAAGGTTTAATCAACATTGACTTTGTGCCATATCAACTTAATTGTGTGCATTTCATATGCTTCCAATTAGACGCGCTTTCAATTGTATTTTGAATTAACAACCACAAAAAATCCAGAAGCCATGACTTCGTACATTGATTTGTCAAACGTCAAGAAGAAAGCAAGTGGTTCAGTGTATATAAGCAGTTTTGCCAACTGTAGCGAAAGTCACCGACCAACCATAACATCTGGAATCTTTTCTCCACCTAATGATTCAAGCATTAAATTTTTTCTACGATTCACTGGAAGATATTTATTTACGCCAAATCCAGTATCAGACAAACCCCTTAATAGGGATAATTTATTCTATTCAGTTTCACTGTGTTTGCAAAGTCCAATTCTAAAGCAGTTATCAGTCTATTACAAAATTTTTTTACTTGATAGTTATGGTCGAGAAAAAATTCCACATGGTGAGAAGATTTAATTTAAACATTGTCAATTTAACATGTGATAATTCACTTTTAGAAGGCCAGGCTATATTTTATGTACATTCGGATAATTTGAGTACACCTGGTTGGCAAGAGGCCACGCATGGAATGGAATTCAAAATTAAAGAGGGAGCTTTACACAGTCATAAAGTTTCCCGATATGATGTACAAATTCATTGTGAAGTAATATTTTATCAATTTTATTGATAGTACTTTTATAATTATTTTTGCTATCTATTTACTACCTAGGTTTTTGTACTCGATGATCCATATGCAAAAGTAATTCAAAACTATGGAACACTTCTCAAGAGTGATGTTGTTCTGGTTGTGGGAGAGAAGGAATTTAATTTGCATAAAATCATCCTCTCAGCACAATCTCCAGTGTTCAAGGAAATGTTCAATGACGATGATCTAGCAGAGGAAAACAAACAAAATCGCTTTACCATCACAGATATGGACCTAAAAGTTGCCGAATTGATTGTGTCGTACATTTATACTGGCGAAATGCCTGAAACATCGTTGCTGAACCAATATGCCCTTGAACTGTACATTGCTTCGGATAAGGTGCTTTCGATTTTGATTTTTTAATCAAATTTGTACCAAAATTTTCAATTTAGTACCAAATGGAACCCTTGAAAGCAGCTTGCGAGAAAACCCTACTCGAAGCCTTGTCAGTTGAGACGGCGGTCAAGACTCTCCTGTTAGCAGATACGCGTAATATCGTATTCTTGAAAAAGAAATCCATCGAATTCATCAATCAAAATTCGGAACAGGTAAAGGCTTCGGTGGGATGGGCTGAGTTGATTAAAAATCGGCCAGAATTGATCATTGAATTGTATAATGATTTGTCTTTGAAAGCAAGTCCGTTTCTTAAAAATTAAGCAATTTTAAGCTGGCAAAACTATGCTTCACCTTTGAAATTTAAAAAATAATGTTTATTTTAATATTTTAAATAATGTGAATTTGAACAATTTTATTTCACAAAAAATGCAAAATAGTTTTGTAATCAATTTGTCGATCTACTAATAAAATATTTTATTACATTATAAAAACGAAAAACATTAACATTTTACAATTTTATATTTTTCGTTGATTAAATGATTTGCGTAATCAGTACGTAAGTTTAGCCAAATGTCAATTACAAATTTTAAATTCACGCATCACGACATTTATGAAAGGTTTCGGTTGAATAGGGAATATTTTATGATAATGTCAAAGAATCGTACAATGGTGGGCGCGAATCCAATGGCACAGAAGGTTGCTGTAAAGCGTCCTCGTAAGCAGGTGGCGCTTCTGAAAAACTTCTAGTTCTTGGATCCACGGATTCAGTCGGATTCAGTTGGGAAAGATTCTCCCGATTAGCGGGAAGCAATGGCGGAGCTGATGGCCGTACAGAATATTCTTGAACTCGAACGGTTCGATTTTGAGAATTTTCATAATTTACCTCAGCATGTTTTAGCATAACTCTGCAGCAGGTCAAACCACAAACTACCACACCCGCCAACAGTAAACAGAACTTTACAATGTCACCAATTATAGGAGCAATTTTAGTATCAGTTATCGAGGGAACGGTTGGGTGGAAATAGTCGTCAAAATGTTTGTTTAATGAAAGTCCGGTTATAGGTTTGATAGTAGATGTTCGGTGGAAATTGTCGAAATTGTCGTTCTTAGGACGTAATGTTATATATACGGTTTTAGGTGATGAGTATTTGTTTTTTGAACGTCCAGTTGAACGTTCGATTGGAGGCGTATTTGTTGTAGATGTTGTTGTTGAGTGGAAATAGTCGTTTTTGTGACGTTTAACACACTTTTGAGTATTCACATCTAGCACATAATCCCAATGACAGGCACAGAAATCTTCCAAAAAGGGACAACGTGTATTTGAGCCAAATTTCCCGCGACAATCTTCATGGGACTTACATTTAAGACGTTCACAGCTAGACAGACGATCACTTGGTTGTTGTTTGAAATAACCAAACTTGCAGACACATTTTTGGTGGTTACATTTTTTGTTCAATTCCGCATTTGTTGGAACAAAGATCCAAATCGATAGGATGATTGATTGGATGATTTTCAGTTACTGACAAAAAATAACCAAAGATTAAAATTATAAAAATGATCATAATCAGTAAAAAACAGTTGAATTAAAATTTGAAAATCAAATCGAAAAATTTAATCGAAAATTTTAAACTGCAAATTTATTCAAAGTAAAGAAATTTCAATTTCAACCTCGCGATGCTTTTAAGCTCGTTTGTAGCGTAAACATTTTCTCTTCTCTTCATCCACAAATTCTATTTTCGGACTCTTAAAAACACACTAACCCCATCCAATGTCTTCTGTTTAGTAGTTCAATGATACAGTAACAAAATGACGTCATTGTTTCTCTCTTTTATGAATCATCAATTGCATCATGATTTTTCATTTACGAATGGATTCATATGAATCCATATGAAATACATTGTGTATTTGGGCCAAATTCTCGTAGACACTCGTAATGGGACGTGCATTTAAAGAGAAAACAGAATGATAGAAATCGATAATAACCAAACTTGCATGCACATTCGTAGTTGATATATTGTTGTTTTTGTCCAATTCTGCATTCGTTGGGGACAAGTACGAGTATTCAAACGTATTAGATAATTTTGGGTTAGTGATACTAAAGAACAATAAATTAACAACAGTAAAATGATCATAACGATTATAATCTAAACTCAGAAAATTTAAAACGAAATTGAAAATTTAAAAAATCAATTTTGTTCTTGTGATGTTCTTAAACATGTTTACAGTATTGACATTCTCTCTTCGCATCATACATGGATTCTATTTTTAGATTCTATTTCATTTTCCGAAGAACTGACAAACCCATCAATGTCTTCAGTGTTTAGTTTATGAATCATCAATAACTAGGAAAACAGTGTGAGAATAGGCTGTGGTGCGATCCAAACTTCCAACCAGTCTATTTATGATTGCCACCGCCATCAAGTACGCACATCGTGGGGTTTGCATTCGCTTATGTTTGCTATCCTGTGTTTTCTTGCCATAAGTTTGTCCCGATTTGTCCCGATAAACGCTTTAATGGCAATGCCCGAATGAGTCGGTTCAACATAAAGAACAGTAATTGGGATGCTTTTTTCTCGGTTCAGGGCTTCCTGATTGGTTCCAGACAGAACTAGTTTGGCATTTGCCTTTGCTAAACAATAGGCCAACTCTTCTCCGATGACTTATTAAATAAAAGTCAGATTAAAAACTTAAGATATAATTTTTTAAATGTTACCAGACGAAGCTCCAGTGATCCAAACAAGTTTGTCTTTATAATTGCCTGGCAAAAAAATGATTCATAGTTGTGTGATTAAATTTGTATTGAAGATGCATCATACCAATAGAACGGCCAAACATGATTTTAGCCAAAAGCACCAAATCGAAATCCATTCGAGAAAATAATACAACACATATATTATCATCAAAATTGTGCACACTGCAATCGAAGTCCACAGCAAAAAGAGACATTTTCACTATTTTGACAATTTGCAATGACGATATTTTCAATAAAAACACAATCCCTTTATATATGTGACATTTGTTTTTATCAGCAGCCGCATCTGGACAACGGTTTGGGGTTGAGCATTGTATAAACGAACTTGACAAACTCTAATGAAATGGCATAAAACCTTGAAGTTGCACAATTGTACACAATTTAAACGTTCAATAATTATAGCTTTATTGATTTATTTTGAAAATTAATTAGGAAATTAAATATTTTTTATTGCATTACTATTTGATGATTTTGAAGGGATTCCTCTGTTGAGCCATTCAATTGCACATACGAGAACTAATCTTGAACTTGACATGTAAATATTCAATTTCTGCTGCGTTTTTCGTTAATCATAAAAACAATTTTGCCAAAAACTTCAAATAACAAATAAATAAATTACGTATAAAAATGGAATTTGTGAGTACTTGCATATTCGAATAATTTTATTTATTATCTAATTGTTTAATCTCAATCAGACTTTCACAAACACTTAATCAGGAAAAGCCATTAGTCTTGAGTGGATTCTAAACATAACGTTTCGTAACCCTTAGTAACTTTGTTGATAGACTACTAATATAACCCAAAAATAGTATAATAATTGTTTAATAAATTTAAATTACATGATTTAATAAATAAAATAAAAAATAAAATTGTGTGTAAACGAATTATACTAATTTTTGTTTGCATACACTACCGCATTTATGATGATTCTGGACAAAAGTGAATTCAGCATACAATTAAATTACATGATTTAAAAAATGAGTTGCATATTTTGAAGGTCTAACATTTTAGAAATGTTCCACATCTGTCCCCAATTTTCAAAAATATTTTATTTAAAAATAAAAAAAACTTTGCAGGTCGGCAATATTGTGTAAAATTATTGGGAAAAATATTTTGTAACAAACAAACCTTAATTAGTTATGCACCCTTTGTAATTTAGTTTAAACAGTTCAATTATTGTCAAAAATAATTCAAAATAGCTCAACTAACAATATATTACATTTTAATTATTGTGAAATTCAACTCTGAAAAATACAAATTTTCATTTGAAATGTCAACTCCAAATTACATTTATGTTTGAACATGAAACATTGAAGAACATTCAAAATGTAATAATTTTGAAAAATAAAATGTATTTATTCAAAATGAAGCTATTTTCAATGTGGCCATTGTTCAATTTACTAATTCCCTACAAAGGTTTAACATTCTATCGTCAGTATTTGCAATTGAACGAGTCAATTTGCCTGTTTAAAGATGCACGTTCTATTCGAATTGTGTGGCTGATGATTGCCATTCTACTGTACAAAGCGGCACATTTTCTACTGCTCTTTGTGACGCCTTTCACCAAATTCGAACGAGCCATACAGGCGGATGTGTTCTACCAGGTAACCAATTTGCCTGTGGCCAATGTGTTTGGCTCTCTCGTACTGCTCATGGTAATTTACTTTATCTATGTGCTCATTGTGAGTGAACATTCTGCTTTGAATGAGCTGGTTCGACGAGTGCTCTTTTCGCCCAATTGTGACAATCTACTAATTGAGACAAAATATCGAAACTATTCAGCCAATCGATTGACCAAAAACATTTTCTTGGTCATCATTAATGCCTTGCAAATTTTTGTTATTGCATTAGGTGTGTTTTGCTATAATTTGTTTACTCCTCATTTATGATTCTTGATTTTCACAGATTTTGTATTAATTTACTTTAACATTATAAATGTGCAGCAAATGTACGAGATTCGAGAATCAATGCTGTTCACCAATTCTCTCACAGGTTACCTGAACATTTGCATCAACATTCTCAACATGTTTGTAGTGAACATTGGGCTCATTTTGTTTGCCAATGTTTTGGTTTTTGCAGCATCACTTGGAATGAGCATGCTCGCGTTTGGTTTTCTCCGTTACAATCAGAATTTACATGTTTTGTCACGTTCTTTGACAACAGTCAACTGGCGTGTCATTGGCCATTTCATACAGAATGACATTGTCACATTTAACATTTTTGTGGCAATTTGTAATCGAGTATTCGGAAAGTTATTCTTTGCTTTCATGCTGTTCAGTTTGCCAATCAGTGCATTCTCTATCATGGCCATTGGTCTGAATCAGTTGACCGGAATTGCAGTAGTGATGGTTACATTCATGCCATCACATGAGCTACTTTGCATTGTCATAATGCACTACTTTGTCGCTCGATTCACAGTCAAAATTCACCAGTCCTCAAAAGTGCTGCTCCACATTGCGGTTGCTAATCAGCATCGGGTTGGCCACTTTCGGGAGCGCTTCCGATTGATGCTCGCCATTGACCGACTGCACACCAAAAAGCGCTATGGCATCACTTATGCGTCATTTGGACTTGTGTCGATGAAATCGTTTGCAAAGTGTATTCTGTTCTATGGTGAACTGTTGGCCTATGCTTACAAGATGATTCGAAATATTAATTAGTCCAATGCGCAATAGAACAGCAAGTAAATTGTGCTATTGAGCAATTTGATTTGTAAAGGTTGCTGCAAATGGCAAGTGCACACACAAACACAATCACTAGTAACATTAGTATTGTAGCCTCACGAGACACATTAGATTAATTTTACGAAAAAAAATTCTTTCATTTATGGATGCATCGATCTCGCTATTTCATTCAGAAGCTTCGTATACAACACAAACACAGTTAATAGACAATGGTCTATTAGACATGTGCCGTATGTAATTGACAGAATTGTGAATTGAACAATGTCTAATCACGATATTAATGAATTAGAACGTTATTGTCGAGCGTGAGCGAAGACTCCTCCATTTCTCAACCGATTTACATCAAACTTGGCCAAAGTGCTTAAAATACTATGCGAATGTGCAGTTCAACCTTGGTTTTTGCGAAAAATATTTTGCTTTTTGCCTTTTGCCTTTTGCCTTTTGCCTTTTGCCTTTTGCTTTTTGGTTTTTGGTTTTTGCCTTTTGCCTTTTGCCTTTTGCCTTTTGCCTTTTGCCTTTTGCTTTTTGGTTTTTGCTTTTTGGTTTTTGGTTTTTGCCTTTTTGCCATTTGCCATTTGCCATTTGCCATTTGCCATTTGCCCATTTGCCTTTTGCCATTTGCCTTTTGCCTTTTGCCTTTTGCCTTTGCATTTTGCATTTTGCATTTTGCCTTTTGAATTTTGCCTTTTGAATTTTGCATTTTGCATTTTTGCATTTTGCATTTTGCATTTTGCATTTTAGTTTTTGGTTTTTGGTTTTTGGTTTTTGGTTTTTGGTTTTTGGTTTTTGGTTTTTGCATTTTGCATTTTGCATTTTGCATTTTGCATTTTAGTTTTTGGTTTTTGGTTTTTGGTTTTTGCCTTTTGCCTTTTGCCTTTTGCATTTTGCATTTTGCATTTTAGTTTTTGGTTTTTGGTTTTTGCCTTTTGCCTTTTGCCTTTTGCATTTTGCATTTTGCATTTTAGTTTTTGGTTCTTGGTTTTTGGTTTTTGGTTTTTGGTTTTTGGTTTTTGGTTTTTGGTTTTTGGTTTTTGGTTTTATAAATAGATATAGCTAAGCATATCGAACCATTCATAAAGAGACGTAACAAAACGTGTATTTACTTATAAGAAAGGAAAAATCGATTATCGAACTTAGGTATAAGTAATAAGCAAACGTTAGCTTAGTGACTTGTCATTTCTACTTTGTCGATTTCTATTTGAGCCTTATGTCCAAGTACGACTATCTTCGTTTAGCTTCTAAAATGGTTCGGTGTTTGGCGATATTCTTGTTCGCAATCGCTCCATGGACATCCTTGGTATGTATCGTTCAACTTTGAACCTTTTGACCTTTGACCTTCTCTCGTAGCTTCAAACTGATATGCAACCTCCAATCCCACCGTCCTCTCACCTCTGCACCCACATACTGAACGGTCACTTTGACTTGATCCGTATTCTATCCTTTTCGTACACTGGCGCCAACTTGACCCTACACCACTATCCCGGACATACGTACTTTATGGATGATGTCCGCAATGGCAGCCTTCAGCCTTTTACCCTCACCTTACCGGACCATTATCTCGATTGGACCGAAATCTCGGATCTAGCCCCGGTTGTGGCGTTCAACTTCAAAAAGAAGCGCAGACATGCGACAATCCGTGCTGTGTACACCTTTACTGCGGATTCTGCCCCCAATTGCACCACAAACAACGCCACCTGGTGTCAAGACCAAAATTTGACTATTCTACTAGCGTGTTTCGATCCGTTTGAGTCGGTCCTACTCACCGAACCGAGTGGTCACGTGAAGAAGGTCTTGGCTGATGATGGTGGTTGGTATAATCACATAGAGTACGCCATTCTGCAAAGTCCTTCCGATTCAAGTATTGGTAACCATCACTATGTTATCACTCGAGGTATCTTTTTTTTGGAAATCCTAGGTCCTTAAACCTTAACTTTTTTTTGTTACCCTAGACACCTGGGACCAAACCCAGTACTTCACCATAATGGATTTTACCTTCACCTCCTGGCTGAAACCGAACATTCATTGCGCTTCCTGGAGTAATGCGTCCTTTTACTATCTGGAAAAGACCCAGAATCCTGGCGAGGTCCTACTGGTGCATCGTTCCAGCCGTTCCGGTCAACCAAGCCCTCAAGTGGACAGTCAACTGGTGTACAGTCTGCCGAAAGGATTTGTCCGTCCCGCGGGCCCAAATGGAACTACCCACACCTATCTATTTGACTCGGACCTAGCGTGTGTGTATGTGCTGGTGGACTTGCCCCGCAACCTTGCCGAACGTTTCCTCGCATCGCAAGAGAATATTCTTCTTAAACGTTTCAACATTCCTTATGAGCAGTACTTTCGCTGTAAGGATTCGCTTGTGGAGGATTTCTACACTCGATACGATTCGAATAGATGTGATACTAAGATTGAGAGTTAAGGGATCTGTATTTTTGATTTATAATAAAATTTTTATTGCTTTATAATGGAAATTGTTACAAAATGGTTTGTAAATGGTTCCTGAATGGTTCCTAAATGGTTCCTAAATGGTTCCTAAATGGTTCCTAAATGGTTTCTAAATGGTTCCTGAATGGTTCCTAAATGGTTTCTAATTGGGTTCTAATTGGTTTCAAAATAGGTCATAAATGGTATAAAAAGATCGTTTCTAAATGATGCCTAAATGGTTTGTAAATGGTTCCTGAATGGTTCCTAAATGGTTCCTAAATGGTTCCTAAATGGTTCCTAAATGGTTTCTAAATGGTTCCTGAATGGTTCCTAAATGGTTTCAAAATGGGTTCTAATTGGTTTATAAATGGTTTCTAAATAACAGAAAAATAGGTTTTTAATGACGCATTCAAAAGCGTTCACAAGGAAGATTGAGAAACATCATGTATTCCGTTGTCAAAAACGGCTTGCCCCCGAATTTCGTCGAAAATTTACTGCGCATGCTTCAACTCTTTTCGATAAAGTTGTCTATACACTCATCACTGAATGTACAATTAGTTAGTTGACATTTGAGTTGAGTAATCGAGTTGCGTTGGTAATAGCTAAACACACAGACACACGATCCGTTGATGCAAGCTTTTGGTTGAATTGGCGATGATGATGCGTACGAATGAGCATTTGTGAGCAATATTTGGAGACAAAGGATGAAAAGAATAATTTTCATTGTTGATTTTTTCTGGTCAAAAAAGATCGCCAAAGTTGGTTGAAATTTGTATGAAAACCAAAATATAATGGAAATGTCAAATGCGAAACTCAAATTAAAATGACTCTGTATATTAATGTGTACCAAAAAGGCGTGCCCTAAACAAATAATTGCCACGAAATTTGCACAAATTCTCAAAAGCACATTTTAATCTACAGGAATAAAAAATATATTTTTATAAGTCAAAATAAATTTGTACGAGAGATGTAGTTTCATTACAACCCACATCTTAACATATAAATCGGTTTTTCAAAAACAACCACTTCAAAAGGTTTCACCAAGGTAACTGTCCATTCTATCTCTAAATCAAAAGTTTCTCGTACCCAAATTTTCTTTAGTTGACCACAAGCCTTCAATGGCTCAATTAGCCGTTTCAGTCGTTGTTCGCTCTGTTCTTTCGTTACGCTATCGCCTTCAAAAGAAAGTCCACGAGGAAAAGGAAGTTCAATTTGAATTTGTTCAACAGATGGAAAATGTTGATCCACTTTGAGTGTTTCGGGAAAGCCTTTTGCTCTTGGTATAACAACAATGTATGACATGTAGCGGCGGTCGCTTTGGCACCGACCACAGACACAAGTGATCGAACCGAACAAATCGTTCGAACTGGCCATCCAGCGAACAGTACATATACACGAACACACACACGTTACTTTACCAATTCACATCTACACCATTTGTACAACTCGTTTACCAAATAAACTCTGTACAACAAGCGATACCTACAGACAAATCAAAATCGTACTCCAATGTCAAGTGTTTAACTGAGAACACTGGAATTATTTGTTCAATGCTTTCGAATGCAATCGAATTCCGTCTCATAGTAAGACAAAACTAAACTATCCAATTGAACCATTTGAGCCAAACAATTGAGGTGCTTCACTGGAGAAATGTTGTTCATGTCCAAGCGAATATGTTTCAAAAAGCGAAAATTTGAGCAAAATCTTCGGAGAAAACTTGTTTCAACCAGCCAGTTAATGGCACCATTACTTAATTCTGTAAATTTTTATGCAATTTCTGGTTGCAATTGCATAAAAGTTTCGAGTTGATTCTGTTTCAGACAATCAGAATAATCTGAAAATTTTATAATTTTCAATTGGCTCAAAAGCTGTTGCATCGTACTTGAGTAGTAAATCGACAATTTCTGACCATCTTCCCTCTTGGCACACTTCATACTCGAATGTGTCGAGTTTGGTGATGATTGACAACTGTTTGAGTTGATTTGGCACTCTAAACGGTGTTAGGTTCAAGTGTTTGAGGGAAGAAAGTGAATTGATTGCGCCAATCAAGGCACGGGAAGCAGTGTCGCTCGTAATGTTGACTCTCAAGTTAAGATAAACCAACTTTGATGATAATTTGTTGAGCAACTTTGGTACGGAAAATTGTTCAATTCCACTTTTGTAATCGACAAGTTCAAGTGAGGATATGTTGGGAAAATAATCGACTACTGTCTTGTACATCAAGTGTCTCATGTATAGCTTGTTTTGTAAATGAATATGATACAAATATCCGGAAATAATTTTGAGTTTAAGTTTGCGTCTTTGTTTGCAGACACTCACACAGAGCAGCCGCAGACGACGACAAACTTGACCCAAACGAAGTTGATCATGCAAGCGGAGTGGTGCAAATATAGCAAACAAACATGGATCTGGTAGGGTGGCGAGATTCGACATTTTGTTTTTTTGGTAAAATTGAGAAATACTATAGAAAATTCTAACAAAATCAAATGGTAACATCAAACTTTACATTTTCTACCTTTTTTATACAGCTTTGTACAACGAGGGGTGGCAATTTTGGTGAGTATGCCCTTTACCCTTTGATGCTTGCTAAGAAGCGTTTTAGCCAGCTGGGCAATTGTGGTGACGTCATTTGTAAAGATTGTGCTGATAGAGCTACTTTTCATAGTGTTTTTATCAACATCTGCATAATCTTTCACACTCGAAAAGTAGGTTAGCTACAAGTAAGTTATGTCCGTAAGTTTATTGGGATTGCATTGACAATTGAAAGGCAGAGTACAGACAATTGTTTGGAATTGCATTGACAATTGAAAGGCAGAGTACAGACAATTGTTTGGAATTGCATTGACAATTGAAAGGCAGAGTACAGACAATTGTTTGGAATTGCATTGACAATTGAAAGGCATAGTTCGGACAATTGTTTGAAATTGCATTGACAATTGAAAGGCAGAGTACTGACTATTGTTTGGAATTGTATTGACAATTGAAAGGCAGAGTACGGACAATTGTTTGGAATTGAATTGACAATTGAAAGGCAGAGTACAGACAATTGTTTGGAATTGCATTGGCAATTAAAAGGCAGAGTACGGACAATTGATTGGAATTGCATTGGCAATTGAAAGGCAGAGTACTGACAATTGTTTGGAATTGCATTGACAATTGAAAGGCAGAGTACGGACAATTGTTTAAAATTGCATTGACAATTGTAAGGCAGAGTACTGACTATTGGATAGCATTGACGCTTGAATGAAAACAAGTAAAATTTTAATAGCAAAAATTGTTTTAATAAAAATACAGATTGTGTATTACCGTAAAATCTCAAACAAGCGCCGCGGCGCTTATTAATTTCAACCGGCTTGGACTGCGGCGTTTATTTGAATGCGGCGCTTAATTGAATGCGGCGTTTATTAATTTGGAAATCTTTTTTCATAGTTTTTACTCAAACTTTGATGCTTTTCTAATGAAATTACATTGCAAAACACTAAAATTTAACATAAATTTACAAAGTGCGGCGCTTGTTTGAATGCGGCGCTTATTAATTTGAACAAGCTCTGTCTGCGGCGATTATTTGAATGCGGCGCTTATTTGAATGCGGCGCTTATTAGAGATTTTACGGTAACTAAGCAAACCTAAAAAGATGTCAATCCTCTTCATGTTCATATTCATAATTGAAAAACTCATGCTGCGGCCCATCATAGTCATACTTCATGCTCGGGCCATAATTGTGCGGCGATACAGAGTAATTCCACACACGAATGGGCAAGTTCCAATTGGGTCCGTACTCTAAAATAAATAAGTAAATTTTATATTAGATTTTAACCTAAATCCAAGAATCCATACCACTTCGAATCACTTCCTCTGGGGTACACGGAGCGAGCATCTTATAGCCCAACAGTGCCACCGAGCACAGTTCATACTGTGGATAGATCGAGTACGAGTAGTGCGGGATAAAGTGATACGGCAGTAGATAGTGAGTTCCATTTGGGTACATGGTGAAAAGATCCACCTTTTCGAATATTGGCGTAGAGTGGAAGGAGTACTCTAGGGTGCGGGTTGGTTCACCGAATCGATCTCGTAGGATTAGGTTGTGATCCTCAGCTTTGACCAGTAGAGTTTCGGTAAGGTCGGCCGTCATGGATGCGTACTTGAGCCAGGTTGCAAAGTCAGTGTCGTCAGTGTAGGGAGTAATGTGACAGAGGCGGTACCAACCTAATGGGGGAGAAGGGGGTTGAATGAGTTGAGTACAGTTGTGCAAGGGTTTAGTTAGGGCTAAGGAAGGGCTAAGGAAAAGCTAAGTTAAGTTTAAGTTAGGGCTAAGTTAGTGTTAAGTTATGGTTAAGTTAGGCCAAAGTTAGGGCTAGAAAAGGGCTAAGCTAGGGTTAAGTTGGGGTTAAGTTAGCGCTAAGTTTGGGTTAAGGAAGGGCTAAGGAAGGGCTAAGGAAGTGCTAAGGAAGGGCTAAGTTAGGGGTAAGGAAGGGTTAAGTTAAGGTAAAGTTAGAGGGCTAAGTTAGGGCTAAGGAAGGGCTAAGTTAGGGCTAAGTTAGGGGCTAAGGAAGGGCTAAGTTAAGGTTAAGTTAGGACAAAGTTAGGGCTAAGGAAGGGCTAAGGAAGGGCTAAGTTATTGTTAAGTTAGGACAAAGTTAGGGATAAAGAAGGGCTAAGTTAGGGCTAGAAAAGGGCTAAGCTAGGGTTAAGTTGGGGTTAAGTTAGCGCTATTTACAGAACATAGACCAACATTTCAAATCTTACCCAAAAGAGTACCAGACGCTAGCCAGAAATGCATTTGCATTTCACGCATTAACCCCTTCATACCCACAATTGCATTTTCAGATGCCACTGTTTTCCCTTGGCTGATGCTCAACTTGTTCGCCTCTAGCCAGTGAGTAGTTCTTTCGGGTGGACAGTGAAGATAACGATCCGTGGATAGTTGCGATAGAAAGTGAGGCACATCGTCCGGTAGTGTTATCCCATCTACGGACGATCCTTCGAATGGGTCATAGATCTGTTTGTATAATCCAAAGTGCGATACATGTGCAAATGAAGTTGTTCCATTTGGAATTGCGCCCACCCAGAGATAGTTGTCAATTAGGTACAACACTACTAGGTGTGTTGTAGTACAGTTGGGGGCTTGTTCCATTCGTAAAAGACGTGCAGTACAGAGTGGTTGTTCAAGGGATTATCGAATGGACCAGCTGGACCACAGACACGATAGGATTCTACGAAAGAACCCAAATTCAACTAAATGGGGAAAAATAAAGGTTTAGGGTATAAGGTATAAGGTATAAGGTATAAGGTATAAGGTATAAGGTATAAGGTATAAGGTATAAGGTATAAGGTATAAGGTATAAGGTATAAGGTATAAGGTATAGAAGGCATTGTAGGAAAATTAGATATAAAAAGGTATAAAAAGGTATATTAGGCACAAATGGTATAAAAGTTATAAGTGAAAAGATCCAAACCTTAATCCTTTCGAATCGATCCACAAACATGGCCACCGTGAGACTTTGATTATCCCAACTGAACAAATCCTCGGTCAAATTGAAGCGCCACCGTAACTCCCTTAGCTCGTGTCCCAATCCATTATAAACCAGAGAACGTTCGAGTAGAAAGGGCTCCATAAGTATCAAGTCCGGATTCTTGAGGAGGACGCGAAGATGTTGAGCGCTCAAATGGGACCGAATATCTTGAAAATTACACAGAATAACAATCAGCAGGATAATAGTCACCAGTTTGGTTGCAATTGGAAGAAAGTGGGGAAAATTCGAGCGACAGTGGCGCCACCAGGTCCAAATATTTGGGCCTTGTTGGTATCCTCGAGTAATATAATAGTAGTCCATAAACAAGAAAAGAAAGTATCTTTTTGTGAAGTACGAAAGTAAATAAAGAAAAGAGAAGTAGAAATTGCTAAACAAACGTATGCTTTAGTTTTGTTTAACATAATTCGAAATTTTAGTTTACCGGGAAGATTCTTTTTGAGTTTGTAAATGTTTGCAGGGAACTTCTCTTTTGATTACCTCGACTATGTAAGTTTACCTAGATCACGGCTTTGTGAAACCATTGCTTTTAATTTGAGTCCTATCAGAGTGCATTTACTGTGGAAAGCACTACGTTTGAAATCACAAGGCAAACCAAATTCAGTCTTACATTGTTAATTTAGCATTAATTTCATCTAAACTGGTCAAAATTGGTTAAACTGCGTTTGCGCTTAAATGCCGTTATCGCTTTTCTGCAAAAGTCTTATCAAATAGCTCTATTCGCCGACCTCTGCTAGTAACAATCTCACCAGTGAGAAAAAAGAGGGTAAATTTATACAATTTATAAAGGCATGCTGAAATCAAGTGGTTACGTAATAACTCGACTTGAAAAACTTATTTTCGAGAAAGGTAATATAGCTCATAAATAACTGCTTATCTTGGCATTGGGATCTAAGTTTGACTGATTAATTTACAATTTTATATTTTAGAGGTTAAATCAAGTGCATCGTTTTTCTTATGTGTTAACTTTATTTTGTTTACTTTGACTTTGGTAACTTTGATTATGCAATAAGAGGGGAAAAAACAAATCAATAACCCAATCATTGACCCTTGCACTTAGCTATAGCTAGTGCAAATGTATCTTAAATGAGGCAGTTTTTCATCTATGATTACCTTCAACAAATCCATTTTTTTAGAATGATCGAATGGGGTTATCAAGGTTATCTAGTGCACAAACAAACACACGAAATCAAGGTCATGTTTAAGATTCAAAGTTTAAAGATCAAAGTTAAAAAAAAGGCCATGAATATTAAAATTGATTTATAAAACATTTTTATTGAATGCGTTTCAATTGAATAGAATGAACATGTGTTTCGCTAACACTTAACATTTGGATAAGCAGGATTGTGTCCACAGATTGGCAGTGGATGACCGAGTGAATTGAGCACCCATTTGTCGAGTGGTAAATAGCTGTCCGGCGTGAAGATGAGATAGAGATACATTAGAGTGGTGTAGAACCGTGGAGGCTGCAAGTCTCGGTCACCACCTGTGACCTTTACTTGACTCACAAGTCCATTGATGTATCCATTTGGTGAACGAGCATATTTGTAGATTTTGTTGGCCATCTCCCAAGCATAATCACGGTATCTGCCTTCACCGGTCATTTTCCACAGAGTGAAATAACTTTCCAATATTTTAAAAGATTGCAAATCAAAAGCAGGCTCAGAATCATCATCTCTGAGTATGGTCTCGGCAATGGTGGGAGCATCCACTTTTAGACGATAACACGAGTCCTTATATGGAATCATATAGTCACTCGTGTACTTTGATGCTCAGTAGCACGTGTCGGTAATGTTCTTGGCCATCTCCCAGTGGGTGATCACATTCTTCAGTTGGTCCACATTCAACTGCCTCCAACTGGTCGCGTTGTACAGAACCTTGGGCAGCACTTGGGCGTTTAGGGGCAAGACTAGCCCCAATGCCGCACAAATGAGCAAAAAAGATTTCTCTCCCGAATGAAGCGGACAATAGTGATTTTCAATTCCAAAGTACCACAGTCCAGATTTGGTTGTATTCAGTAATTGAACTCGTTTCAGCTTTTCAATGTGCCGATTGAACTGCTCAATTTTTTGACTGCTCGGTTTGGTTCGACTGTAGATATCGTTTTACTGGTCGTAAAAAAAAGAATAGAGAACAAAAATCAGCAGGTCAATTGGGTCAATGTAACACACACAAATGGTCAAACCTTGTATCATCAGATAATCGCCATTGACAAAGAAAAAAAGGTCATTAAATTGCGAGGGATCGTGCGATACAAAGTCAACGAACTTTTCAACTTTTTTTCTCTACAACTTGGACATTCTTGCGGAAAGTTTGATTGTCGGTCAAGTGGATGAGATATGACAACTCGAGCAGAGTATCCGCCCAATCAAGCAGTACTTGAGTTGAATCGTGTTCTGCATTTCAAAAGTAAAGATAAATTCTTCGAAAGATAGTCTTAAGGCGGGACACGATACTTCAAACATATGTGAATGACCCCTTCACATATTAGTGTAAAAAAGTGGTCTTTGTGTTTGTACCTTTTTCTCGAGAACCTATTTACCGATTTTTGTGTTTTATAGCTTAAAATAAAGGTAATCGTATGATCTTGAAAATTGACGATCTGAAATTTTTATAATTTATTATATTAAACAGTGAGAGTGATTCAGGTAACTTCAAGTAGCAAAAAAACATTGTTATTGTTTACATTTATGGATGGATTTTCTTAGTTAGCTCCAAATAAAAAATTTCAGATCGTCAATTTTTAAGATCATACGTTTACCTTTATTTTAAGCTATAAAACACAAAAATCGGTAAATAGGTTCTCGAGAAAACGGTACAAACACAAAGACCACTTTTTTACACTAATATGTGAAGGGGTCATTCACATATGTTTGAAGTATCGTGTCCCGCCTTAACTTTGTTTAACTTACGCACGTTGACGTAGTCTAAAGCAAACTTGATTGCACTGTCCAGAAAGAGCTTGTCCCCAGTCAGCGCAAAGCTACGACAACATAGCACCCAAAAATGTGTGTCTTTTTCCTACCATTGGGACTTGGGTCCATCTGTGGAACCCACTTTCGTGCATAGTTGAACTCATCGTGCAGTCCCATTAGCCAAAGTGTTGGCATTGCATCCCACACATGCAAATAGGTGTGACCTCCCTCACCAGCACAATACATTGGCTTAAAGTCTGGGCTTGCCCAGGCACATTTGACATAGCCAGCCCAGGCCTCTTTCATCATGTTCACCACAAATTGGCGTTTTTTCGCTAGTTTTGGATCGTTTTGATCACTGTTTGGGTTGAGTGGAGACAACGGGGGAAAATGCAAGGGTAGAAGTCGCGGTCAAGTTTGATGCCGATTGAACTGATGACACATTTGTGTTGGTTACAGCATTAGCAGCTGCATCTCTCAAAGCAATGCTTGACAAGCACACAAAGCCAAGCAGCCAATCAGAAAGTTTAGCTTTCATGTTTGAGCATGAATAAGTTCAGTAAGAAATGACTTTGAAGTTGTGTGCGAATGAAGGTGAAATGAGAAATGAAAGGATAAGTTTACTTGCTCGACGAGAGTGGTGAGTGATTCGAAAGAAGGTAAATGTAGAGCAGTGGATAGTGTAATAGAGGGTAGTAGAGTTAAATTTACGTAAAACGACTTGAAAAACTAGATTTGTGAGACTGGAATCTCAAGTTTTTTGTGAGATTTTCATTTCATTCAATTTCGTGTACTAATGAGTTTGTTGAATTCGTTTGGCAAGCAGTGGTTTAAACCAAAGCATTGACCAATTTCAAGTGCAGTTGTACCTGAATTAATTGCGATAATGAAAATTGATAATGATTTTTTAAAAATAGATTTATTACGATAATTATTAAACGCATTTCAATGGACATTCAACTGAATGAAGTGCACATAAATGTTTATGAGTATTTGAATGCGCCGGTTTGATTGTACAAATTCACTTTATTGTTTGTTCAATTGTACATTTCAATAGCGAAACAGCCCGAACTGTGGCCAATTTATCAACTTGAAAGTAATCCCAGCTAGAAGATAGCCAAAAAGCCCGAAATGTTGACCAATTTATCTACTTGAAAGTAATCCCAGCTAGAAGATAGCCAAAAAGCCCGAAATGTTGACCAATTTATCTACTTGAAAGTAATCCCAGCTAGAAGATAGCCAAAAAGCCCGAAATGTTGACCAATTTATCTACTTGAAAGTAATCCCACCTAGAAGATATCCAAAAAGCCCGAAATGTTGACCAATTTATCTACTTGAAAGTAATCCCACATTGAAGTTAGCCAAAAAGCCCGAAATGTTGACCAATTTATCTACTTGAAAGTAATCCCAGCTAGAAGATAGCCAAAAAGCCCGAACTGATGACCAATTTATCTAATTGAAAGTAAACCCCACTTAGAAGATAGCCAAAAAGCCAGAAATGTTGACCAATTTATCTACTTGAAAGTAAACCCTCCTAGAAGATAGCCAAAAAGCCCGAAATGTTGACCAATTTATCTAAATGAAAAGTAATCCCACTTAGAAGATAGCCAAAAAGCCCGAAATGTTGACCAATTTATCTAAATGAAAAGTAATCCCACTTAGAAGATAGCCAAAAAGCCCGAAATGTTGACCAATTTATCTAAATGAAAAGTAAACCTACCTAGAAGATAATCAAAAAGCCCGAAATGTTGACCAATTTATCTAATTGAAAATAAACCCACATAGAAGATAGCCAAAAAGCCCGAACTGTTGGCCAATTTATCTAAATGAAAAGTAAACCCACTTAGAAGATAGCTAAAAAGCCCGAAATGTTGACTAATTTATCTACAATGAAAGTAATCCCACATAAAAGATAGCCAAAAAGCCCGAAATGTTGACCAATTTATCTACTTGAAAGTAATCTCACTTAGAAGATAGCCAAAAAGCCCGAAATGTTGACCAATTTATCTACTTGAAAGTAATCCCAGCTAGAAGATAGCCAAAAAGCCCGAAATGTTGACCAATTTATCTACTTGAAAATAAACCTACTTAGAAAATAATCCAAAAAGCCCGAAATGTTGACCAAATTTATCTACTTGAAAGTAATCCCACATAGAAGATAGCCAAAAAGCCCGAACTGTGGCCAATTTATCTACATGAAAGTAAATCCACCTAGAAGATAGCTAAACAGCCCGAAATGTTGACTAATTTATCTACATGAAAGTAATCCCACATAAAAGATAGCCAAAAAGCCCGAAATGTTGACCAATTTATCTACTTGAAAATAAACCCAGCTAGAAGATAGCCAAAAAGCCCGAAATGTTGACCAATTTATCTACTTGAAATGTTTTCTATGAAATCATGATTTCCAAATTTATAATTTCAAATGATGATATGATAAAAGACGTTAGATGATAAGGCCATTCAGGTCAAGTGAGAAAGTAGGGAATCAGGTATCCAAAAGCCATTCACAATGGAACTTGTCAAACTTTAGGCCAAATCATCGATTGGTACGGTAAAGAACAGTGTCTTCTACCCTACAAGACGAACCCAATCCATTAAACTTGTTAATTAAAAAAATTCTACTCAGCTAATTGTCTTTTCCAATTGATTTTTGTGCCTATTCGTAACAAACGAATTGACGTAAAAATATCTAAAAATAGCTTAAAACCTTTCGTAATTACTACAACTATTTCACAACCAACCAGGAACTCAACTCAAACTGAAATTGACATTTAATTTAATATATAAAAAATAAATTAACTAACGCGAAACAGAACAGTCTTTCAACATAGAGAGAGAGAGAGAGACAAGTTTCACCAAACGAACAGATCATTCCAACTTTTGAAAAGTCGAAAAAAATCGTTTCTAAATTCAGGAAAAATGGTTTGGTTTCACAGGATTGGGTTTTCCCACTATAGAAGCTCTGGTATGTTAAATTTTTGTTGTCCTTTTCAATTTCGAATTAACCGCTTTAACCAACTTCAAATGGTTTAACCATAATTTCCCATAATTTCTTACAATTTCCCAATTTCTCCAATTTCCCACAGTATACCGTTATTAACCAGTTTAACCATTTTTAACCGCTTTTGACCAATTTTAATCCTATTTTCTTTACTATCTTTAGACAAACCCATCCCACCAGAAGCTCAGGAAATATTTCAACATGCAATTTTGGGCATTACCGTAAGTTTATAATATAAAATATAATTTTAAAAATTATTAGATTATTAATTTAATGTTTTGGCATTTTTTTCTAATAGCTATTCATCTTACTAATGATTGTATTGATTAAAATTTGTTAGTAATGTATCATGAAATTTAAAATTCCATGGAAGATTTGTAGATAGTTTAAATTTAGAATTTGGAAACATAAATTTATGAATTTAAGTTTTAGATATCGTAGTATCAAATTTATTAATATTTAACAAATTAATAATTAATGTAATTATATTTACAAATTATTAGTAAACCAACTTTTTCTAGAACGTGTTTACTAATTAATTTTAACTAATAACTTTGTATTTCTAAAATTTGTTTTCAACGTCAAACATGTTTTGATGTCGTTGAACGAATAACAAAATCGATCCAGAACCGGTTGTTTCTTGTTTGTTTCTTAATTTCACAAGAAAGTCAATTTAAAATTTCCGGTTCATATGATTAATTGATTGTCAACAACAAAGTCAGTTGACTGAAAGAAAGTTTTCAATTTTTACGATCACTTGATCAATTCTTATGAAAAGGTCGGGCAATCGAAATTCGATTTGTTCTTCAAATATTTAAAAACTCAGTAAAAACATCAAAATGTTACCTTTCCGTAAAGTTCAACTCAAATTCAACCATTCCTTATCATACCTAACAGGACTAATCCACGATTCACTAAAAACGCGTTTCATGCTTTCGAAATTTTTCAACCGAATCGATGAAATCCACCACAATTCTGCATCTTCTCAAAAATTTACCTTAAAATCTGCTCTTCTCGTAACATTTTTCCAATTCTTCCTCTCATTCACACTACTAACCAAAAGTAGTTCCCTGTTCGCAAGGTGGCGCATCCTTCTCAATGATTATCTTTATCCTTTTGATCTACCGCCGGAACTACATTCGATAATGTTGAGTTATGTGTGTATTGCAACATATTTCTATCAACTGTATTTTGGTGATACACTGAGGAATAATTACCGGACTTTGGGATTGGTAAAAGCTGTCATTTATGGACAGTCCTCTTGGACGGGGCTGTTTTTGTCTCCGTTTGTGCGTGATGATAGAAAAGAGACGGTTCAACAAAGTATACGGAAGAATGTGATGATGTTTTTGGATGGCTGGAAAATGTTGACCTTGTTTGGAAGTAAGTAAAATTGAAGTAAAAGTAAATTTTTTTTTAGTATTTCAAATGTCATTACTATTCCATAAAATTTTCATTAAGATTAGTTAGGTGGTTAGGTGATTGGATGGTTATGTGATATGTTGATTAGGTGAGAATGGTTATCGATTAGGCTAAGTAGGTTAGGTGGTTAAGTTATATGCGGGTTAGGTGATTTGATGGTTATGTGATTTGTTGGTTAGGTGAGAATGGTTATCGATTAGGCTAGGTAGGTTAGGTGGTTAGGTGATCTGCGGGTTAGGTGATTTGATGGTTATGTGATTTGTTGATTAGGTGAGAATGGTTATCGATTAGGCTAGGTAGGTTAGGTGGTTAGGTGATCTGCGGGTTAGGTGATTTGATGGTTATGTGATTTGTTGATTAGGTGAGAATGGTTATCGATTAGGCTAGGTAGGTTAGGTGGTTAGGTGATCTGCGGGTTAGGTGATTTGATGGTTATGTGATTTGTTGGTTAGGTGAGAATGGTTATCGATTAGGCTAGGTAGGTTAGGTGGTTAGGTGATCTGCGGGTTAGGTGATTTGATGGTTATGTGATTTGTTGGTTAGGGTGAGAATGGTTATCGATTAGGCTGAGGTAGGTTAGGTGGTTAGGTGATCTGCGGGTTAGGTGATTTGATGGTTATGTGATTTGTTGATTAGGTGAGAATGGTTATCGATTAGGCTAGGTAGGTTAGGTTAGGTTTAACATCTCTTTCAATAGTCATTACCATTTCATAATTTTCTGTAACAATTTTAAACCTTTGTGTTTTTTAGATCTTTTCCTAATCCTCAACCATCTCTACATTCTGTACTATATCTACACTCACCATCTCTACACAACCCTTTCCGGACTTCTGGACGTAGCAATCATAAATGTCACAGCTATCCTCCTCTATTTCTCCCTCTTCATAATGATCGAAATGTTGGTCGTAGGCGGAGCCCTGTTTGTTGGCTTCTGTTTGATATTTTCAATGCGAATCAATCAAGTTAATCGCATTTTGGTGCAAATGAGATTTCATCGGAAAAGTTATGTTCGAAACTGTTCGGTAACACAGAATCGTTTCATGCAACATCATACTCGATCCCTACTGCTCATGTTTGCAATCAATCGATTGGTGGGTAAAATGTTGCTCGTGTACATTGTCTTTACCTGTCCCACAAATGCTTTGATGGTTTTACTGCTACTTTTGGGTAAAGTCCCACTGATTCCATCGATATTCATGACTTCAATTCTGATACCCCAATTGATGTGTATCTTTGGATTTCATCTCACATCGGTGATGTACTCGAATCGACTGCATTACTGTGCGAAACCACTGATTGGGTTGAATGTTGCGATTCCCGTGAGTAATCGATTGATTCTACAGGAAGGAACTCTTTGGGTCAAAATGAGATTGATGTGTTATGTGGACAAGTTTTCCACAAGTAAAAAATATGGGATAACTTACGGAAGTTTGGGATTGATTTCGTTTTTTGCTTTTGTTAAGGTAAGAGTTGAGTATTTTTTGGGGAATCTTGAGGATTTCTGTTAAATTCTGCGGATCCTAATCTTCTTATTTTCAGTTTGTGCTGCTGTACGGAGAGTCATTCATGACAATTTACAAAATCATTAATCACTGATGATTCATTTATAGATTCAGTTTGAATTAAACAATTTTTTCATAATAAAAATATTGTTGTTTGATTTTAGATTACTAGATGGCGCCACTGTTCTGTTTTTAATTTTAACATTAACCCTTTGAAGCCCAAGGAAGATTTATATACCAAAAAGGAACTTAGTTTGATTTTTAATGCTGTCGTATTCATATAACCAAAGGACCAAAATGTCACAACATGAGGCAAAGGGTTACATTTTCGAATCATCGAATTCAATTTTTGCCTTATTTCTTGTGTAACTTTCTATTTGTCTTTCACTTTGTGTTGAATAGAAATTTTTTTCTGTGTTTAGCCCTCCCCACTCTACAAATGAGTCGTCATCTTTGGACCGTCTTGGGTGCCTTAGGGATTATTGGGTGCATGATACAAGTGACCAGTGCCTTGGCTGATGTAGATTCGCTGTATTCCGTAAGTAACCAAACCTATAGGATTGACTTTACTTAACATTTTGCGCAACCCCCCTCTTCCTTTAGGTGTGCTAGCGTATTCGTAGCGATCCAAAGGGAGCAGCCCTCCAGGCACTGTCGCCTCTTGGCACCCAACTGCACCTGATTGCCTGGGACACTCTCTACACTGTTCCCTTCACGGGTGAGACCATAGACTCGAAAAGTGGCAGAATGTTCCTCAGCGGTGCGGCGCCTGGCACTCGATGGACCAAAGTCCCCGTGGCTCAAGCCGGCGATCGACAAGATTGGTAAAACAGAGCCCGCTCTGGTCTCCATGAACATTTTTGTGAACCCCGACAGAACCAAGGATGATCAAAGCATGGAACACACCATTCATGTGGTCTACAATAGGTCGGCAACTTTATTGGGACAAGTTTTGATCAACCCTGGTGGTCAATGACTGTCAACCACTGGTCATCCTATTCGGTCAGCTTTTCTGTACGCAGCCATAAGCTCTGGCGCAATCGGTTCCGACGGCCCGGGCCCCGACGACTATGTACTTGTTTGTGGCTAACAAACAAGGGTCCCTCATGACCATATCACCGTCTGGCCAACGTTTCCCTGTCCTGATCGCCAACGATCGAACTCTGGCCTTCCTGAGTAGTGGAACAAGACTGTCAGCAGGGCAAAAGCGCCTCCGCTTTCGATTGCCTGCATTTGACTTTATCCACTCGAATGTGGTTCTTCTGTGTGACCTAGAAAACGGTCGTGTAATTCTGTTCGACTATGTGCAGTTTACGGGCCAGAAACTAGACCAGACGGTCCCGATACAGTCAGTTCCATTCGAGGAGTATCTCACCTGTGGAGATGGACAAAGTTTGAATTGGTGCACAAAAGGATAGCAGAAGTATGTATCGCTTATCTTATCTTTTCAGGATCCTAATTTTTGAGTTTTTTAGCATCGAATCTGGGCTTGGATTCATTCTATTTGATAATTTCGAATTTGTGAACCATGAACCAGACCAAATGGCTCCCGACACGAGCTGTCCCATTTAAGGACAAAATGATGTTTTAACATTTTGTAAATAAAAAAATTTAATTTGATTTTTAGCCACAAGATGGCGCCACTGTTCATTATCATTTGCTATTCTAATTCAAATTGTCAAACTATCAAACCTGCCAAATTTTCAATACAGCTAACATCGAAAATCTTTGAAATCTCATTTAATAATTCAATTGATACATACAAAGGCAAATCATAATAATAAATGTATGGGGGCGAAAATATGTAGGGGACAGAAGGGTCGGTCACAGGTGGGTTCATTCATAGAGTACAGTACAGATATAATGATAATAATAGATAGAGCACATTCATCATATATTTACATTTACATTTTAATTATCCTAAAACAAATATATTCCTAACCATAAACAGAAACTAAGCTCGGTTTAAGCATCCAATCAATAACAATAATAATTATGATAATATAGTAATTATAACAATAAAATTCCAATTGGAACAATTCACAGAACACAAATTGGTACTAAAAATATAATATAGATCCTAGAATATATTCTTCTTCAGACGAGATCCAATTTACTTGAAATTCTCCTTACGCAGTGTGCCCAACTGCTTCTCGATGGTGGTGAGTTCGTCGCGCAGCAATCGATACTGTCGTACGTCGAATTGTTCCTTCTTGACCAGTTTCCAGAATTTGCCCACCACCATTCGGCGCTCCACCATTGGGATCAGGTACTCCTCGGAGGTGACAATGTAGTAGGCGAAGGTTCTGTGTGGGATGAAGAAAAATTAGTCAACTTTTTTAACAACTAGTCACAATAGTTCCCAGATCATGACACCTATCTTCTAGTTCATGGACAATAGTTCCCAGATCATGACACCTATCTTCTAGTTCATGGACAATAGTTCCCAGATCATGACACCTATCTTCTAGTTCATGGATCATAGTTCCCCAGATCATGACACCTATTTTCTAGTTCATGGATCATAGTTCCCAGATCATGACACCTATTTTCTAGTTCATGGATCATAGTTCCCAGATCATGACACCTATTTTCTAGTTCATGGATCATAGTTCCCAGATCATGACACCTATTTTCTAGTTCATGGATCATAGTTCCCAGATCATGACACCTATCTTCTAGTTCATGGATCATAGTTCCCAGATCATGACACCTATTTTCTAGTTCATGGATCATAGTTCCCAGATCATGACACCTATTTTCTAGTTCATGGATCATAGTTCCCAGATCATGACACCTATTTTCTAGTTCATGGATCATAGTTCCCAGATCATGACACCTATCTTCTAGTTCATGGATCATAGTTCCCAGATCATGACACCTATTTTCTAGTTCATGGATCATAGTTCTCAAATCATGAACTTATCTACTAGTTCATGGATCATAGTTCCCAGATCATAACACCTATCTTCTAGTTCATGGACAATAGTTCCCAGATCATGACACATATCTTCTAGTTCATGGACAATAGTTCCCAGATCATGACACCTATCCTCTAGTTCGTGTATCATAGTTCCCAGATCATGACACCTATCCTCTAGTTCGTGTATCATAGTTCCCAGATCATGACACCTATCTTCTAGTTCATGGACAATAGTTCCCAGATCATGACACCTATCCTCTAGTTCGTGTATCATAGTTCCCAGATCATGACACCTATCTTCTAGTTCATGGACAATAGTTCCCAGATCATGACACCTATCTTCTAGTTCATGGACAATAGTTCCCAGATCACGACACCTATCTTCTAGTTCATGGACAATAGTTCCCAGATCATGACACCTATCTTCTAGTTCATGGATCATAGTTCCCAGATCATGACACCTATCTTCTAGTTCATGGATCATAGTTCCCAGATCATGACACCTATCTTCTAGTTCATGGATCATAGTTCCCAGATCATGACACCTATCTTCTAGTTCAGTGGATCATAGTTCCCATATCATGACACCTATCTTCTAGTTCATGGATCATAGTTCCCATATCATGACACCTATCTTCTAGTTCATGGACAATAGTTCCCAGATCATGACACCTATCTTCTAGTTCATGGATCATAGTTCCCATATCATGACACCTATCTTCTAGTTCATGGATCATAGTTCCCATATCATGACACCTATCTTCTAGTTCATGGATCATAGTTCCCATATCATGACACCTATCTTCTAGTTCATGGATCATAGTTCCCATATCATGACACCTATCTTCTAGTTCATGGATCATAGTTCCCATATCATGACACCTATCTTCTAGTTCATGGATCATAGTTCCCATATCATGACACCTATCTTCTAGTTCATGGACAATAGTTCCCAGATCATAACACCTATCTTCTAGTTCATGGACAATAGTTCCCAGATCATGACACATATCTTCTAGTTCATGGACAATAGTTCCCAGATCATGACACCTATCCTCTAGTTCGTGTATCATAGTTCCCAGATCATGACACCTATCCTCTAGTTCGTGTATCATAGTTCCCAGATCATGACACCTATCTTCTAGTTCATGGACAATAGTTCCCAGATCATGACACCTATCCTCTAGTTCGTGTATCATAGTTCCCAGATCATGACACCTATCTTCTAGTTCATGGACAATAGTTCCCAGATCATGACACCTATCTTCTAGTTCATGGACAATAGTTCCCAGATCATGACACCTATCTTCTAGTTCATGGACAATAGTTCCCAGATCATGACACCTATCTTCTAGTTCATGGACAATAGTTCCCAGATCATGACACCTATCCTCTAGTTCGTGTATCATAGTTCCCAGATCATGACACCTATCCTCTAGTTCGTGTATCATAGTTCCCAGATCATGACACCTATCCTCTAGTTCGTGTATCATAGTTCCCAGATCATGACACCTATCCTCTAGTTCGTGTATCATAGTTCCCAGATCATGACACCTATCCTCTAGTTCGTGTATCATAGTTCCCAGATCATGACACCTATCCTCTAGTTCGTGTATCATAGTTCCCAGATCATGACACCTATCCTCTAGTTCATGGACAATAGTTCCCAGATCATGACACCTATCTTCTAGTTCATGGATCATAGTTCCCATATCATGACACCTATCTTCTAGTTCATGGATCATAGTTCCCATATCATGACACCTATCTTCTAGTTCATGGATCATAGTTCCCATATCATGACACCTATCTTCTAGTTCATGGATCATAGTTCCCATATCATGACACCTATCTTCTAGTTCATGGACAATAGTTCCCAGATCATGACACCTATCTTCTAGTTCATGGATCATAGTTCCCATATCATGACACCTATCTTCTAGTTCATGGATCATAGTTCCCATATCATGACACCTATCTTCTAGTTCATGGATCATAGTTCCCATATCATGACACCTATCTTCTAGTTCATGGATCATAGTTCCCATATCATGACACCTATCTTCTAGTTCATGGATCATAGTTCCCATATCATGACACCTATCTTCTAGTTCATGGATCATAGTTCCCATATCATGACACCTATCTTCTAGTTCATGGACAATAGTTCCCAGATCATAACACCTATCTTCTAGTTCATGGACAATAGTTCCCAGATCATGACACATATCTTCTAGTTCATGGACAATAGTTCCCAGATCATGACACCTATCCTCTAGTTCGTGTATCATAGTTCCCAGATCATGACACCTATCCTCTAGTTCGTGTATCATAGTTCCCAGATCATGACACCTATCTTCTAGTTCATGGACAATAGTTCCCAGATCATGACACCTATCCTCTAGTTCGTGTATCATAGTTCCCAGATCATGACACCTATTTTCTAGTTCATGGATCATAGTTCCCAGATCATGACACCTATCTTCTAGTTCATGGATCATAGTTCCCAGATCATGACACCTATTTTCTAGTTCATGGATCATAGTTCCCAGATCATGACACCTATCTTCTAGTTCATGGACAATAGTTCCCAGATCATGACACCTATCCTCTAGTTCGTGTATCATAGTTCCCAGATCATGACACCTATCCTCTAGTTCGTGTATCATAGTTCCCAGATCATGACACCTATCCTCTAGTTCGTGTATCATAGTTCCCAGATCATGACACCTATCCTCTAGTTCGTGTATCATAGTTCCCAGATCATGACACCTATCCTCTAGTTCGTGTATCATAGTTCCCAGATCATGACACCTATCCTCTCAGTTCGTGTATCATAGTTCCCAGATCATGACACCTATTTTCTAGTTCATGGATCATAGTTCCCAGATCATGACACCTATCTTCTAGTTCATGGATCATAGTTCCCAGATCATGACACCTATCTTCTAGTTCATGGATCATAGTTCTCAAATCATGGCACCTATCTTCTAGTTCATGGATAATAGTTCCCAGATCATGACTCCTATCTTCTAGTTCATGAATCATAGTTCCCAGATCATGATACCTCATCCTCTAGTTCGTGTATCATAGTTCCCAGATCATGACACCTATCCTCTAGTTCGTGTATCATAGTTCCCAGATCATGACAACTATCCTCTAGTTCGTGTATCATAGTTCCCAGATCATGACACCTATCTTCTAGTTCATGGATCATAGTTCCCAGATCATGACACCTATCTTCTAGTTCATGGATCATAGTTCCCAGATCATGACACCTATCTTCTAGTTCATGGATAATAGTTCCCAGATCATGACTCCTATCTTCTAGTTCATGAATCATAGTTCCCAGATCATGACTCCTATCTTCTAGTTCATAGATCATATCCCAGATCATATTTCCCAGCTCATAGCTATTATATTCAACTTCCCAGATATAAGATCACAAATTATAGTTACCAGAACCTAGTTCCCAATTCATACCTCTCAAAATCCTACTTCCCAAATCCTATTATCCCAAACATTCAAAACCCATAAACATCTCATCATCATCATCAACACTTACCCAACCATCATAGCATAGGTCAACATCCAGGTGACCGGTTCCATAATGTCCCAGGAGTACTCGAACCAGGTGAGCCGTCCCACAAAGCCCAACTGAGCTGAGAGCAGAAAAAGACCGCCCATTTTGAAGCGCCGATGAGCGTCCGACTTGGCCTTCGCCACCAGCACATTGAACTGGGTCTGAAGTGGATCAAACTTGGTATGCAATAGATGCTTCTCTTGTTCCAGGAACTAGTAGGGTAGAAATAGTTTAAAAATAGGACCTAGAATTTGGACCTAGCATTGGGACCTAGAATCCCAAAAAGAATCCCAACTACTTACGAGTAGCTCATGCTGAGCAAAGGATTGTGTTTTCTTTCCCCCACTAGGCAAAGTATTATTTCCCACAACTCCACTCGACCCGACACTGTTCTGATTGCTCCAGTCAATCACCTTCTTCAGCGTATCCTTGTCCAACTTGAATTGAAACAAAATTGGATCCTTCTTGTTACCATTCTTGTCCTTGATAAAGCCCCACAACTGAATCCGTGCCGGATTCAGGGCCACAAAAAGATAACCAAATGGCATCGATGGCGATAGGCGATACTGTTGAGTACTGATTGGGGGCAGCCCCGCGCCCAGAGGTCCATCCGAAGAACTAGGACTATCACTACCAGTGGTGGCGCCACTATCGTCCTCTTGATTGACCATACGGAACTTGTGGATCAGCCGTACGTCCGATCGGTCAGGCAATTTAGAATTGGGCAAAATTTCACTAATCAAATTGTGATACAACGCATCGATGGGCTGCCAGTAGTGAAGAATAGCTTCGTAACGGTCAAAAAAGTACAACTTGAAATGACCATGATTGAAGGTGAGCGGAATTTGAATTGGAGTGGAAATAGTCGTGGATGGAGGAATAGGGTCCAGAGTTTTGGATGTGGTCGAAGAATCGTTACCACCACCACCAGGTACTGCTTGGGTTAAAATAGTCGACGTGTGATAGTAACGAGTAAACAAAGAGGCGGAAGAGGAAGTAGACGAGGAGGAGCAATCAATGAGTAAAAATGGCGCCGATGGTGATGAACGAATCAATTGATTCTTGTTCGATAACAATCGATTCTTTAACGGCATCAATCGATAGTTGTAATTACGCTTGAGTGTATTAGTAACAGATGGGATGACATCTAAATTACTATCATTACTGGCAGATGGGACATTAAATGTCTAGACAGAAGAGGGAAAAAGGAAATTAATCAAAAATAGTTCCAAATAGATCCGCAAAAGGGCGCTACTTACCTTAGCTTTACTAGAATTAATGATATCAACAGTGAAAGGCAACTTTTTGAATCGTTGTTCGAGTAGTCGTTGTGCATCTTGATCATCATCACATTGGAGCAATAAAAACGGCTGATCGATTAGTTTCTGATCGATACTATCGATAGTAGTCGTACTACATCCAACATTAGTAGTAGAAGGCAAAAGATTTGAGTATCGAATAGACAATCGATTAGTCTTGTTTGATAAGGCGCCAAATGTCGATTGTCGGCTTCGAATAGTACTTGAGTATGAGTTGCGTTGTTGAGTAATCGTAGGGTTCCAATTGGAACTACCATTAAAATTAACCAAAAGCAGACGAGTGTAATGATAATAAGGCTTGCTGGCTTGGGTCATCATTAGGGAAGAGGTGGCCGCCATCTTGGAAAATAGAATCGATTTATAATTTCAAAATCGGAAGAAAGTAGAAATCGAAAAAATCGGAAACGAAATTGGAAAGTTAACGAACTGGAAAGACTGCAGAACAGATGTGATTCCGGTGAAAGATTCTGGGATACCGGATTCTGTAGATTTGGTATATTCTGGAGGCCAATTTTGAGTCACACAGAATCAAAGAATCATGGAAATAAAAAATAGAAAGAATTAGATTAAGTTTGGTCTAGAAAATTCGAAGGAAAAAATATTTGATTTTAATAAAAAAAGAATATTCTACAGTAAAGAATATTCTACATTATAGAGTGTTCTACAATAAAAAATATTCTACAGTAAAGAATATTCTACAGTATAGAGTGGTCTACAGTAAAGAATATTCTACATTATAGAGTGTTCTACAATAAAGAATATTCTACAGTAAAGAATATTCTACAGTATAGAGTGGTCTACAGCAAAGAATATTCTACAGTAAAGAATATTCTACAGTATAGAGTGGTCTACAGCAAAGAATATTCTACAGTAAAGAATATTCTACAGTAAAGAATATTCTACAGTATAGAGTGGTCTACAGCAAAGAATATTCTACAGCAAAGAATATTCTACAGTAAAGAATATTCTACAGTATAGAGTGGTCTACAGCAAAGAATATTCTACAGTAAAGAATATTCTACAGTATAGAGTGGTCTACAGCAAAGAATATTCTACAGTAAAGAATATTCTACATTAAAGAATATTCTGTATATTCCAGACAAACGCGACAAATCATAAACTCAGAACTCTGGAATTACCCCACAAATGTCAAATCTGTCTGACTGTCTGTCTGCTAACCAGATTCTCTTCTTTTCGTCATAACAACGGCTAGCCTAATTATCCTGCAGAATACTACAGAATACAGAATACAGAATACAGAATACTACAGAATACAGAATAACCAGAATTCCCGTAAACTCGGTTATTCGGTCTATCTTATCTCTACAATATTTTTTCCATAAATCAGCACGGTCTTTAATTTCCGTCCAAATCCTAGTTTCTATATAGCCTACTTTTAATTAATCGGACAACTCCAAAATAACCGAGTACAGAACCGGTAATTAATTAATTATGAAAGAATCGTAGCAAGAATTTGTTGCGGGAATTAGCAATACAAAACATTCCAAAGAATTCTATGGGAACGAGAATGAGAATTCATTAATGAAATCCCGTAAATTCATTACCTAAACTAGGGATCAAAGCTAATAGAATTAAATAAGAGTTAAAGAATTTATTCTTTAATTTAAGAATCTAAGAAGTTCCAAAAGTTTCTCAATTCAAGAATATTCTGTAAGAATAAAGAATCCAATCAATTATTTTCACAACCTAACCTAACCTAAGCCATCAAAACGTCAATTTACATTCGAACATGCGATAATTGACAATTCCACAAAACAGACAGAAATACAATTTATATTCTTGAATTTGTAGGAAAAAGAATATTCTTGATTTATTACCAAATTTATTTAGGATTCTTTTTGAGCAAAAAAATCTTAAACAGAATATTCTTACTAAAGCACATTCTAAATAGCTAAACATAAAAAGAAAACAGACTTTATGAACAACCCTTCACAATATTAACATTATTCAGGAATATTCTTCTGTGTAATATTCTGTCCCTCGACTAAATTGGCCATCATAAATTCTATATGAAAGCAAAAAGTAAAACGTTCATCGAGAGCAAATAAAAAACATTAATTCTGGTTTAGAGCTGATGTTTCATAAATCCAAGAATATTCTCTCCCAAAATCAAAATATTCAAGAATATTCTGTAATTTTAAAAAATTAAATTCAAATTGCCCTCTAGAATTCAAACACAGAGAGAGAATCGATTTCAAATTTCTAATTCAATTGTCAGGCCACTCAAAAAGAATGGTGGTAATTTAATTAAAGAAGAATATTCTGTATTCTAGTATTGTAGAATACAGAATCTACTCAATACTTCAATTAGGCATAAGGAATTTCCACCCTAAATCAATTAGCAACTGTCAATTGAGCATATTTTAAAATAATGGAAAGAATCCCGCCAAGAATTTCAAAACAAAGAACCAATCAAAATTGAGAAAAGGAATATAGAATAACAATAAAATGGATTCTTAATGGATTCTAGTATATATTCTGGGATTCTACACATTCTTGAACAGAATACAACAGAATATACAACTACTAAACTGAACTTTAATGAATCAACATTTTATAATTCAATTTTCAAAAAGCTTTTAAGCAAATTGAAAATTCTCTAAAGCGACAATTTATTTTGTACGAGAACCCAACCCTTAAACGAAAACACAATTGAATTCCCTCTTGTCCCAATTCCCAAAACTATGGAATATTCTATATATTAATATAAAGTGTATCATATCAAAAGAATATTCTGTTTTAAAGAATTATGAATTTTTAATTTTTGAAACAAAGTTTTTGGTTCGGTTCTACAGAATTTGTTCTAATAAATTTTCTAAAGAATTTTCAAAGAATAATTTCAAAGAATAATTTAAAAGAATATAAAGGAAAATTTATAATTAATGAATCTGTTAATGCTTTAGGGTGCACAAGTGCATTAAATTACAGGAGAGTAAATTAAGACCCGAACTTCATCAAGGTTTATGAGCTTTAAGATCTAAGAATATTCTTGATTCTTTAATAAAGCAGAGAGCGAGAGAGAGAGAGAGAGAGAGAGAGAGAGAGAGAGAGAGAGAGAGAGAGAGAGAGAGAGAGAGAGAGAAGAGTTTATAGAGAGAGAGAGATTTTGTTTATGGTGTGAAAGAGAGAGAGAGAGAGAGAGAGAGAGAGAGAGAGAGAGAGAGAGAGAGAGAGAGAGAGAGAGAGAGAGAGAGAGAGAGAGAGAGAGAGAGAGAGAGAGAGAGAGAGAGAGAGAGAGAGAGAGAGAGAGAGAGAGAGAGAGAGAGAGAGAGAGAGAGAGAGAGAGAGAGAGAGAAAAAACCACCATTAGGGTGAAAAGTTTGGTATATTAAAAGTTTGTTGAATACAAAGGAATACAGAAAATTTCTAAGAATAAGCAGAAAAAAATCTTTACGGAATAATGAGATCTTAGCGAAAATTGTCTTAACAAATAATGCTTTTCTAGAGTTGCAAACATTTTTTTCTAGTTAAGAAAATAATTTTTGAGCCCTTACGAAAACGACAGTCTGTCGAAATGATTATGAAGTCTAGAAAAAATCTAAAACTCGAAAAGTCTAGACTTGAGTGCAATAAAATGAGTCGTCAACTGAAATATCACGAAATTCGAGAATGTAATACAATGTCAAACTACTAAAAACATTAAGCCTTTAATAATGATAAAGTCAGTGGAAACTTTTGTTAAACTTAGGAAAGACAGAAACTAATGATGAACCTCAAAGTGCAAAGTAATGATGAAGCTAATTAAGGAGGAAAAGAAAAAGACGAGGAAAATCATTAAACTGTACGACATTTATGAACAGGACAAAAACAAAAACTTTTCAAAACGAATTTTCAATTTCATAAAACTAAAACCTAAAACTTCTGACTTGCACTTAAAAATGTACCAATCAAAAATCAATCAAAAGTAAAACACAACTGTCAAAAGTACGACATTTATGACACGCCCTCGACATGTCCAGACATTTTTACTACTCAATTAGATTTACAAACAATCAATCCAAAAAAGTACCGAAAATGCACGAATCAGACACAAAAAGTGACCCAAAAACGCAAACAAGTAATCAACCGGAACAACTAGAGAGAAATCTAGCTACTATAATTATCAAAGCTCCGTTGAATCTGCATTTGCGAAAAAAAATTGCAAATTCAAATGTACAATTATACATTGTATAGAAATAGTAGAATATTCTATAATAAATTCACTAACAAGCATATAAATTCGTGTTCGAGTGACTCACTTATCGAATAAAAATAGTATACACTTTGTACGTATGTTTGCTCAGACATTTCTTCCCTACTCATGTAACAAAGAATAAAGTGCTGAATACTAAAAAAGAAGTGCGAAACGTCAGACTTGAACAAATAGCAGAAAATATAAAAATAAGAACCGCTAAAAGCACGCTATTTGATATTCGCTTTCCGGCAGGTTATATTTTAACTTGCCTACATTTACGAATAGGAAAAGTTTAAAGGAAAAATTGAAAAATCTCCTTATGTTTAGGAAAATAAATAAATATGAATTTAAAATTCAAATTCAAAAGTATTCCAAAATAAAGTTACAGTAAAGTAAAAGATTTTCAAATATTGATAAAAACTAGTAAGCAAATAGCGAAAAATATTTTGCATACAAAAATCGTTAGACTTTTTTAGTCAATAAGGAAAAAATAGCAACATGAAATTCACTTACATAAAAAATAGAAAAATATTCAAATCGAGTCGAGACAGAAACACAAAGAAAAAACACAAGAAAAGAGTGTCTGAAAAACGTGCAAATTGGCTTCGTAACGTTCTAGTTTCGTAACCACATGAACAGACAGCACAACATACGAGAACAGACGTTAACTTTCTTCTTTTTTAACTCACATCTTCAAAAGTTGTCAATTTGCTAATAAAAAGTCTCATAAATTTAACACTCAATGTATATAGATAGCTGTTTGAATCGTGTTTGAAACACCCAAACACACGTACAGAGCATCAGTCAGTCAGTATCTATCAACACAGACTCCAAACACAGTACACACACACACAACGTTGGTATTTTTATATTTTTATTGCAATGAACCGGAGAGTGGCACAGACATACAGACACTACACACAACCAGTTACCAATCGGAATGAGCAGTTAAATGAGAGTTAGTGGGTAAGTTTGTCGGTTGCAATACAAACCAAGAACTTTTTGCTTCTACCTCGATTGAGAGTCGACGGAACAAAAAGCAAAAAGCTAACCAAAGCAAAAAGGCAGAAGCAATCCTTGCTTGCCTTGACTGATAGAAATATACACACTGTCAGACTCTCACTATCTAAACATGTTTAGAACAATTAAACATAAATAAACCTCTACCCAAGCCTGCGAGATTCAAAAACAGTGTGCCTCTTTATAATGACTCATAAATAGAGGCGAAAATATTTACTATTTACTTGGAGCATGTACTGATAAGAGGAGGTTTATTGTTAGGTTAGGTTAGCAAGTCTTATCATGCTTTATTAGATAGATAAGCCCAATACAACATGTATATTTGCTACTAATAATAGTAGCCATGATTTATGATGAGGTTTATGTAACGACTAAAAGGAGCTAACATGAGCTACTATGAATCAAAATGTCAAATGACAATATTTTCTAACTAGCTAGTGCAATTTTTAGGTTAGGTTAGGTTAGGTTATGTTAAGTTAGGTAAAATTTCGGTTCAGTTAGTAAATTTTAGACTAAGTTAGGTAAAGTTTTAGGTTAGGTTAGGTTAGGTTAGGTAAAATTTCGGTTTGGTTAGCAAATTCTAAGCTAAGCTAGGTAAAGTTTTTAGGTTAGGTTAGGATAGGTTAGGTAAAATTTTGGTTCGGTTAGTAAATTTTAAGCTAAGCTAGGTAAAGTTTTAGGTTAGGTTAGGTTAGGCTAGGTAAAATGTCGGTTCGGTTAGTAAATCTTTAAGCTCAAGCTAGGTAAAGTTTTAGGTTAGGTTAGGTTAGGCTAGGTAAAAATTTCAGTTTGGTTAGTAAATTTAAAGCTAAGCTAGGTAATGTTTTAGGTTAGGTTAGGTTAGTTAAAATTTCAGTTTGGTTTGTAAATTTTAAGCTTAACTAGGCAAAGTTTTAGGTTAGGTTAGGATAGGTTAGGTAAAATTTTGGTTTGGTTTGTAAATTTTAAGCTTAACTAGGCAAAGTTTTAGGTTAGGTTAGGATAGGTTAGGTAAAATTTTGGTTCGGTTAGTAAATTTCTAGCTAAGCTAGGTAAAGTTTTAGGTTAGGTTTTAGGACAAACGAAATAAATTTTTCAACCATGATTTTTCAACCATTAGTAGTGGGAAAAATACAGGACACGCAACAGAAAGTTGCCGAAAAATTCTCAAACTTACAAATATGGAATTCCTGAGTGTTTCGCATAGTTTACATAATTTACATAATTCTCAAAATTATTCAAATTTTTAGAACAAACAGATGTTTGTATCGTGACTCAATTTAGCACTACGATCCCTCCAAAAAAATTGTTGTCAAGCGGCTCTCAATTTGCATATATTCCCAGATGCACTTACACAATTTTAATTGGTTTAACAAGCGAGCAAGCAAACAAGCGATCAAAATTATCTAAATTTAACAACAACGACATCCAATTAAACTTTGACGATTCTTCCAAACAGCAAAATTTCTCCCCGTATTTGATTCGAAAAAGTAAATATCATTATATCGATTAAGCTCTCAGAGTATTTCAAATAATTCATCCATATTATTTAAAATATCTAAACTAAGCAATCGAAAATTGATTTTCGATTCAAAAACTTTCTGTATAACCTCTATTCATGTTATGTACAGAAAAGTTTTAGTATAGCAAATCACAAACATGCATGCTTCCATGGACTTTAGTTTAGGAACAAACTCTGAACACTATTCGACAAGAGCAAATTTGTAATGTAAATATAATATAAAAGCGAGAGAGAGAGAGAGAGAGAGAGAGAGAGAGAGAGAGAGAGAGAGAGAGAGAGAAGAGGAGGACACTTTTGTACAAATATATCACAAGTAAACAATTCTACAAGATGAACCCGAAAACCCATTAATTTTACATTCGAATCTTGAATTCGAATTTTTCTAAACCACCTTGTTCAATTACCAATTAACGATTTTTTGCAATTCTGCACCGAAAACAGAAAAATCCAAGCATAGATACACATTATCATGATTTACTCTCCAAAAAAAACGAAATTTACATTCCAAGAATCCACGAAAATAGAAATTTCCACATAAATCATCGCTCGAAATTCACCAACCAAGCCAAAAAAATGTCACAAAATATAATATAATTTAGTATTTAAATTAAAAATTCCTTTTAGCCCAAAATAAAAATTCCATACATAATAAAAACTTTATAATGGAAAAATCGGGTTAATTTAAAACTCATAATTTAAAACTCATTAATTTCTGCTACTAGAACTTTAACTAATTAAAAGTCGTTTAATTGAATTTGATTTCAAACATTTTTAATAAAAATAAAAATATTAAAAACATAAAATATTCTGGACACACATATTTTAAAATAAAATAAAGTTCCGCGTGTAAATTACATACGTTATACATGAACGGTCCCAAGTGCAGAAAATATATTCTATTTACGTACTCTACGGTTGGGTCCCAGGAGAAATTACAGAATAAAATTCAGCAAATTCAGTAAAAGCTACCCCGCTTCTAAAAATTCATTCATTTATGCAAATGAATTTAATTTTAAAATGTATTACAGTTCTACTCAAGTCTACAGAATGTTCCCTAAAAATCCTCAAAATTCAAGAATATTCTATATATATTTTAAAGAATATTCTAGGTCACCCTATGTAACGTATGTTATGAATGGTAACATAATATAACATAAAATCGTTTTGTAAATATATTAAGCGAACAAAAAAAAGTTTAATTTAAAAAATGTAGCAACCACTTGACCTGAAGAGAGTAATATGAAGTACAGAATATTCTGTGCTGAATAGAGTACAGGGTTGGCATGCCTCGAGAATTTTGCAAAAATACAGAATGTTCCCGGAAACTATTATTTAAGCGAAGAAATGTCCAGAATTTTGAACCACTCTATAATGAAATATTACAAATTGTAGTAATAGTTCAAGTAGTACTTGACTTGACTGCCAGAATATTCTGTACAGAATATTCTACACAAATTTAGTTTAAAATTCTCTCTCTCTCTCTCTCTCTCTCTCTCTCTCTCTCTCTCTCTCTCTCTCTCTCTCTCTCTCTCTCTCTCTCTCTCTCTCTCTCTCTCTCTCTCTCTCTCTCTCTCTCTCTCTCTCTCTCTCTCTCTCTCTCTCTCTCTCTCTCTCTCTCTCTCTCTACTAAATATGCAAATAAAGTAGGCTATGCATGTTCATTTTCATTAAATACTCATTAGGCTAGTTTGACTAGTAAAAGGTTGATTCAAAAAATTTACAGAAAATTTTCGTACAAATTCTATTTATTCAAGAATATTCTGGAACATATTTTAAACCACCCAATAAAGTAATAATTATTTATATCGATTTTTTAATTGATATATTAAACATTTATAAAGTATAATGAAATATATATTTGAGATCGAAAATTCCGGGAGTAAATTAGGTGAAAAATTCTGATGGTTCAATTTAGCCTGGATCATGAAATTTAATGATGAAATTTAATATTCTTCCCTTCTAGATGACTAAATTCTAATTTCAGAAATTCGATTAAACTATCCGCGAAAATTAATGAATCGATTATGAGATAAGAGTAAAACAAGATATTCATGATTGAAATTCGAATAACTGAAAATTGATAGACAAGTAAAATTGAAAGAATCCCGCAGAATATCTAAAGAATCCAGAATATTCCCATTACGGAATATGTCAAACACAGAATATTGAATAAGAATCTAATAGAATATCTCATAAATATGACAGAATCTAAAATTGATGTTTAAAGGCAAAACTATTACAGACACACGAAAAACTAAAACTCAAAAACATAAAGAATATTCTATCTAGACTAGACGGGAGAATATCTCCTGAGGGTCCACCTCACATATACAGTTACGAAGGCTTAGGGTAGCAGCCCCCACTTTAACATTTCTTTGCTTTTGTAACTGTATTTGTGAGGTGGACCCTCAGGGGATATTTTCCCGCCTACTCTAGACTCCCTAGAGACTGTCTAAAGACATTAGAAAATGATCAATGGTTCCAAAGTATACTGATTTATTAAAGATTAAGTCTAAATTCTGGAATTCATAAATTCAGGATCAGAATTCGTGAAAAAAAACTCTTGGGAAACTACTTTTATGAAAATATACAAAAATTAAATTCAAATTCTTGGAATAAACTAAAACAAAGTTGGAACTATTCAACCAATCTTTTTGGTCCAACTTTTTTGTACCTAAAGTACCACAAAATTCCTTTTCGCCAAAAGAAGGAATTTGCATATTAGATTTTCAAATAAAGTTCTCAAAATACCAAATTCAATTTACAATCCAAATACCAAAGAATATATTCTAATAAAATAAAAACATAAAATGAACTTAAAACACAGAAGAATAATAAAATAAAAAAGTTTAATCCAATAATATAAAACTTAATGAGATTTAACTCTACGAATTTAAGCCAAAACCAATTTAGATCTTATAAAATATAAAATGAATAAAATAATTCAATAAATTCTATAATTCTTAAAAGGTTCGTATTAATCGAGAATATTCTTTAGACACACAAAAATTCCAAGAATTTCGACGCAAGGTGTTAACCTACTCAAACCTAGTGAAGCGTTAACCCGAAACCCAATTCAATTTCAATCTAAATTCATACATACAACAAAAAGAAGAAGAATATTCCGTATTCCAAATCACATTTCGCTTCACGAATCAGAGAACAGAATAAAGCAAACAACTTTCCACCTTTTTCTATTATTATAATTCAACAAATAATATTAAGTGTATAATACAATCAAGAATATATATTCTTTCCAGAATATTTGATGATGAAAAAATCAATAACGATAATATTAATGATCCTAAGGTAGTACTCTAAGGTATACTATACAGAGCAAATAGAAAGGGAAATAGGTTGCCAAAAAAGAGCAAACATAAGGGAAACAACACGAAAATCAGGAACCGAAGGAAGCTCTGACAACAAACCGTACAACTCTCTAGTGTAAAGAAGGAAAAAGAAATCAGGAAACCACTCATGTTAGTACTCCATTTACAAATCAGAGGAAACATTAATTAAGTGAAAGGGGAAATGTAGCAATAGAGTAGGTTCTCCCTAACATAAAAGCAAACCTAACCTAAACCTAACCTAAACCTAAACCTAACCTAAACATAATCCTAACCTAAACCTAACCTAAAACCTAACCTAAAACCTAACCTAAAACCTAACCTAAACCTAAACCTAACCTAAACCTAACCTAAAACCTAACCTAAAACCTAACCTAAAACCTAACCTAAACCTAACCTAACCCAATGCTTAGTGCTCAATAAAATCAAACTTTTACGTCTAAAAAAAACTAACCCAAAACCTAACCCAAACCTAACCTAAACATAACCCAAAATCTAACCTAAACATAACCCAAAACCTAACCTAAACATAACCCAAAACCTAACCTATAGCTAACCTAACCCAAACCTAACCCAAATCATAACCTAACCTAAAACCTAACCTAAAACCTAACCCAAACCTAACCTAAACATAACCCAAAATCTAACCTAAAACCTAATCAAAAACCTAACCTAAAACCTAACCTAACCTAAAACCTAACCTAAAACATTTATAAGTCTCATTTGTAAACTTGATTTCTAAAACGCAATAAAACATTTTCAACCTAACTTAAAACCTAACCTAAAACATTTATAAGTCTCATTTGTAAACTTGATTTCTAAAACGCAATAAAACATTTTCAACCTAACCTAAAACCTAACCTAACCTAAAACCTAACCTAAAACATTTATAAGTCTCATTTGTAAACTTGATTTCTAAAACGCAATAAAACATTTTCAACCTAACCTAAAAACCTAACCTAACCTAAAACCTAACCTAAAAACATTTATAAGTCTCATTTGTAAACTTGATTTCTAAAACGCAATAAAACATTTTCAACCTAACCTAAAACCTAACCTAACCTAACCTAATCTAACCAATACTCATTTCACCCAAATCACCAACACACTAAAACGTACCAACCATTTTTGTAAGCATGCAAATGCATTTTGTAACTTATTTTTGTCAAAGAATATGTTTACTTAATTTCTAACGACCAATAAAGGATTAAACAACCTAAAAAAACATAACCTAACCCAAACCTAACCTAAAGACAACAACAAACAGACGAAAAACAGAAGCAAACTTACCTTAATGAAAACCCATAGAAGAATACTTCACAAATAAAGTTGAGACTTGCGTGAGGATCTTTCTTCTTTCAACACAATCCACCACCATCCAAAACTCTAATCTAAGACTCGAAATGGAACTTCTACTACTTCCTTTTCTAAGAGAACGAGATTATTATTCTTCTGCTTGAGAGAGTCTTCTACTTCTGTCAATTGAGCGTTAGCCAGTCAGAGTTTTATGATGATTAATAATTAAGAGTTTGGAAAGATAGATTTTGCAGGGTAGATTTCATAAATTATTCATAAACAAGACGCACAAGTACGAAATTCGATAAGACACTTAGAAACGCAAAAACATAAACAGAAAAACACAAACACAGCACAAACAACGTAAACAGATTGAGCGGTGAGATGAGCAGCTGTCCCTACGAGGCGAGAAGATGGGGAAATTCTTGTGATACGATACCCAAAAGGCAGGTGAACAAAGATTTTCGTACCCAAAGAGTGTCTTTACGTGAAAAAAAATTAACGAACGAGAGGCGTGTGCGAAATACACACAAAAGTTACACGACGAATTATAACGAGTTACGAGATTTTATTACGCGAAGATGACGATGACGATTACGTGAAAAGGCGTGACGAGATGAGATGTAGAGATGAGTGGATAAAACGTAATGACACAGAGAGAAGAAGTTACGATGATGCTTCAAGGACAAAAATCACAAGAAAACACAACTCATGCAGACACAGTCATTTAGAAAACATACAAAGTAGAAAGCAGAAACAGAAACTAACGTTACGTGTCACTGTGTTAACACAGCGCGACAGCACACAGTGTGACAGCTAAGGTTGATTTGTTCGATTTGTTCGAGAGTGAGTAGACAGAAACGACGTGTGTGTGTTGTGTTGTGACTAGAAAGAGAACAGTTTGGTTAGGTTAGGTTATGTAATTTTAAGGTTAGGTTAGGTAGATTTTGGTTATGGTAGGTAAATTTTAAGCTGAGACAGGTAAACTTTAGGTTAGGTTTGGTTAGGTTAAGTTTGCTGCAAAATTCATGTTTGGCTAGGTAAAATCTGTGGGAAGCTAGGTAAAATCTGAGGTAAGCTAGGTAAAATCTGTGGGTAGCTAGGTAAAATCTGTGGGTAGCTAGGTAAAATCTGTGGGTAGCTAGGTAAAATCTGTGGGAAGCTAGGTAAAATCTGTGGGTAGCTAGGTAAAATCTGTGGGAAGCTAGGTAAAATCTGTGGGAAGCTAGGTAAAATCTGTGGGAAGCTAGGTAAAATCTGTGGGAAGCTAGGTAAAATCTGTGGGAAGCTAGGTAAAATCTGTGGGAAGCTAGGTAAAATCTGTGGGAAGCTAGGTAAAATCTGTGGGAAGCTAGGTAAAATCTGTGGGTAGCTCTGTAAAATCTAGAGTAAGCTAAGAAATATCTGTGGGTAGCTATGTAAAAATCTAGGGTAAGCTAGGTAAAATCTGTGGGTAAGCTAGGTAAAATCTAGGGTAAGCTAGGAAAAATCTAGGGTAAGCTAGGTAAAATCTGTGGGTAGCTCTGTAAAAATCTAGAGTAAGCTAAGAAATATCTGTGGGAAGCTAGGTAAAATCTGTGGGAAGCTAGGTAAAATCTATGGGAAGCTAGGTTAAAATCTGTGGGTAGCTAGGTAAAATCTAAGGCAAGCTATGTAAAATCTGTGGGTGGCTAGGTAAAATCTAGAGTAAGCTAGGTAAAATCTGTGGGTAGCAGGGTAAAATCTAGAATAAGCTAGGTAAAATCTGTGGGATGCTAGGCAAAATCTGTGGGTAGCAAGAAGAAATTTGTGGGTAGCAAGATGAAATCTGTGGGTAAAATAGGTAAAAATTTTGGTTCTGTTATATATAAAGCTTAGGACAGGATTTTATTTAAGATAGGTAAATTTACGCAAATTCTACCATTTTTTTCAGACGTCATGCATGATTATCACGAAGGAGGAAAAAAGCTTAATTGGTCAGTAAACATTACGAGAAGGCTTACCACGATAATATTCTGCAGAGTTATGCGTTATTATTATGACAATTCTCCTGTGTGGTCATTATTATACGATCATTAAAGCTGCATTGCGGAATTCATTCTACAACACTATTCTCTACACACTAGTACGAACGAACGAACGAACGAACTGAACGAGAGAAAAAGAATATTCTGCAGTGGGGACGATTTAATTGACCACACACAGAATATTGTTATTATTATGTCCGTTTTAGGTTTGCACACACACTCTAGGGTTACACACTCTCGGTTGCACAAGTTCTCTGTCTGCTTTGACATAAAACAGACAGAGAGAAGGGGAAACTAAACCAGAATGCAGAAATAAAACACACAAAAAAGTGAATGACGCCCGGCGTGTGTGTGTCTGGTTGTTGCTGATTATTAGAATAGACCAGTAGAGTAGAGTTACTGTTCAATGTATAATACAATGTAGAGTTGAGTATCCAGGCGTTAGTTAGGTTAGGTTAGGTTAGGTTAGTTACCGCAACATTTAGACATCATAACATCGGAACAATGTTGCAATGGACAGGGTTGATGATGGCGCCCAGTGGGTTGAGAACACATGTGGACACAGTGAAATTCTGGAATGGTACTGAAGTTAAAAACACAGCTGCTTGTTGGGTAGGATTTTGTATATAAAAAAGAAGGGATTCGGTAAGGATTCAGTGTGCGTGAGATTCGTGTATTTTGAATGAAAGTTGGTGCAGAAATAGAAATTTTCTCTCTTCTCTTTCTCTCCCTTCTTCTCTTCTTGTTCACATCACGATGGAATGTGTCTGTCTGTCTGTGTGCTTGCCTGTCGGTCTGTTTGTTGATGTCGTCTCGAGTGTACACACGCAGAGGGACGCGTCCCCATCGGACGTATATTCCCTTACTCTATGCAATGCTGCTCGAACATATCTTCTATGGTTGAGAGTAGTATTGCAGCAACACTGTTGTTTTTATTACATCTGTATTGGAGTACGTATTGCAGTATAAGTACGAAAAAAGTTAGGGTAGAAGCATACGCAGAAACTTGAAGTTTGTCGGTATAACGAATAGTGAACAGTCGGCTTCTCTTCTTTTTGCGCTACGGAAGAAAATGTTCAATTGTCGGTTCGTGAATACGATAACACACATCGAATATATCCTGGTTCCTGTATTCACGTATTCTGTATATGTATTCGTAAAGGTAATAAAATGTAGTATTGATTGTTTGATTGCGCATGCGTAAAAAAATGTTCTGTTCGAAAAAATCCAAGATGCACCTTAAACAGATTTTTCTTGTTAATTAATTTTTCTAGGTAAAAGATAATTAGCTTAATGATTATGATTTGTGATCTATATTTGGTCACGTTTTTAGTAGGATTTACGAAAATTTCCAATGTCATGTATTTTCTTGGATTTTATTTCTTGTGTCCAAGAATTTAATGAAAATCCTTGAAAATACTTGGAAATTTTCCTTTTAGATTAATAACTTCTGGAAAATTTTTCTTTGACCCTTTGTGTCATGTCAAGCTACAATAAAATAATTTTATTAATAAAAAAATTTTCCTATTATTAAATTTAGACAAAATAGAGCACTTTTTGCTTTGTTCAGACTTGAGTTCATTGATTAAATTTTTATATGGGAAAAGTTTCTGCATGATTTATTCTCTTGGAAATTATTTTCTGAAAAAATATTGATCTTGAGATTTTAATGGATAATAATTTTAATATTTATAATAATGCAGCATTCAATTTTTAAAATTTTTTGGGCCATCCATAAATAACGTGATTATCACATTTTCGGAAGAAAAAGGTTCCAAAACTTCAAACTTACAATCTCTTCATCATGATTAATGGAAAACTATTCCAAAGAATTTTTTTAATTCCATAAAATTCAAAACATGTTTAGCTCATCTTCTCTTGATATTTTTAAATGCACAAAAAAAACTTGAATTTATCACAATAATTCATCAAAAAAAGAATATTCTTTGAAGAATTGTTTTTCCTAAAAAAATTGAATTTGAAATTCAATTCAATCCTGGTAGAACTACTTGGTATTCATATCAAAAAAATAAAACAAAATAAATCTAAAAAAAATCACTGATATTTGATTTTCTCATTATTTAGGGTTCTCTGATTCTAATCATTATTCTTTACTCGAATCAAAAAGAATATTCCGTTACCAAATCCAAGAATTATGAATCCCTTTGTATTGTCCGATCCATTCAATGAATACGAACATGACCCATAAGTTCAACTTTGATTATATTACAATACCAATTATTGGATGCTTCTAAATTCCCTTCTAAATTCCCTTCTAAATTCCCTTCTAAATTCCATCAATTATTCTTTATATCATTATTCTTTATATATATATAGAATATTCTTTATTATTGTATCATGTGCCTGTAATTATTGTTTTATGAGCTTTTTTTCGTATTTCTTGAAGACCACTTGAACGGTTTTGTTCTAAAAGTGTTCACGAATCGAGAATATTCTTGTCTTTTCGCCTAAGTAAATATAAAGGTCCTAAAAGAATAATAACAGAGCCAAAAAATTGCCCTGAAAACATTTAACTCAAGTGTTTTCTCCTTTTCTTTCCACTCTAGGACCCCTTAGGGCTCTTCATTTTTTACTCTTGTGTATACAATGTAGAATTATGGAATATTCTTGGGAGGGTTCAGAAAGATACATAGAGCGAAATATCATTTTACTTTAAAAAAATCATCAGCTAATTCCACGGAATTTTACTTTGTTTAGAGTATCATTTTTAATTTGATTAATTGAAAATTTATAAAAGGGGCCTTCCATTAATTACGTTATCTCTTTTATATTTTTTTTAAACGAAAACGTAATTAATGGTCAGTCCTAAATAGAATTGAAGCTTTTGTCAATTATATTTTTTGTAAAATGAAATTTCCTTTGAAATTCTGTCAAAGGTATTAAGACCCTCATAAGATTCCTTTTAAATTGTTTCAAATTTTTTTCCTCAGGATTTTTTTAAAATTCTGCTTTTCGATTAAAAATCCCATTTATTATTATTCTGTAGGTGTACTAAAAAGAGTATTTCTTCCTTTTATTTTTTTCTGACCCAAATTGATCCCCATTCTATTTTGTATTGTGTCCTCTCTCTCTCTCTCTCTCTCTCTCTCTCTCTCTCTCTCTCTCTCTCTCTCTCTCTCTCTCTCTCTCTCTCTCTCTCTCTCTCTCTCTCTCTCTCTCTCTCTCTCTCTCTCTCTCTCTCTCTCTCTCTCTCTCTCTCTCTCTCTCTCTCTCTCTCTCTCCTCTCAATTTTATTGCCCGTTATTCTGTTGTTTTGTTTGTTATGTACGAGGTTATTATGAGCATTCTGTCCTTGAGCATTCTCTTTCTCTCACTCATCCATCTTACTCATATAAAAATATATACGCAATTTACTTTGTTTTATTGTTCTAATGCAGAAAAAAGCAATACGTAAC